>CP092089.1:35195125-35360125 GCA_029203775.1 Neoneuromus ignobilis | reverse complement strand
TGCGATTGTAAAGTGTTACCTTCGAATATGTTTAAAGACCTCAAATACTCTAGATTCTAAACATATTTGTGAAATAAAATTGCAATATAATATTTCGTCTATGTTGTAAGTATTGATTTTTTCTGTTATCGTAGATTCAAAAAACGTTTTTCTAATTAAAAATCGAAGACAGATTTTATATTAATACAAAAGTGTTATCAGATCATGTACCAACTTCAGTAATTTTGGAATAAATTTAAAAATAAATTAACTATTAATTGGTGTTTTTTCGTTTTATAATAATACATAGTTGTAATATGACAAAACGTAGATTAAAAATTATTTTATTTTTATTATTTGTATAGTTTTAAATATTTATTCTTTTAATGTCAATCTGTTTTGATATTCGAATACAAGTTTTTAGTTTCTTAAAATTTTGTTTTATCTATTAATAAATATCATTAAAAAAATTATTCAGTTAGGCAGTGTTTGTGAAATTTTATATAAATTAACATTGGAATATTTTTGTACCACAACAAATTACGTTTTTTAAAAGAAATTATAAAAAAAAATCTTAGAAGTAAATATAAAAATATCAAAAATTATATTACATTTTATTTATCACCTTTTTTAAAAGAAAATAAACATTAAAATTTGTTACTAATATCTCATATTTTTTATCAAAAACACTTATAGCTTATATAATATTAGTAACTTATCAGTTAATTGGTATTTTTATGCATTGTGCGTATTTAACAAATTCATGCTTGTTTTTAAACCACTTATTAAATATATTTTCGTATCATTAAAAAATTCAACTTGGGTGGCCTAGTAAGACGATAGCATTGAAAAATTAATTACATATAATAAAGGAAAATGCACCAAAAAAGGTCTATTCTATTAGTCAATGAAATGATTCAATCTTTATTACATTTGGTTTTGTAACACAAAATACTTTCCAAATATTACTGCTTTAATTTATTAATTTAAAAATATTCATTAATTTTATAATGATTTTTTTTAACAATAGATGTATATTTTATAATACGAGTATATTTTTAATGGGCAGTATTGTGTTCCATTAAAATAAATTGGAAAATTAAATAATAGATTCAGTTAATAATTGAATTTAAAATTAATAGTGTGTATAAGAGAGATACTTTGTGTGCGTGTATATATTTATATATATATATATGTTTGTATACAAATAGCTGCTTTTGTCCATTAGGTTCTTGGAGACTTATTTTTAAAAAATGTTAGTAACTCGTTTAAATTATTTATGCTTTTTAAAAATTTATTTTAGTGAAAACTAAATGAATGTTACTATTTTTATTTTGTAGTTATCTATTATATATGTCATTATTATTTATTGTTTATATTAAAAGTAGATAATTATGTAATAAGTAAAAATAATTAAATTACTATTTAATAAAGAAATATAATTGGGAAAATGTCATAAGTATATGATGGAAATATCATATGTTAATAAGTTAACAGAAATCCTCTTTAATTATAAACTAACTTATTTCAAAAATATAATTTTAATAGAAAACAAAAAATATAAATATTTTAATAGAGAAATTAAAAATTTTATAAAAACATTTATTCATGTTTTCATTATATGTAAATTTTAATTGGGCTATTAATGTATATTTAATAAATTGTAATTTCAAAAATAAGAGTTGTATCTAACAGGAAGTTATGAAAAAGAAAAATCAAAATTATTACTTAATATGAGAATATAAAAACTGCCAAATTCTATAACTTAATTATTCTTTAATTTTGAATTATAAGCCCTGTTAGTCTGTATACAATTCTTTTTAACACGATATTTTAATGCTAAAATATGTTAAGAAATACACTTTCATTTTAGTAAAATAATTGTAAGCAATTTTCTTCCTTGCATAAGTACAAATTATATTTGTTTTTTCGAAACATTTATTGAATTTAATTTTAATTCTTTTTTGAAAGTTAATAAATACTTATATATATATATATATATATATATATATATATATATATATATATATAATTCATTATTTTTTTTGAAAAAAATAGATACTATTGTTGGCAAAATAATTAACTATATTTTGCAATATAATTATTGTGTAGCAAATTTACACATATTTATTAAAGATATGATTTTTTTAATTTTACTCATTTGCGTTTAGAATTATGTTAAATTATTTTGTTAATTATACTATTGGTATTACCAGTTACTATATATAACAAAGCACTTAGCAGAGAAAAAATTAAAAATGAGTCTTAAGTATCTTATAAATAAATTACTTGTAATACTTAATTACAGTGTAGATATAATTATATTACTCAACTTTATTATTGATTAGTAACTTCTTCAATGAAAAATTTAGTAATTGTGATTGATGAGAACGATACGAAATTATTTTTATTTGGAAATGTATTGTAAAAATGTATTTTTTAATTGTATGGGTGTGTGTAGTTCACATCTTACATAATATAAGCGTGGTTATTATTTAATTATAATTATCGTATGTTTAAAAAAAGGTTTTTGTATTCTTATTATTTGACCCTAACAAAAATTTTATATTACATCATAATTCAATATATAATTAAATATTTAAAGTATTATTTTAAACCCACATATTATAAATTGTCTAAAAAATAATGAATATTATACTTAAATGTATTTTATAAAAAATAAATCTAAAAATATACATTTTATTGCTATATATACAATGTCGCCTAAAATTTCCATTTAAATGAATTTTTTTAATGGATATTATAATGAATCAAATATTACTGTAAATTTTAATAACATATGTTATAATCAATATGATAATAATACTTTTTATGAAAACTGAAATTATACATATAAATTATATATATATATATATATATATATATATATATATATATATATGAAATACTTAAAAAATATTAATATCTAAGAAAATTGAAAACCAAAAAAATCAAAAATGACTTAAGTTAAATATATATATTTGTTGGTTTATATAAAATCATTTTATGTATTCAAAATACGAAATACGTCATACGTTATATATTTTTTATCAAATATTAAATTATTCTCATTTTTAATATTATTAAATGTTATTTAACAAGTAGTTGTAATTATAAAAATATTAGTATAACAACATTTTATATATATATATATATATATATATATATATATATATATATATATATATATAATTATTTATTTGTAACTTACTAGACTTCCCACACACTAGCACGTGCGCACGTAAAATATATTTTTCAGACATATTCATTTATGTACTAAATTTAGTTTAATCAATTTCAAGCATTAGTTATTAATTTTAATTAAATTTATCACTGTCAGATTACAAGACCCTTTGTTTTATGATGAAATAGCTATTGTAGGGAGTAAAAAATGAGAAATGTCATAACCTATCGTATTATATAACGAATGGTGTTTTCGATAACCCATTTGAACGTTATAAGACCGTAGATGTTTTGAAAAGTTTTGATGTAAAAACGTGTATATGGATGTTGTACATGTAAGTGTATTGTATGTTTATATATATATATATATATATATATATATATATATATATACATGTACATATACACACACATATATGTCTATATATGTATGTAGTAAAGTTAATAATATCTGCACATATTGTGACACGGGTAAGGGACAGAATCCCTATGTCTTAAGTTAGACGTGTCAAACTCAATTTGAACATGAGATAAGTATTATGTTTTTTATTCGACCCTACACTTTTATGGTTTTCTATGAAAGTAGTTTTCGTATGTTTCTACGTATTTTGAATAAGTTTATATTTAATAAAAAAAAATGCTAATCCAAACACAGTTCAGTAATATGTATATTGAATTATATTTATATACATTTTAAGTTATATTACATGATTGAGTTATATTGTATATTATGAATTTTTCATAGTATTATGTTAATGATTTCCTCAAAGGTGTGTGTTTTCTTTAATATTTTATATTATTTTATATAAACTAACTAATGTTTTATCTGTATAATTTTCTTAGATACTAAAAGAGAAGTAGAAAATCCTGGTTTTATTATCGATAATATTCATATTGTTATTATTGAAGTGCAGATAAATATTTTTTTAAATAAATTTCACGTATTTTAACATTTGAAAGTTAAATAGGTTGTTCAAACCATTACATCAATATACCTATAAATGAAAAAAGTATTATGTATTGATTACTTTTTTAAAAAAGTGTGTGTATTTAACATTAATCGACAAATGTCGTAATTGTACTAAATAAAAACATTGAAGAAAGTTTTTTTTTGTATTCAATAATGAAACTTTCATGCACAATTTTACATTGGCTATAAGAATATGAATTCAAGTAGTTATATCATCTAATATGTAGTTTTTGATATAATTCTCAGTAATTACTTTTTTATTTATAAAAAAGAAAAAGTAATTACAAAATTGAATGAAAACGTAATAAAAATAAATATGGCTACTATGAGAAACTTATACTTTTTATAACCTCTTTAAATGAACAGAATTTTTACTAGATCATGCGACTTGAATTGAAAATATGTGAAGAAATCATTTATATGAAGAAATATATAAAAATATTAAAACAATATATGTTCTTTGTTAAGCTGAGAAATTATTATTTTCTAATGTTTGTATTCGTTCATGATGATCATTGATTGAAAAAAAATCTTCTTTTACATCTGATACTGCTTAATTATCCTTTTATAATTCAAACGTTTGTAATCAGTAAAGTATTTTTATTTCACTCTGGTTTTCTATTTTTAGGAATGTAATGTAATTTGTAATTTTTATTATGTCCTTTTGTTTAAAAATCTCATTTTGTTTTTATAACAATTATTATATATGTAAAGTGGATATAAAATATTGATTATAAAATATTCTATTTTCAATAAGGAATTAATTATTACGTCGTTTTTCAAAATTATTATATTATCAAACTACTTTATCTTACTTAGCCATAAAAATTTTCAAGCTACAGGATATTTACTTTAAATATAATAAAAGTTTAGTTAAAAATAAAATAAAAGTTTCAAGCTGTTGATTTTTTCAAGAAAAAATGAGATTAAAACACTAAACTTGATAATACGAATTCTGGATTTAACCCTAAAAGCTTTAAGGGAACATATTTAACACGCGTTTATGTAGTCACTGTGCTACTACAAGTAAGAAGATGCAAATGGGCTCACTATATGCAAAGGGAAAGAGAACATTATGGTACTAAATATAAAACGCGTGAACTGTTCCATTAGCAGTAGATATATATCTTTCATAACGGCGTTCTGTATTTATACACCTGTTCTTATCAACAGCACCATATTAGCATAAATACATCGACGACGGTATAGTGGAATAGATTATGACAACTAGAAAGAATCATGGAAAAAAACAATAAGCTGTTTCTGCAAATTACAATCATTATAAATAATGAATGTATCGTCATCGTCATTGTGTATAAAGATGATTTCTTACGATAAACGATTGGAAATGTCCGACTGTGTGGATTTGTTGTTGTCTGTACACGGCGCGTACTCTCTATTCTAATCATTGTAATAGATGAGACTAGTACGGATTTTATATCTTGCGTTACTCATCATTACAGAACTATTTATTTATAAACTAATACTTGTTTGTTTGAAAAAGGTCAAATTACGACGATAGTTCGTTTCAATAACATTATTTACAACGTTTGCGTTGTTTTCAAATCGAGTTTTAATTACTGGTTCCATCAATGTGTGTATAGAATAAAAAATATCATAATGGTATTTTCATTATATTATCATTTATTAGTATGTCTTTAAGTACCTTGTATTTCTCTTATTTTATATACAATAACATTTTTAAACGATAAATCGATGTAAAATAAACTTATATCTTTAGAATATATTTTGTATTCGTTTTCTTTTAACGCATTTTTAAATGAAATAACATTTTTTTAATATATTATTGTTATTCTAAAAACTTATCTTAATATATTTTAAACTATGTGTATACACACACACTCTATTGTCCCAGAAATAGTTTTTACAAAATGTATTATAAATTTTGAAATGGCTCAAATTTTGACATTTTAATTTAGAAATAAAATAAATGAAACTGGTGTACATAGTTTGGTTCAAAAATGCTGTCATCTTTAGATATTCATTGGGCAGCATGCATACAGTATTCACGGCTCATTACCACTCGTCTCACACGCTCTTTCCAGAAAACTAATTTTTTTTAGGTGGGGGAATTTGCTGGTAAAAAAGTGTGAGACGAGAGGTAATGAGCGTGAATACTGTATGCATGTTGACTAATGTAGGAAGGCCCATTCATTCTTCTAATAATGACTGTTATTATTAAAATCATTTCCTTTAAAACAATTCAATTCGAATAATAATATTAAATTGGTAAATTTTTAATAATGTATTTTTCCTTAATATTTTAATTTATTACCTAGAAAAATGTTCATTTATATTTATATAAAATTATATTTTTTATAAATAACCTTTGTCCCCTGCTCACTATGTTCGCCAACCCCTTAGGCTACGCCCTCTGCTCGCTACGCATGATTAATGTATAGATAAAAGGGGTCGCGTAAGAGTAAGAGGAAGCTGTAATCATAAATGTTCGGAGGTAATCTCGTCCATGTTTGCAGTAGCGTGAGCATTAATGACATTAATTTTGCGATGGAACTATTTTATTTATATAAAGAAAAATAACAGTAAAATTAATGAAAGTGTCTTCATTTTTGATCCTTGCTAAGAACAGAAACCAGCTATTTCACCAAATAGCTTCAATTAAAAAAAATACTGATTTTAATGAAACCATTCCTCTAACTAGAGAATTTTATAAAAAAAAAATAATTCACTTTTTTGTTAGGACGTATTCAGTTGACGAAAGTATCATTAAATGTGGTATTATATGATGTGACTTAAATTGTTCATTATATATCCACATAAATGTCTTAAAATTTCTGTTTAGTACTTTTTTAATTATTGATTTTTTCGTTCTTTATTTTTTTCAATATTATTAATTAAAATACATTAAATAGTAGATTTATTTTTACAAAACCTAAATAATTACTGTAATATTCGAACTGTGTCTCAAGAGCATTGAATTTATATCGATTCAGTCACGTGATTAACATTGATTTTTTTTATTTTTGAAGAATTTTTATTTTGATATAATTGTGAAACTTATTAAAGCATGTAGTTTGTGAATTATGAGAATGAGTTTTGTTTTGTGTAGTTGTAAATGAACTTTCCAAATATTATAGTGCTTTAAAAGTATTGTCCAAAATTACATCAATAGTTATATTTATTACATGTTATATATTTTATGGATTTTGCTTGATTCAAAACGAACAAGTTTACTGGAACGAGAAATTAAATTCCAATAAATTTCTCAAAAATGTATGAGCACAGCGTATTTTCGAACAAAATTTATTGATTGAATTGTCAGTGAACAAAAAACGTACAATAAATTTACTAACAGACATCAACAATCGAACAAGTAGGTAATGCACGCATACTTTTGACATATTTGAAAAGTTCAGTGATTTATTCAACTTGTTTTATCCAACTTTTTGATTTTTCAAAACGTATGTCTATCTCTAACTTGGGGAAAACTAATAACAATGGAAACTTTTTATATACAAACATAAATATCTATTTATATATTCAATAAATACAATATATTTTGAACTACACTCCCACTATTTTCAATATATTATAGTAGAACATTCACAATAGTATTCACCATTAAACCATTAGAATATAAAAGGATATCACGAAAACCCATTAGAATGAGTGGATCGTTCATCTTGATCCAACTGAATATCAAAATCATATGCTTCAAACATTTCATAGTAAATTTACGATATCTACTAGAAACTGATGTCATAAGCAACTTTTTAACTTAGGTTTACTAAAATTCATTTACAAAAACGTTTCATTATAATAAAGATTGCATAAATATTTTTTCCCAACATGCGAGATTGTTGGTTTATGTAATATAATATACTGTATAATAAAATATTATTATGAGGAAGATAATTTTCGGTTGATGTATTATATTATCTCTGTGTGTCTTTTTTTATAAGGTTAATGTATGAGCAGGTTATACTATGAACTTTCCTATTATTGTTTATGTTACACGATAATTTAGAAAGTATCATAAGTGTGATATATATATATATATATATATATATATATATATATATATATATATATATATATATGTTTAGAAAATAGGTTCATAGAAATGACGAAAATAATTTGTGGTTAAGCAGTAAAGCTATTAGTATTAAGTGAGCGAAACGAATATTAGAAGGTCATGAAGAACACCTGAAAAAATATTTTCTATATAATCTGTAGTATTTGCAATTATCGTATTCCGTTTCAGTTGAGGAACCATAACATACTATTGAATTTTGACCATGAGCTGGATTGTAATTTTATAACCTTTTGAATAGACGATGGACGTAATAACCAAAAACAATACAATATTCATGACTTGTGTACAAACGTATTTATTTTATATATATATATATGAGCAATACCGAATAAAAATCAATTAAGTTAGTAAAACGTGTAAACGAATAAATGTATGTTGTAATTGTTTATAAAAAATAATATTTATTAAAATCAACGTTTTATTAATTTTAACCAGTTCGCTACCAGCGTCACATATATGTGACGACCCGGTTTTCTTACCTGAGTCCGGCGTCACAAATATGCGACGAGTGTTCATTATCAGTTTATGATAACTATTTGTACCAAATCGTGTCGCAAACAGATGGGTTATGTTAAAAAACAATAAAATAGATACAGTATGCTATTGGTTTGCCGATAATTACATTTTTAATCATTTAAAACGTTATAAATACATCCCAAAAAATTAATAACAATTTGGTATCATATTTAAATTATAAAACGTCTGGTTTGTGGTGGCAGTTTTTTTCTTAAGACCCTGGTAGCGAACGGGAAATTTAAAAATCAATCAAGTTAATTTCCAGAAATTATTCTTTTTCACATATCTTTATTGAATTTTCATTAATATGCTATGAAATAATAGGTCCGTACATAATATACCAATAATAAAAATATTTCATCTCATTTATAAAAAATGCTCTTTTTATTTTTTTTTAGCATTCGTTACATTAAATTACTTAATAGTTAATAAACATTGGATGTAAGTAACATTTCATATATGAAACTGCATAATAATTATTTTTTTTATAAAATTTATTTAATCTGTTCTCTATGCAAGAAAACTAGTAAAACGCACATTACTTTTACATTTATTTGACAAAAATTTAAAATAATACATTTTACGGCTATTTTAACTTGTCGCGTCAATATATTCAGTAAGGTTTTACCTACTAACCATTAGTTTTGAAGGATAATAGACTAATAATCATAAAAGAGATAATTTATGAAAATGTAAAGAAACACTTGTCTAAACAACAGTTACAGAAAATAATTTTAACGTATAAAAGTCATAGCCTCTATTTTTTAAAAAAGGTTTTTTAACAATAATGTAATATTCGAAACCAATAGTGTACTGAAGTTGAGAAATATTTTTTAAAAGTACACATTTTTTTAAAAAAAAGGAAAATAGTTATAAAAGAATTTATATATATATATATGTTATATATATATATATATATATATATATATATATATATATTATTATTATTTGAATTTGATTCAGAAATATATTTGTTACAAAAAAAAAAATTATTTATTTTTTTTAAATGAAATATTTATAAAAAATAATTTTCATTTTGAAATATTTTTTTCACAAATTGAAATTATGATTTTATTAAAAATGAATATTAACATTTGTACTACAAAATAAAGATTTTATGTTTTGCTTTTTTATATATATATATATATATATATATATATATATATATATATATATATATATATATAAAACATTCATTGCCTTAAAACATGACTAACATGAACATTTTATCAAACATCCTAAAAGCTTATTCATGTTGAACAAATAAGCTGTGGGTTTAATTTCAACTCGAATCTCATCATTTTAATTATTAGATACTAAAAGAAACGTCTTTGAAATGTGAAATCTGATATCGTAGCTGATGAATACTAAAATATTTCCTAATTTTAGTAAGTCAAATAAATGCGACATAGCGGGAAGAGTGCAAAAAAGAATAATAAAAATAATAAAATACTAGTTATTCAAATTAAAACACCAGTTGACATCATTAACAAAATTATTCGGATATAAACAAAAATTTATGTATAGAATGTAGTCCGATCAATGAACTTGTGTGTCTTTCACATTCATAAAATAATGCCCGGAGCAAATTTTAAAAACGTGTAAGTAGGTTTGGCTCATCATCATAATCAACATCTTTCTCTTAATATCATATTTGTATCTAAAACATTACACACACACACATGCATGTTTGTATGTTCTTGTGTGTGTGTGTACAAACATACATACGCACACACGCACGCACACACACACAAAATATTTTTATATTGTTACATAACAAACAACGATCACGGATTTTAATTCTTATGTTACTATAAAACGAAACTGAATTTAATAATTGATGCGTTTCAGTTAAAAATAATTCTGTTAAGGATGCCAGAAATAAAACGTCGTTGAACATTTCTGAACCAATAATCGACGTTGATTTAATAGGAATTCCGCTGGATTGTGTCTTTGGTATTTTTGTGACTGTTAAGATATGCATAGGTTGAATAGCGTACGTTTCACGAACCGAGGTTTTTTTGTGTCTATTAATAAATAATAAGTGTTATTTCTTATATATAGAACATATGTATCGATTGAAGTTGTTATAAACAGTAGTAGAGTTGGTTCAAAATAGCAGTTATATAACTGTTTTGTGTTAAGAAAAAGTTATAACGAAAGAAATAATTTTAGATTCGAGTTCAATAAGATTTAAGATTTTCGAGATCAAATAAGATTTTTATAATTGAAATATAGATCAACTATGTTTTATGCACTTAATTATTTGTAGAATGTCTGAAAAGTTGTTATATGTGCATATGACTATATACATTTACAGTTTCTGGTTTATTTCATGGCAAATTTATGATATGTAGTATATGTCTGAGTAACAGAAAATGTTGTTCTGGCTAGGAGTTAAAAATTTCTACATTTTTGATAGACTATAATATCGTCTGAAATAAATAAACTAAATAACTTATAAATTATTTAGTTTCAGTATAAATTAAATTACAAAGTATTTTCCCAATGTTTGCTTAATGTACTTTACAATATTTCCAATAATATTTGAGATAAACAATTGTTCAAGAAACGTGTTGGAATGTTTAAACCTAAATTAAAAAATGATTGATTATTCATTTGGAAAAGTCTTCGACGCTAATAAATGACCAAGTTATTTTAACTTGTATATTGAATTTTAATTAAAATATTCTTAAGATCTTGCTAATATCAAAACAAGGATTTAGAAATATTTCAAAACTAAATTATTGTTATTTGTTATGCAGTTTAAACAATTGTTCACGATAAAAACATTTTAAGTTAAAAAATATTCGAACGTAATAAACGATATTTTATTATTATAATAGTAGATAATAATTTTCATGTAAAAGATTTGAATTAATATTGTATTTCAGTGATTATTATGAACTATTTCTAAACTATTATTATATATATTTAATACAAATAAAAATCGAATTCAATTTTCTTAATGATATACTTTAAGAATTAGTTCTATTAATATATAATTTATAACTTAATTTGTTATCAAAAAAAATACTAAAATGTTGAATTGTGAATGAAATAAGAAGATATCTAATATTTTAATAAAATGATTTTTTAGCAAAATAGCGTTTTAACTATATGACTAAAAAATAACGATAAATTTTATTTTTTAATTGTTTCATTCTTTAATAATTTCATGAGATGTTTTTAACATCTTATAAACTATTTTTTACATTGTTAGTTCACTTGAACATTCAGTGCACATGACCTTTTTATATTAATTATAAGATTCATTAATTATAAATTTTCTTATACTCGCATCATAAACTGAAATTAGTTTAATTTCGTGTATTTTTAATTTCATGGCGTTTAATAAACTTGGATATTTACATAATGATATACCCATTTACATGAAATTTATAAACGTATACGTTATTCATATTAATTACATAATTTTAATATAAAATTATTTATGTATAAGTCAACAGTTATGTTCAATAGGGAGACATCTAATCACTATTTAATTTCCTCTTAATTAAAAAAACACGGATATTGAATAATTTTGAATAACATTATAGAAGTTATAACATATAAACACTTTTTTATAAAATAATCAAAATAACTAAATCAATTTCACTTATTTAATAAAGTAATATAATAAAAATATTTTATGATAGCAATAAATTTATTATTTATGTGTATATGCACACCTGTGTGCATATATATATATATATATATATATATATATATATATATATATATATATATATATATATATATATAATGTCAATGTGTATTATATGACTGTAATTACGGTTCAAAAACTTTGATAATGAACGCAAAATGAAACAAAAACTTTTGACAATCCAATGAAGCATAGAAAGGTTAATGTTAAGAATTTTTAAACATAATCAAAAAACATATAAGTGGATATGAAAATAGATAAAAGCAACTGATAGTAACAAAAGAAAACAATAGATAAAAAAGATAACTATAGAAGGGAGACCCAGAAAAAATCTTATCGAAGGTGGAGAAATGAAATTAAAAGTATAGTGGAGGCAAAGGTTGGAAGAGATTAACGTTTAATAGAAAAAAGATAGAAATGTTTTGGAAAAACATTTAATAAAATCCAGTAACATTCGATGAGGCTTCGTTTAGTCAAAGCTTTGATGAAGAGATTATATATAATGTATATAAAAAAGTAAAAATATATTGTATTAAAAATAAAAAAATGAAATGTATTTTGTTTGTGTTATGTAATTTTTGTGGTTTTTTTTAAAAAAAAAACTTTGTATTTTAAGAAATCTGAGTTATACATTTTTATCACATAATATTTTTGCCCACGCAAAAGTTATTTTTAAATTTATTGATGTATCACTCAAATAATTTGTAATAGAATCTGTCTAAAACTTATGTTCCAAACACGTTCAGTAACTCTTGAGATCGTCTGAATATTTTTAACATAAATTTTTAGTAAATCGTTCATCACATTAGATAAATAATAATTTTCAAGTATTTCTGTTCATAGAAATCAATATTTAATATAAAAATAGTAATACATTTTTGAATTATAAATGTATAAAATGTAATCCAGAAATAAATTAAATAATTTTGTTTCCTACAAAACGTTGCAATAAGAGATTGAATATTTGATAAACACATCGTTCAAAACAATTTAATTGAAATGTTATCATGTTTTTATATACTTAATTTATTAAATATTTCAATCAATAGTAAACCAGAGAACAACACAATTAATAAACACGTTATTTACATCAGGTATGTCCATTTAGCAAAATATAAATAAATAAATGTATGTTAAGGTCTTGATTACATAATTATACAATAAATAATATTTTGCTGACACGAAATTTAATACTAAATTGAATTGGTATTGGTAATATTTGAATTTATTTAAGTATTATTAACAATACTATAAAAATATAATGGCATTTCACTATATATATATATAAATTTTAGAATTTCATTTTATTTTTTTAATGTTAGGTTTTAAAATTTATAAATTATATAAAGTAAAAAAATAAATTTCAATTGTTGTATCGATTATCCAGCTGCAATATATCATTGTCTTCAAAATCTCCAAAGAATTACATTTGGACAGAAAAAAGTAAAAGAGAAATATGAAAGATGACGAATGAGATTCAAATAAAATCCCTATAGTATCTTGCAACCATCAGGCCCATTTACTTTTTCATACAAATTCTGCAATTATCTCGATACCAAGAATAATGTATCAAGTTTTAAATTCTTTTGTTTACTTTAATTTCAACATTTCCATAATTCCTTAGATTATAATTAATGGTGGTACATCACAAGTAAGATACGAATATCGTAAATTTACATTTCGTATTCCACTTGAGTATTCATTTATATATATATATATATATATATATATATATATATATATATATATATATATATATTTATATTAACGTGTTTCATATTTACGATACTCTAGTGATTACAATATTAATTAATTGGCGTTAGTGTTATACGCTATCAAATTTCAACTCGAATCAACATTAATTTAATCCTAAAGGAATTAAAATTTCATTTAAAAATATATTGGAAAATAAATAATTACAAAAAATAAGGATCATTAATTCAGCGAATATTTGTAAACAATTTTAAATTGAAAATTAGTGAACGTTTCGTAAAGTATAACTAATTGCAGAATTTAATTACTTTCCAACTTATCGATTTATTTAATTATATACATACATATATACATACATACATATATATATATATATATATATATATATATATATATATATATATATATATATATATATAATTTTTTTTTATTTAGTATAATTTTAAAAATAATTATTAATACTTCCATAATGTTAAATTAATTAGAATAAATTTCCTGTATTTCATTTTAAATACATTTTCTAATTATATTTTATTAACCATGTAGACATTACCATTAACCTTTATCGATTCTTTCTGTAATGAAGGTTTATTCATAAATTAACCCTGTGCTTATTTGAATTTATATTTCAGTTTTACAAAATCGTCGAATTCTGTTTTACGCATGATACTTATTATTATTTGTATTTTTCTTTTTTATTTTTCGTATATCTGTGAAACACATAAGAAAAATATTGTCTGCAATGTAGCTTTGTATGATTTGCGTTTTTATAGAATATTTTATTTCCAATCTACAAAACATGAACATTTTATACGTACATGTACATATTTTCACTCCTTTGGTAGAAAGTTTGTGTATCAGGTGTGAGATTTATTCAGAAAGGGCGTTATATTCTCTCTCGTCTAGAAAAGTGTATATCACCCTTGAGTACAATAAAAAAATGTATTCGGTTCACAAACTAGACAATTTTTGCGCATTGAGTCTTTCTTTAGTTTGCAGTACAATAGATCCCATGATTTTTGTTAAATTTGGCGTAACTACACGAATCAAAATTGGTTATTGATATACTATTTTGTTATTAGAGAATTAGTTACGATTTTAAACACATAAAATGTATTAATTGTGTGTATGTGATTTTGATAATTAAATTTATAATACAAAGTAAGTTGTACGTTTGTGTTTTATATACTTTCAGTAATTTATATTTTCTTAAAAATTGAAATTTTATCCTAAATTTTTTTTATTTTTTCTAAATTCTTATTGAAAAAGGTCAACTTTTTCCAATTATTTGATTCTTTTACACAATTTATATCTTAATATGGGGTTGTTTGTATCCATTTTTAGTTTTAAATTAAATCAAACGTTTATTTTAAATTTGTTAGTAAGCCGACTTGTGTCTATTTATAATGAAGATTTTTATTTTTTTTTTCAAAAAAAATTTCAATAATTTTCATAATATTAATGTTTCATATTGCTTTTAAAAATTCCATTCTTTTTAAATAAATTAATTTCAACCACAACTGACATAATTTTTACGAATAGCATTAATAAGAGGATATCGTTTTGTTCAAATAATTGATTTGTGGAATATAAAAGTTGTTTTTTTTATAAAACGAAAATGTAGCAATACTTTTCTTTGGAATTATATATTTTTTCTAAAAGATTTAAATTTCAAACAATTAACTTACATTTTGAAAATCATTTCAAAGTAAACGAAATTAACACATAATGACCTAGGTATTCGACAATAAATGTTTTTAAAAGTTTTGTTTACACATGTGATTATATTAAATAAAGGAGGTAATTAATGCAATTAAAAATAAAAGAATGACCCATAGATATAACGATAAGACGTACAGACAATTATGAAAAACGAAAGTTGAAAAATTTTATGTGCAACATGAGTCTTATATTACGTTTATATTTTAATGGCAACGTAACAAGTAATAAAAAATATTAAACTTAATATTAATATATATGTATATACTGGTCACGATATAATAAAACGAGTCAGTTATAAATGTGATAATCTACGTTATAAATAAGTCTGCAAATGTACTTATCTATATCTATTTATCTGTATATATATATATATATATATATATATATATATATATATATATATATATATATATATATATATATATATATATATATACATACACTTACACTGACGTGCATAAGTCATCGCCATATGGGTAACATAAGCAATTTATTGATATAATTCAATGATGTAAAATTAAAAAATATTTAATTGATAATAAATGTAATATTCATTATATTTATTTTCAATTAAATATTTTTTTTAATTCAACGATTTTATTGAATTATATCAATAAAAAAATTGCTTATGTTACCCATATGGCGATGACTTAAGTGCGTCAGTGTATATATACATACATACATACACACACATACACACACACACACACACGTACACATACATACATGCATATATAGGTAGTCCAAAGGATTTAGACATATACAGGATACCTCGCATAACTCGACTAATCGGTTCACTGATTTGCCGGACTATGTGAAACCGGACTAATCGAAACATTAACTAAATACAAAAAACGTTAATTAGTTCCAAATATTTTTTTTACAGTTTTTCAGTAAATAAAAATTCATTTTCAATTAAAATTTAATTATCAAAAAATCGACTTTACTCTAGAGCAGTGATTCTCAACCTTTTTTTGGTACGGTACACTTTTAATAATTTAAAAATTTGGCGGCACACTAACAATAAGATAAATTTAAAAGAATTTTACTTGCTTAATTGATTGATGTTACCTATATTTTGTAAAAATAGCATACGATAGTAATTTTCAATGAAGTATAAAATGAAATTGCATTACAAAGTAAACAAAATATTTAATGATAAATTACAAATTATATTTAATGCGAAATTTGAGCTTGGTGTTTTTTGATAACTTCATTTTTATTTGGGCGTAAAATTATAATGCTACTCTCATTTCGTGATCCAGATTTAAAAGACTGGATCTTTTTTTCGTTTTTATGTCAGTCAAAGCCGAAAATCCAAATTCGCTCAAATAAGATATGGAAAATTGTAACACACTTAAAGCTTTTTGTGATATTGTCGGATAATCGTATCTAAGATTAATCCAGAACGAATTAATTGATTCTTCTGAATGTTTTGAAATTAAATCTCGGTTATTATACACCGAAATTAGTTCTTCTTCTTTCAAAGTATGGGTATTCGCAGTGGCAGCACACTTCAAGAATCTCGCGGCACACCAAAGTGCCACGGCACAGTGGTTGAGAATCACTGCTTTAGAGTTACAAATCGAAAACTAATAGAAAAAGACCACAAAACTAGAACTGCGCATGCGATGCGTATAATTTTTTTTTAATTTCAAACCGTACTATAGTGAAACCGTATTAATCGAAGCCGCACTATACGAGGTATTCTTGAATTTACTTACTTACTTTTATTTACTATCTTTCATTCTCATTTGGGCTACCATATATATATATATATATATATATATATATATATATATATATATATATATATATATATATATATATATATATGGACTGATGTGGGCGTTATGATGATGATGATATATATATATATATATATATATATATATATATATAACATTTATGTAGAACGTCATGTAATATATAAAAATGGTATCCATTTCAACTTAACCACACAATTACATACTGACCACAAAAATAGACACAATTACGTACTTTATGAAGATTAATAAAAAATACATTTCAATTTATGGTTTTTGGTTCGTTCTTCGAAACGATTATCAAAAACAGTTGATAACATTTTAAATGAAATGACTGTACATAGACGTACAGATTTGTGTTCCAAATAAAAATGTACTTCTGATGTAACATGTGGTGAGTGATGAAGACATTGGTTTATGAATTCTTTATCAGTAGAAAACCAATATCAAAACCAAATACGTTTTAAAAATATGAAAGACGATATTTTTGATACACGCTACCGTTCATAAATAAAATCAAATAGAGACATATGTGTACACACACACACATATGTACATCTATGAAAGTAAACATGTTTCTTGTTTATTCATCGTGATAGACTTAGTACCTATTTATTTATTTACGTATTTGCAGTTCAGTCGTACCCACATTAAAAATACATAGAGGGGTGGCCCTGTTTCTTATACAATCTTTAAACATGTGTGGTATATGTAATGACATATGATACGTTTCACTTCCTCTAAACCTGAAAATAAACCAATACATCTGTTATAAAGCACTAATTTCGACTGATTTATTAGATTGAATAACTAAACAAGACTTTTTTTCAGATGTATTGTGAAATTTGGGATTTGAAGAAAGGTTTTGTTACAACAAATAATCTTATACTTATCCAAACGACTTTAAAGAAGTTTGTACAAGTATGTATTAAACACATTATAAATTTAAATAAATTATGAATATCTTGCTAAAAAAAAATAATTTATAAAATATTAGTTTGAAACAGTTTTAACGTTGATTATTATTATTTTTTGTAAAATAGAAAGTAAATGAAATATAAATAAATTATTTGAATTTATTTGGAAAAGTACTATTAATTAAATATCTTTTAACAAAATATTTATTGAATTATAAACCGTCAAGAAATAAATTTTACCTCATTAAAAATCCAATGTGTTTTTATATCAATAATATAATAACCAAGCGAATAAATTGCTATAACAATTAATTCATTAAAATATGTTTTCATAAATATTTAATGAATAAAAAAATAGCATTATTTACTCAAATATTTATATAAATAAAGACAGGTACTTAAAATTATTTCTGTTTATGTAATTAGGCATTTAAATCTGATCATTAATTCTAAATTTTTGATACTTTTTATTTATTTCCGATTTTGAGCTTTTAATTATATAATCAATATTATAATAATATAGCAATTAATAAATGTGAAATATTTTTTTTTCAAAAATTCATATGGGTATATTTTCATGCTTGTAATTGTTTGCCCGTATCTAATATTGAAACATCTACTGTAAAGTCGTACATACTTGTGTGTGTGTGTGTGTGTGTGTGTGTAAGTACGTATATATATATATATATATATATATATATATATATATATATATATATATATATATATATATATATAACAAATTGTTGCCGCTAGCAAAATCTGTGCTGCTAGTTAGATGGTATGCAGCATTCGCCGTAGCAACTTGTTTATCCTCAATAAATTATTACACATAGCTGTTTCCATTACAAATTTAAATATTCATCCGAATAGCCGTCTTCTCCTTTTACAGTTTAATTTCTCTTATTAAGGAAAAATATACATATATATAATTTGTATGAAATAAATATATACACATCTCAAAAATACCTGTTAAAGAATATAAATAAATTTCCAAGAAGGAAAACATATCGTGAAATACAAATTTAATAAAAATCCCACTGGTAGTCACACCTGTTTTTAATTTAAATGTCAAGAAAGTATATATGGAAAAAATTATTGAATTTATATCATTTAATATTAAAATTAAGAACAGTTTCTAATAATACATTTTAAATTTCAAATCTGAGTTGTTTCTTTTCGTATTTTTAATATTGAGATATTTTATTCAGTTTGAAATGTTTTTTTTTTTTATTACTACTAAATTAAACCTGAAAATACTATTTATCTGATCTAAAAGATAAAATGTTTAAGATGTATCTTGGAAAAATATCAAATACTGAATTGGTATTTTTTACATTTGTAATGCACACAATTCAAAAATTAATATAAATTATAATAATTAAAAAATCATTCTAAAGTTTAAAAGACCAAATTCGTACATGTAATTTTTTTGAGATAATTTCAGATGTATATAAACAAAATTTTAAATTGAAATAAAAATTCATGTTTTTAAGAATTCTGTTTTTTAGTAATACTACATTACAAAAATGTTTTTTATAATGTGATACAATATGCCACCATAGAAATATTTATACATTAATTTTACACGACAAGAAATAAATCATATTTTTAATTAATCTTGGAATATATTTATGAGTTTAATTATAATTTTTTGTTGTCATTTCGAATATGTAAAAAATATACATAAAATATAAATTTGCAAAGTAGAAAATGAAAAGTTCTTAATACAGATAGTATTTTAAAAATATTCGTTTTATATAGACTGATTTACACTGGCATGGAGATGAATTTTTTATAATTTAATTAGCTTATACAAAACAATATTATAAATGTTGATAAAATACATAATTTGTCAAGTGATAATTATTTGTTTTCAATTTATTTCTTATTAATTGTCTGTAACTTGTACCATTGTTATCAATATTATTACATATCCATTACATGTCATTGTAAATTAATTATTTATAAAAGTATCTATCATTTTTTTTTTATATTTACAATGCTTTGATATTTTTTATTTTATAAATATTTATCCATTTAAAACCACATTCTTTGTATATATATATAATTATGATAGAGCTACAATAATATCACTATTATTAGCTGTTATCTTTAATCATTTTTTTTCTTATTTAACATGTTTTCAACATATGAATTAATTTAAACGTGATGTGATTAAAATTCTGTCAATAACAATATTATCAAAATTTCTTAACAATCATTCTAAGAATGATATTCATTATGACAGATTTGAATACATTGTTTATAAGTATTTACTGATAACTTTTTCATTTTTTAAAAATAAAAATCATTCCTACTAAAATTTATAAATTGTAAAAATAAAACTTAATGTAACTGTTATTCTTTTAGTAAGAATTCTTTTGCAGTCATCTATGTGTTTATATATACATATATATATATATATATATATATATATATATATATATATATATATATATATATATATATATATATATATATATATATATATATATATATATATATAAGTAATATGTTGGTAAATAAACTGATATATCTTTTTTCTATTCGTAACTGTTTAATCTATAATAGAAGGAACAAATGTTATTCGAGTAGCAAACATTTTTGTAATGGCCACTTGCCAGTACTGATTTAGCAATGCATTCTGTTGAAAATTTCTAGTTGTAAATCCAACACAGCATTTTTCATGTCATTCTTCATATATACGGTCGACTAAACTTTGCGAAACATATTTTGTTTTATATTGAACCTTGAATTATATCTTTGAAATTGTCTAATTATATATATATATATATATATATATATATATATATATATATATATATATATATATATATATATATATATATACACATACCTGTCTGTGCAAGTTATCTTTCTTATCTTCCACAGGTTACTTTGAAATTTAGCAAATATGTTTCGTTTTGTTCCAATACTTGTTGTAACATTTTTCTTAGTGCATAGTATTTCTTTTATGATGTCATATTAATGGAATGACTAGTGAAATATTATTGTTAAATGTCTTTTGTTATCTATAAGTATTTATCTAAATATATATACAATAAATTCCATTTGTAATCAGTAAAATTATTATTTTAAAAATAATTGTAACAAATTTTAATTTCTGTCAGATTAGATAAATAATTTCTTTGTAATATATTATTGTATATATATTTATATATATATATATATATATATATATATATATATATATATATATATATGCATATGTGTGTGTTTGTGTAATAACTAAATAATAATACTTAATTTTTTGATTGAAATGAATGTTAACAAATCTTGTACTAATAAACGTATGAAACAATAAAAAAAGTAAAGTAAAATCTTTTCTTTGTTCATTGTTTGTTGCTTATACAAATTCAATTTAAAAATGCTACATATCATTTTTTGTTTTGTTTTTTTTCTTTATATCAGATATACATACGAGGGTCGTTGGATAAGTATGGTAAAAAAGTAAAAAAAAACCTAAATTGAAAAATTTAATTAAATTAAACAATAAATAAATTTACCATACTTATTAAACGACCCTCGTATGTAATTTTTAACTATTGATTTTTTTTTGCATATTAATTTTCTTCATAGTAAGATAATTTTTCAAAGAAATATTTTTATAATCTTGTAGACTTTACTAACATTTTTGTTAGTAATTAAACTGGATACAAACTACGAATCTTATATTTTTTTTTCGAAAGTATAGGATTATTCAAATGTGACGCTTAGATTTGTGTTTTATTAAAAAGAAACTATATACACATATTTCCCACATATTTCTTTTTAATAATACACAAATCTAAGCGTCACATTTAGATGACCCTATATATGAAACTCAAATTCATTGATTTAATTTTAAAATAGAATTGTGTAACCTGCGTTATTAAAAAAAAGTATTTTGTACCAAAATAACCAATATGTTATGTTATAAAATAAAAATGAAATACTTATAAAAAAATAATATAGCATTGTCAATATAATAAAATGGAATTTAAATACACGAAATAAATAAATATAACTTCGTATATACAAACATGAATCTGTAGTAAAGATTTATTTTTTAGAATGCTCTAAAAGAAAGAAATCTTGATCAAATGTCTTGATTTTTCTACTTTATGTCCTTCGTTTTTCCGCATGTTGCTTTTGATAGCGTTAAAATAAAGGTACATTTACGAAGAAATGGATTCATATATTTTTTCACAAATTTATATATTTTCCCTGTACGTACACTCGCATATATATATTAACAGTTAAAATTTATATGACATGCTCTTCGGGCATTTTCTTTATTTATCATATAGCCATTAATAAAGTACTATATGTGTTTGTATTTTTTAATCTATAAATTAATATAAATATTGTAAAATTAACACTTCATAAAATAAACTTATATAATATAATAATGCATTTTCAATATAAATGCAAAGTATATGATATTTATAATTAATAAAGTAAAAAAAACAACAAAATTTACAATATTTTTTTATTTTGCAGACACGTTGATTCTCTACGTGAAATTTTACCTTATTTGTTCTTACCAGCTATTTGGATAAGGTAATTTTTATATAATATGCATCAATTTCTGCATGATTAATTTATAAGATATTTTAATAATTGTTTAGTTTTAATAATATTCCTATTTATTAATATTCATTGAATTATAATATTTTTTTAATTTTTTTTTCGCAGCTGAATTCATTTTTTTGATTAATTCAATACCCATTTATTGTTTTATAATTAACTTCACGGTTGCACATTTAATATTAATATTTAAATACTAAAATAAAATGTTCCTAATTATATTTTATAATTTTTATTCTTGTAGGTTTGTTATAAATTTGAACAGTGCTTTTATAGTATTTTATTTTAAAAAAAAGATTTAGAATTTTTTCCAATAAAAGATATCTATTTTGAACAAGAATATTAGAACTTGGAAAATAATGCCTATAATTCGTAAATGAATAACATAAACAAATAAATTATTGAAACGAATTATACCAATAAGTTATAAAATTATATTGAAAAATTGTTAATGAAGAAAAATTAGTTTTTTTTGGATTCTACTTTAATTTTTGTATTTTGTAATTTATTCACATTGGTGTAGGAATTTTTTTATTTTTTTTTAAATGCACTATAGCAAAAATAAAAAAACTCATACAGACACACACACGTACTTATATCTGTATACATATGCGTACATAATTTGTTTCATATCAAATTCTCTTATCAAGTTGTAATATTTTATAATTGAAAAGATATCTTAGAAAAACATAAATGTAATAAAGCTACGATATAAAGAATAAAATATATTTATATTGACAGAAACATTGTTGTACATACATTTCGTTTAATAATATATATATATATATATATATATATATATAATATTTATATATGGTCATCCAAATGTGATGCCTAGATTTGTGTTTTATTAAAAAAAACATGCATATAGGGTGGTGTATAGGGACACATGTGTATAGTTTCCGTGTTTCTTTTTAATAAAACACAAATATAGGCGTCACATTTAGATAATTCTATATATAAACGGCGGTGTATACACGTGCAGCATTTCGCGGAACAGATTTTATAAAGAATATGTTACCAAATATTACAAAACAATATACATACAATTCGATGTAACTGCCAAAAGTAATGAAATGTTTTGTGTATATTCTTATATTGTTCACTTTGATTAAATATAAATATATATATATATATATATATATATATATATATATATATATATATATATATATATTAATAGCATAATATTAATGTAAAACATTAATGTGTATTAGCTGTTTTATCTTGCGAATAAATATATAATGTCTGCAGCAAAACTTTTAATTTACGATGAAACTTTCCTATACATCGTATCATTTATAACCATTTAAAATATTACTTGAGCAAATTACATTAAATGTTATATGTAAAATACTGTAACTATTAAATACGAAGATATTGCAGAACACACCTTAATACAGCAAAACACGTAAATCAAATTAATGTGCGTTACATGCGTATACATATGTATGTACTTTCATAGGTCTGTAGGTAAATTTTATATTTTGTATTAACTGTTCATATTAACTGTGTTTATATTTTACCAGCAACTACATTGTTATCAAAAATATAGTTATTACTTCTGATAAGAACAGAATAATAAAAACCCACATAAAAACATTGTGATATTCGTTTGTTGTTTATAGATCGGTTTTTAATGGCTTGAATAAAATTAATATTGTATTTAAAAAGGTTAACGAATACTCAGTCTTATTAAAAAGATATAAACAGTTTTATAAAACAAATATAAAAGTTGATTATATTTTTTAGGTTTAATATCGTGTAATTATTGTTCATAGTTAACTCATTGTTTCATTTCCTAAAATAAATTTTGATTTTTCAATTATATTTATACAGATTAATTTAAATTTACTATTTTTAATTACTAAGTTAATTTTAAAATACAAATACAAATTAATTTAAATCAGTTGAATTGAAAATCACTTTAAAAATTAAAACGTTTTACAAGAGGTTAAAAGAATAACTTTATGGATAGTACATTTTACATATATATATATATATATATATATATATATATATATATATATATATATATATATATTATATTTTCTTAAGTAAAAACATGTCATTTATTAAACAAGTTTAAGCAGACTTAAATTAATCAGATATTATCTAAATTCACATTATGCTTTAAAGTAATATATTAAAGAATCTTCTGATTTTCTAAATTTCGAATACAGTAATTTTTCAATAAATTAAAAGTATTTTCTTACAAAAATACAATAAAAGTACATATATATATATATATATATATATATATATATATATATATATATATATATATTCACCAAAAATACAATAAAAGTATATATATTCACCAAAAATTTGTTTACACTAAATGTTCAGATCAATAAACTTTCATGGAACTTTTTTTATAATTTTAATTAATTACATTATTTTTTGCTTAAAAATAAACAAATGTAATTATAATTGGATAATATTATTCTCATAAATGTAAATATTTTATTTTGTTTGTCCTATTTTTTTTAGAAATGTCACGTTTGAATGTTCTCATTTAATCTTCTCTCACGTTGTTTTCAATTTATTTATTTGTGAGTATAGTACAAATATTTTTATACTTTTCATTACATACATTTGTAAATCCAATGTTGTTTCATCTTTAAGCTTTATTTTTGTTTACATGTTTATATTTTCTTTTAAATTCATTTTTTGAAGAAAAACAGATAAAATACAAAATATCAAACGCAAGGGAATTAAATAAGAAATTTATTTTTATTTTCCGAGGAATTAAATTATATTCATCGTTGATTTCTTTTTATATCAAAAGAAAAATGTAAAATCTTATATATATTATAATTGAAAAAACGGAATGTATTTAAAATGTTTTTTTTAATTTTTAAGTTATTTTATACTTTTATCATTATTGTATACACACACACATTCATACATATATATATATATATATATATATATATATATATATATATATATATATATATATATAAAATATCATTTAGACTAGATGTTTATGCTTTTAATCAGTAGAACATAAAGCTTATTTATAATAGTATAACTAAAAATACATCAAAATGATGATATTTTTCCAAAAACCAGTCGAACTTACTTTTACCCATTTCTATTATATATAAATTCTAACGCATTTCACGACCAGTCTCGTGACTATCCATCTGTGAAGAGTGAAATATCGTGTTTGATGACTGGAAAAATATGATAGTTCATGAAAATTTATCAAATCCTTACAAATGAGTTTTCTTTTTCTTGCAATTTTCCACTTGGTCCATTTACGTATATGTGTGTGTGTGTATGTTTACATATATATATATATAAATGTATATATATATATATATATATATATATATATATATATATATATATATATATATATATATATATAGTAACATTCAATGAGAATTTTCCCAAATAGCGGATTAATCAAAACTGATATGATGTTGATGTATAAAATGATTCAAAATATCAAAGAACTCAATTTATTTAATAACAAAACATAAGATAAAAAAATAGAATTTAAAAATTGTAATTTTTAAATCAGAATGCAAATAACTAAACAATATTATGAATACTATCACAAATGAATTTTAACCCCAACACCACAATAGTTAAAATTCATGGTTAAAATTTCAGGTTAAAATTCATTTGTGAATGTGAATAACCAAAGTTTCAAAACAACAAATTATGAATACTAGTTTGCACTAAAAATTTGTTCTCTAAAGATTTATTTAATTTTTTAAAGTCATTAAATATCACAACTACTTTAATGTTTATAAATAATTAAATATTCCAAAAAGTAGTTAATTAAAAAAAATGAGAAAAATAGCGTTTACAGACTATTATAAATAAAAATTGTTAAGTATTGATATAAGAGATATCCTCTGGAAATGTACAAACGTAAATAAAAATAAATTTTGAAATAAAATAAAATATAGTTAATAAAATAAAAACTAATTTCCAAGTATAAAGTGTAATATTGTTGAACTATGTAACAAGACGAGTATGAACAAGTGATCGAAATCTAATCTTTATATTAATACTTAGTATTAATAATACTTAGAAAACTCATATCTATAAAACAATACTTAGAATTCGTGTAATGAAGAATAAATTAATGATCAAAGTTTCATAGTATTAATAGAACTTGTACGATTATTTTTGTAAACAAAAATGTTACTAATTTAGATATTTATGTTTATCGGTATAAGAAAAGTTCATGATCTAAGTCGATAAGTATATAAAAAATGGACTGATCACTGTCACTCTCATATAATTTTTGTTCTTTTTTTTAAAAAAAAGTAATAAAAATATGTTTAATGCTTAGAAAATAATATTAATTTATAAAATTTTGTAACATTTTAACCAACACTGACAATTTTGAAACGACAATAATAATCGATTTCTATGTTATTGTTTCTTTTTATCTATTTCAAATTTATTTTAAGAATTCAAATTAAAATAATTCATTTATTTTACGTGCTTAAAATTACCAAGATGATTTTTTTATCCGTACTTCCAGTATCCAATTTTTGACTAAATAACTTTGATATTTGTAATTTTAATACATTAAATATAAATAATTTTATATTGCTAGAAATTTAAATATATATATATATATATATATATATATATATATATATATATATATGTTCATAAAATTTTGTATTCGACATTTTTTTGTCATACACTTACAAATATTCAGTTAATAAACAGATATTTCAATAAAATTACACTTGCTTTTCTCACATAAACAATGTTTTTCGAACAAGTGTTCTTAATAAATGTACATTGTTAATATTATTGTCGGCTTATTTCTTAATTAAAAGGCATGGTTATAAAAGATGTAATTGTGTTTCATTTAAATCTCATAAATTAAAACATACTTTTTATAATTTTTTTCAACAAATTTACCATGTGTGTAATATACCATATACCAGTCTCTCTCTATCCATTGCTGGATAAAGTCCTCTTAAAATTTTCCACTTCGACTGAATGCCTGTCTCCCCTAATCCATTCTATCAAATTTCCTTATATCTCTGTCCTATCTATCCATTGATCTCTTCCTGGATTTTTTTATATATCTAGGTTTCTAATCAATAACTTCCCTTGTCCATCGGAATTCCCTTGTTATATAACCGTTTTATTTTAAACTTCACTTTTACAATAACAACTATAACTTTTATTTTCTTTCTGATCCGTTAATTTCTCTTCTTGTCTTTTTGTATTATTCTTAACATACCTCTTCCTAGGCTTCTTTATGTTATCTGAAGCCACTGAATTATTCTATCATTCAAAAAACCCATGTTTACATATATAGAATTCCCCAGTTGAGACTGAAATATAATAATAGATGGTAAACAAGTAAATATATAAACCCTATATATTTACTTATACACGCATATACACACACCTATTAATGTATTTTATAATAACATTATTTTTAAACATAAATAAAAATTATCTCTTTCGATATTACGGATTAATATTTGTTGAAAAAAAATGTTAATTATATTTTAAATATTTCTGAAATTCAGTCCATCAGTTTGTTTTTTTAATAATTCGCATATTTTGAAAAAATATGAATTATTTACAAATATTCATCTGATGAAAATTATAAAAGGAGACAGAATAAAAACTACAATAGATGTTAAAGTATGTTATATTTTTATAGTGAAGAATTTCAAAATATCTTGTAAAAACATTGTATAAACTTCTCTTACAAATGTTAAATTTGAATAAAGTTTTTTTTTTTTTTTTTGGTTTGAGAAGTAACTGAATTTTTCTGTATTATTATTCTTATAAAGTATATTCTTTTTTTACTATTTTTGCATAAATAAATATGAAATGAAATAACACAATAATCCTGACGATTCATTTATTTGTAAGACACTTTTTATTCATTTTAATATATATATATATATATTATTTCAGATATTTTTCTTTAATATACTTTAAAAGATTACTGCATTGTTTTCATTTATTGTAAAGAATACAATTTAAATTTATTCACACCCACATATTGTTTGCATCCGTTGACATTAAACGCACATGAAATGATCACTGAATAATAATAGTTTCACAAAGATGTAAAAAAAATATGAATTGTTAAGCGACATCAAAACATTAATATCCTCTCAAGTTTAACAAGACCTAAGCGTTTATTATTATAATTATTTCTTATACAATTGCTATTTGTGTTAATTGAGTGCATTATGTCAACTTGTAATTTAGATAATAAGTGTGGATGTATGTGCGTGTATATATATATATATATATATATATATATATATATGGTATGTATTTTAAGAAAGATCTTTTTGTTACAACCGATATTTGAATATATAAAAAATAGAAAAATAAATTATTTTAAAAAATTAGAACTAATTAGTATTTACTGGAGCTGAACTAGAATTTATTTGAAACGATATTTAACTGTGAAATAACTTGAAATAACTTGTGAACTAAATTGAATCGATTTCGTGCAGAATTGAACAAATAGAAAATTTATTTTAAAATATTACATAAGTTCGAACATTTAGACAGCAGTTTGGGATTGTTGCCAAATATGTCATTAGTTCGATTCTGGTCTTACGCAATTTGTCATCTTCTATTAAGAATAGTGTTTCTAAATTATATACTATTATTAATACTATTTTAAATTTAGTCTAATTAAACACTTTAACATAGTGTTAATCATTGAATTAGATATTTGAATTTAGTATATATGTCAAGTATTTATAAAAAGGATTATTGCGTATTAAATTTTAAATATAAAACATTTGTTCATATATATATATATATATATATATATATATATATATATATATATATATATATATATATATATACGAGAGTCGTTTGATAAGTATTGTAAAAAAGTAAGAAAACTAAATTGAAAAATTTAATTAAATTAAACAATGAATAAATTTACCATACTTATCAAACGACCTTCTTATGTATATGTATGTATGTATGTATTATATATTATATATTTGAATGAAGAAATAATTTGTTAAAAAAATTGTATATTCATCAAAATTAAAATTTTTGTATTAGATTAATCATACAGTCTTTATGCATATTTCATAAAATTATTAGAAAATATGTTTTAAATTGTTAATTTTTAAATTGATTATTTTTTAATATATTTTTGTCTTTATTTTTTAAAATTCTCCTTTTAACTGTGAAATAAATTCTAAATAGTAATAAAATGTTAATTTTTATTATAGTTTTTCTTTTTTTCTTGTAATAAATGTAATAATGATTTATCAATATTTATATACACCTATACCCCGATTTACACGTTACTTTTTTTACACGATTTCGCTTCTACACGGTTTTCAAAATAACGAATTTTAAATAAAAACTGATAAAAACGAACATTTTGACTACATACATATTTCTAATCATTTTTTAATTCCGTTCACTTGGTAATACTGGCGCACATGTTTGAATTAGAGCGAAAATTGGGTAATCATTTTCTACAAAATGACCCGAATGTTAAACGAGCTCTCCAATTCCAGCGAGATGTTAATAAATGCTTAACTCAGTATGAGGAGGTCTGTAAAGATTTAACCAAAAACCAAACATTATTGTTAATTACCGATTTCATTACCAAGTCTCATAGAAAAGATTAATAGTCTATTAAAGTAATGACAGTAATTAAACTTTTGGTTAAATTTTTTAAAGATCTTATATTTCTTGTTTCCATAAAATGAATTACATACTTAAACCTTTATATATTTGTCATTTTATAATTGGGTTATCATTTTAATGTTTTTCAAAGTATCTTACTTTTATTTTACGTTGAAATAAATGACTGAATTATGCACAATTTAGTTTATTTTCGATTTACACGGTTTTGCGTATAATAATCCACGATTTCGATTTACACGGTTTTCTGAGGAATCGATTTTCAGTATAAATCGGGAGATAAGTGTATTACATTAAAATTAACAAGATTCTTTGTATAGAGTGACTCAAATTAAGATTAAAAAATAACGAATGGTAATAAGAAAGGAAATGTATGTCTAAACCGTTGTTTCATAAATACATAGATATTAGAAATACATATACATAGATATAAGAAAGTAATAAAATTGTTCATAATAAACTCCTGTTCCATTTATATTTATATAAATATTCTATAAAAATTTTTAAAAAATATTCCATTAGGATAGTTAATTTTTTTTCTGTGAAAAAAATAATTTAATAAAATTATTATTATAGATACTATTTGTTTTCAATCTCTTACAGTTATATTTATAATTGAAAATATGAAATCCAATATTTCAAACAATAATAAAAAAATATGTCTGTATATGTAATTTTATGTCGAAAAGTCCACTCTTCTATTAGAAAATACAAAAATATTATTGTATTTAATATGAAGTTGCAATAATACCAATCAATTTTTTATATGATTGGATAACATGTACTTGTTATTTCATTTTAATTTTGACCAAATTGTATATGTATATAATATTATTACGTTTATTATCCATAAAAACCAAAATACACCGCTGTGCGATTTTTTTACCAGTGACGTATTGATCATCAATCTGTTACGTGTTACATTGATTGTACCTTTCTCTTCACAAAATTACATAAATTCAATTTTTATTGAACAGTAAATTTCAATGTTTAACCACTTATTTTATAAATACCATTATTGAAATCAAATACCAAGTACACTTTTTATAATACTTTTTAATCACAATAAAAATAATGCATGAATAATTATTATTTAAAAAACAAGTTTTCTATTTATAATTTCTATCAATATTCTCTATAAATATCAATGTACAACCAGGATGTAGTCAGGATTATTTACTTACATGGCCTTAACGACAGTTGTACTTCTACATCGCATCATCAGTACAATGATACTAATTAATAATATACCACATATGGAATTACATGGCTTAAAAAGAATAAAAAGCAAATTGATACCGGAAACACACATCTGTACTGAACTACTTGTTCGACTGTAAAATAGTAAAAACTATTTCTAATTTGACACTTCAAATGTAGAACATGTGTTAATGTGTCTTTAGATGTTAGTAGCGTTTTTTTCTCTTTCATTCTCGATTGCTACTCGTTGATGACAGTTTTACATCGTATCTCATTACGTTGTTTATTTTGTATTTGCTTATATACAATGTACATACAAATACATACGTACATACATTCATATATATATATATATATATATATATATATATATTTGTATGTATGTATGTGTGTATGTATATATATTTTTTAATAAAATAAACAAAACAATAAGTATTTCATAAATTTAATCTTTTCAAATATCCTTAAGTACATAAAAGAGAAACTTAAGGTAGTTGGTCATTTCAAATAAATAATTCTGTATAGTATACATGTAATGAAATACAGTACTGCGCCGTGATTCGTCTGACTGTAAAAATTTAATCTTTTCAAATATCCTATTAAAAATATAACCTTTACAATAAAAGAGAAACTTAAGTATATATTGTTTTCACTACTTCACTGTTTTATTTTAAGCACTATTTACAATCTTATTTATTATCATTTTCTAAACAAATCATAACAAATGGATATAAATATATCAGTAAAACGATAACGATTAAGAAAAAAATAATAAACAGATCTTTGAAAAAAATTCTATTAATGTGGTTAGCAATAAGGAAGTAATAAAATAAATTGGTTTAATAAAAATCTCAACGTATTGTTTTTATATTTGTTCTAATAACTCTGTAGGCGTTTGTATAATTCAATTCAATTAATAAAATAATAAACAATTGATTTGATTAATTTATCAGAACAGTATTATGGATAGCAACTTTTTGCGGTCGGAATATTTTTAAAATACGTCTCCGAACAGACTTTTCATACATTATGTGATATAATTATTATGAGGTATTTTTTCAAAAAGTCATTGATATTATAAAAAAAATCTTTTATTATTTCTTCACATTTTAAAATTGATAAAAATAAATTAGTTAATAAATTAAAAGACAAAATTTCTCCAAGTAATTCTTTTAATAAAATGTTATCAATTTGTTTGATACAAAATTGATTTCTTTTTATTTTTCATGTAAATATACCTGAAACTAAAAAAAAATTTTGATTACTGTAATCTCAATGATTTAATTTTTGAAAATCAGACGTTTTGTACAATACAACACAGTTGTATGGTAACAAATCTGAATTATTTTATTTCCAATCGAGAGTTTTAATAACAATAAGATTTTTATTGTATTATATTAAGTAAATTCTGGAATTTGTGTAATAATTGTAAATAAAACACTCGATTAACAAATTAATTTTTCATTATTTTTTTTAAAATTCATATCAATTTTTATAACATAAAATTGAGTATGTTTTTATACAATGAAAATATGTTTAGAACAACTAAAATATGAGTCAACGTTATAATACTATACGTTGTATGAATTAAAAATTAAATAAATTGTGAAATGAAAATAAAAAAGTCAATGCACTAGCGAAATCAAATAACAGTTTATTTTAAATTTCTTAGAAAATTACAAAAGAAAATTCATCTACTTCTAACCGCAATTTATAACTTCAATTATAAATTCGATTGAATGCCAAAAGTAAAAACATTAGCATATATTTAACTTTTTGGAACAACTTTTTATATTTTTACATTTTTAGTAAAATATTCACCAATAATCTTTTGTATTTTTATTGGTCATTTAAAAATATTTTATAATAATACAATTTTAATCATTGATTTGACTCATTTTAGAACCATTTTAGATAAAAGAATCAATTTTTGAAAATATTAAATTTTCATAAAATCTTGCATAGTAGATCGTCGTTTTTAGGTGTAAAAAATTGAAATTTTGAAAATACCCATAAATCAATCTTTTTTGTTATAATTTAATTATTTTGATGGAAGATAACGATTTTTCAGTGCAAATATCATTTTTTATTAAAAAGTATGATTTTGGTAAGCAATTGTTTTTAATGATGTTTTTCTTTTCTTTGAAAGTCAGAAATGTAAAAAAACATTCTTGTCTATTAAAATATAACATGTGTATTGAAAATTACTATTTTGTGTAAATATTTTCAATAAAAAAATTGAAGCAGTAATAAACTAAAATATATTTTGAAAGTTATATTAATCGACATTATAATATGAAGATACATACTTATCTTCGAATAAAAAATGATTAAATTAACTCAATCTATATGTATATATCATTACTTAATTTTTGTTCATTGTAAACTTTTACATCTTTATCAGAAATTCTTTTACACTCAACTTCTATAGTAAAGGAACTTCTGTCTGCTCTCATATTTCATACCTATCCCCTCAGCCTATTCAGTTTCCGTTCTGCACAGTGAGCTTTACGTCTAATATGAGTCGTTTTATCAGTCCGGAACCTCCATTACAGCTAATTGAGATAGATTTCGATCTCAAATAAATGTAACCCACTCCACTCTAGGACTGTTTTGTGCTTTATCAGTAATTGATCAGTTTTCTATTCAAAGGTAGTTTTTATAAATGATATATCTACACCTTATTATTTTTAAAAAAATAATTTTATTTAATTTAAATAAAGATAGTTTTATAAAAATTATAATAAATAATTTCAGTTCTTCCTCTCATGTATATTATATAATACTTTATATTATAATAACTTTACATTACACTTTCGTTTATAATACCATTATATTTAAAAATGTCTTTATTTTATTTTTAAACATTAAAATAACTTGTGTTTATCTTAAAACAAACATCCATTTTCTTATATTCAGATATAAAAACTGAATAATTGTTTAAAATTTATTAATAACATTGTTTTCTAACCCAAATTGTCAATATTACAAAAAAATCAAAATAAGTAATTTTCATGTTTGTCATAAAGTTTTTTCATTGTTTTAATCTACCAGAAATCAAAATTAACTATTAAATATTTCTTTTACATAAATCAAAATTATTTTCTTTATAAGTACATAAAAAATATGCGGTATTTAATAATTAATATAATACGTAAATTGCATTAATGAATATAGATTCAAATTCAATCAAAAAATCGTGATGACAAAATCGTGTAAAAACTAGTCTATCAAATAAGCATCAGTAAACATGTAGAACAATGAATGAAAATAAAACGTGTGTCCAAATTTTGCATATATGAATATAAATGAGCGTAAAACAATTCAAACGTATGGAATCGTCAACAACAACGATTCATGCTAGATTTTTTTTCAGCAATGAAGATAACGAGGGGAAGATAGATAGATTACAGAGGGAAGATAGTATATCTCGAATTGGTGTATCGTTAATTTTATCGCAGTTTAACCTTCTGTCGTAATTAGTTACAAAGCAGGCAAGGTCGATAATTATTTCGACTGTTCAACTGTACGGATGTTTCAAAAGAATTTTTATAAAAATAATGTTATATATAATTTATTTTTAAATCAATTATAATAAAAATTATATTATTACGTATAAGTAAATATCGAATGTGTAATATTTCATGTAAAATATTTTAATAACACATATTCATTAGTCGAATTTTAAATAATTTGATTAAATAATAATTTATAATATCTTATTATCATTTTGTAATCAGTCAGAATACTATTATTTCGAACACATTGTTGCAATATAACCTTCATTTGTACAACAACTCGCAATTTTAGTTTTTAATTTTAAAATTAACTAAATTTAATTAAAGACAAGCTATTCTTTGTTCATAGTTTCTTAATTTAACCTTGTGATCTACGACTCTATTTTTTCTGTAAAAACGAATACATATTTTTTCAAGGGAATATTACTTTCTTAGCTATCCACATGTCATCACATCTATTTATATTTTTATTTTATCAATAATTTCATTTCTCCTTACAACTTTAAATAATATAATGAAGTATGTATTCTTGCCTCCTACAATAATTTTTGTGTGTCAATTCTCTGCCATCTGAATACAATTTATTTTTTTGTAAAATGTCACGAAATAATTAGATATGTTCGTTGTATAAAATATATTATATTTATCTAATGATTAATATTATTAAATCAAAGTATTTAATAAATTATCTATCTTCATTATCTAAATTTTATAATTTTAGATATAAAGTATATTTTTTATTTTTATTGCTTATTTGAATATACGTTTAATTATATTTTATAATTTGTCAATAAAAAACGTAAGTGTTTCTATATAAAACATACTATAAGCAAATTTTAATATTTATTGAACCATTTTATGTAATGAAATATTGTAGTGTATAATTTTAGTTTTATATATATACATATGTGTGAGTGAATGAGTGAGTGTGTGTGTGAGATAGAGAGAGAGAGAGAAGTAAAGAGAATATTTATTGTCTAGTTCATTCATACGTTCATGATACCGATATAAATCCAGTTTTATTACATTTTCTGATATTGGTTTCTTCAATCACAATCCAATAACATATCCAATCATTTGTAGATAAAAATTCTACCAGCATCCATTACAATGTACCAAATATAGACAAGTCTACTACAGATTCCATCATGTATTCGCTGCTCTGATCACATAACAGTACATCTGTGCGTTGTACCTGTAGAAAGAGCACCTCGTGTATAAACCACACCTGACTATAATCTTCACATACCTGTGTTTACGTATTTCTCCCAGCACGATACATAATACGCCACACAATTCTTTGAACGTAATGAACCATGCAACACGCAGGCACTGATACACAACTTTAGTACAGGTTGTGCTGTATCACTAGAAACGTTTTATCTAGAATATGCTTCTCCATTTTCACTGTACTATAATAATGGTATTATTATTATTATTCTCAATTATACTTTGACATACTTAAATCTATAATGTATACTTATCATAGTGTTTGAATAAAACGACCTGCTGACTCGTTTGATAAGATACAGTAAGGTAATTGAAGCATAAATCGAAATAATAGTGGTCAATGGTCATTCAAATAACCATACGCGGTCATTGTGATAAGATAAACAAATAGTTTCAGTTTTAAAAAACAAATTAGACGATTAATTGGTAAAAATCCGGCGTCGTTAACCATTACAAGGAGACTTATTGATTTATATATCAACAATTTACTAACTGAAATTTATAACAGAGCTCGTTTATGTATATATGATAAAAAATATTGAATGTAAAAATAAATTAGATATATATATATATATATATATATATATATATATATATATAAATGCAATAGTAATATTTTTCTTAAATACTTATCTGTTATATCAGAACATACCTCATGTGAAATCCGAGTTGGGCAATACTAAATTATAATAATAATTAAAAAATGAATAATGGAAGGATATAAATACCAATAATGTTACAATCTATTAAAAGAAATAACTAAATTAAGTAATAATAATATAGGAATAAATATAACTGGTATCCTCAAAAGAAAAATTTATTTATTTCAATACTCAATCAAAATATCAATTAAAAAAAAAACACAAAAACATAATTCGAAAACGAAAATCAAATTATAATAATTACATTATAAAACATATTTATTATCGATACATTGAATTAAAAGTAATCTGTTTTACCTGTAAAATAACCTAAAAATATCACAAACTATATTTACAAACATTATCAATATAAAAATAATATTTCATATAGTATGAGTAAAAAATTTCAAGAGTTGTGAAATTAATCAAAATTATTAGATAAAACTAATAAATTAAAGAATAAAAATGAAGTATGCGGATTTAATCAATAAAAATACATATATTTAATATTTAAATCGTTTATTGTCATAGAATAAGTAACTAATTAATTATATATTTGTAAAAAATAAAAAAATATGCTCTTAAAAATTACTATACATATTGTTTTTTAGTATATCATTTAAAAATGTCTTTTAAAAATTTTATCTGAAATAATCTTCCCACGAATTGTGCCGGCCCTGTATGAAACTGAAACTATTATTCATTTATCATTAAATAAAATGACGGCTACACGATTAAATTATATCTAACAATTGTAGATTTTATGTAAATAATACAATATCCTCTATTAGTGTATTATTAATCTTGAGGGTAATATTTCGAGTAGCTATGATATCATTTTGGTTAATAATGATTGATAATATGGGTATTTTATACAATTAAGATTACTCTAGTTCTGTTTATATCTAATTAATTATAAAGTATTTCTGATTAATTTTAAAAACTTATGAAATGATATTGTATTAGTCAATTTTAATTACACTACCAATAAACAGTTATTTATGAATTAATTGATAATAAAAGATTAGATTACTTTTTATAATGCATACTAAGTAATTTTGTTTTTTACCATCATACCAATAATTAATTTCACTTGTACACTTATTCTTCTGTAATGTTCAAATGAAAAATTAATAATTTATTATTACAGTTGTTAAAATTTATTTACTTTAACAGAAATATTATTTTTTTAACAAGAAAAAATTTGAATAATTTATATTTTCAGTATTAATTTATACTTAAAATTTAACTTTGGTTAAATAAAACAAACCATGACAGTTATCTACATGTGTGTACATATTTTGTATGTTTAAATCAAATAATAAGGTTGAAAACATGAATATTTAATATAATATAAATATAATGAAAGTACACTCGAGACATGCAATTACAAATATTTATTTTTTACAAAAAATTGCTTTTGGTCAATTTATTTTGTATTTTCTTTTAATTGAGTACATTTGAAAATAAGAACAGAGAAGTAAAAATCAATACAAGAGAAAAATGTTAAAAATATTCTTTTAAAAATACAAATAACTTTGTAATACCAAAATTAAATTCATAAATTTTACTCCTCTTTCTCTTTTTATCCTATTACTCGTCCTCTAAAATATAATAAAAATATAAGATATACAAATTCCTTGAATTATTGTATATTTTTTTAAACCGAATCAAATCTCGTTTCTTGTAATTATTGTAAAACCACTTTTTATCTCATATACATTTTTTATTGTTTAAGTTAGTGACATCGTGTTATTTATTTTCTTTTCTTCGAAGCAATAAGATTCTATTCAAATTCTTTCCATGAATCAAGGTCGGGAATTTCCAATTTTCAGCCACCAATCATATAATAATCATATTTTATACCTCAATATTGATTGTGACATATTTTGTCTAAAAAATTAAAACTGTTTTTAATTTACATATAACCTTGTATTTTTTAACACAGATAATAATAACTTTTCAGGTTGATTTTTTTTCAAAATCAATCTATTAACACGTCACTCTTAAGTTTGTACAGTATTCAGCAAATTATACATTATAGCTTACTTGTCTACGACTACTAATACTTCAGTTGTTGTTATATTGAGAGTAGACTATTTTTTTAAAAAATAATAATTTCAAATGTATTTAGCTATTGAATAAAATATAAATCAAATATGATTACTAATAAAATGTTCTCTAATAAACATTATTAATAAATAATTATATGTTTTAAAACATATCTAAACCCGAGGGAATAAAACGTATTTATTTAGGTAGCTCCATATAAGTCTACATACTACAAAAAAGGGTTGATGAGATTACAATTTAATTTATTACTATAATTTAAAATACTCGTAACTGTTCTATCTGCATTTAATATAATAAAATATTTTTATAACTACTAGTGAATATAATTTTACAATTATATTAGTAAATTATATATACACAGACGCACATAAGTCATGGCACATATGAGTAACATAAGCAATTTATTGATATAAATCAATGAAGTCGTTAAATTAAAAAAAAATATTTGATTGAAAATAAATACAATATTCATTAAATTTATTCATTATATTTATTTTCAATTAAATATTTTTTTAATTAAAGGACTTCATTGAATTATAATAATAAATTACTTGTTATCCATCCTTGCTATGACGTATGTGCGTTAGTGTATATATATATATATATATATATATATATATATATATATATATATATATATATATATGTTATGTACGCATTTTGTAATTCGTATTAAGTGAATGTATATCCCAATTCGACATTGATTACTAATATTCGTTATTTTTACACCGAACATGCAGTTATAATTAATTATTCAAGGATTTTGTTATTGAATGGTTAAAAAAGTGAAGTTTCCATCCGTTTTTAATTTTACACACATACAAACATACATTTATATATATATATATATATATATATATATATATATATATATATATATAGGGTGGCCTAAATGAAACTAAAAGATCTAGACATAATTTAGTTATTTACTATCTTTTAGTCTCATTTGAGTCCCCCCTCTTCCCCCCCCCATATATATATTTACATACATATACAGTATGTATATGTATGTAAATATATATAGATAAAAAATATTCCAATACTATATTAAGCAACAGTTTAACTATTGTTTTATTGTTCAATTATTCTGTTTTAAATTCCAGTACTAAACAATATTCTTTTTCTTGTAAAATATATTCACATACTTTTATACAAACTTTCACTATTTACTAAAGAATTATTCTAGAATGTAAATATGTATGAATAAATAAAAATAATAATCACTATTATTTACTAAGCAAATTGAAGAAAAATAAAAGGAAGTTACTTCTTTATCTAATATATATGTGCATGTTTTGAAAATAATAAAATCAATTGTATACTAATGTAAAAAATAATTTGTTCCTTAAGTTAATATAAGAAATATTTTTAAAGGTCGATTTTGATAACTTCATAATATTACTTTTCAACACGCTCCCCACCCTTATATACAAGAGACGTTTGATAAGTATGGTAATTTTATTGTTTAATTTAATTAATTTTTTCAATTCAGTTTTTCTTATTTTTTTACCATATTTATCAAACAACCCTCATATGTATATATATACATATATATATATATATATATATATATATATATATATATATATATATATATATGTGTGTGTGTTTTTATTTATACACACACACGTGATATTCTTTGACTGTTTATTTTTTTATATATACGTAATTAGAAACGAATTCCATACAAAAAAAGAATGTAGCGTAAGCCTCCAATATAATCAGTTTTTGTACAAGTGTTCCTTCATTAACAATAGTTGCGTATAAAAACTTTAAACCATAATTTGTTGCGGTTGTCTATCAGTCTCCCATATAAAGTGCGAATTTGATAATTTGTGTTTTTTGTAGAACAAAGTACTTCTGTACGTATGTAAGTAACTATATATACATATATATTAGTGTAAGTCTTTCCGTTATTTCATTTGAAAATTCTGTACGTTCATCGCATGAGTACCCCATGTTAATTATTTATTTCACAGATCGTAAAGCAAGTAAAATAAACAACGTAAGAAGAGCTGTTCGTTACTTAAGACTAGACTAGCTCTCGAGTTCGTGTTTCAAATAATCTTTTTTGTATGTAAAGATGAATTCGTAGTTAACATAAAATATTCAATAAGAAACGTCTATAGTCTTATAATTAAAATGTAAATATGTTAATTGATAATGCGAAGGAGTTTCTCGTCTTTATTAATGTCTGAATGAACCCAACAACTTATATTATCATTTACTATGAACATTAACTTTTTTATTGAATACATTTTGAAGTAAATAAATGAGATTATAATTGTTTTAATCTGTTTCTATTCTAATGTTTTACAAGTTATTTTTTTATTTTCATTAGTTTGGATATGTCAAGATCGAAGATCATTAAACTTTGATCTTGATTTAATCAGTATTTTTATATTTATTTACAAAATATATTTGTTATTTATCATACAAAAAACATACAATTTGTATGAAATATAAATATCCCTTAATAATTACTTCATAGTATTGTTATAAGATTATAGTTTAATTAATTACTCTTTTTAAAAAAAAGAGATTAGTGATTCATCAGTCTTACAAATGCTTTTTTTATAAATGAGTGTTTATAAATTTTTAGTCTTACGAAATCTTTGTTATGATGAGTATTTATCATACACATATGTATGTATAAATTTCTAGAGCTGATAGCATTATCCAGTCGTCATGTTTTTAGTTTTGACTTTTTTTTGTTGTAGATGTTTGTCTGGAAAGTCATTATTTATATTATTGTTTAATTATATTGAATGAAATTAAATATGTAATATATTTATTTAAATAAAAATTAATTCAAACATATTTTCAAAAAGAAAATTAACCACCAATTACTTGTATATACACATATACATATATGTATAAACCGAGAGAAAGAGGTGTAATCAGATTATTAAAATAATTGTTTTTAGCAAATAAATTTAACATCAACATAAATAATATGACAACTCTAATTAAAACACACACAGATATTGTCCATTTTAAATAATTTATTATTTTTTATATAAATTTTTATGCTTTAATTCTATAAAATATTCTTTTATTTCGTTAGTTGCTATTTTAATATAGTTATTATTTATTACATATTTCAGTATTTGAATTAAGTTCTATTTGATTTTAAATGTCTTTTTTACCATTTTGCTTTTTGAAGTCGTCCAGATATTTTCTACTGGACTTATATCTGTAATAGGCAGTCGTTCGAAAACTCGTTTTCTCTTCAGGTACAAAATTTATTATATTACACATAATGTGTGTTACAGAATCGTACATGACGATGCGTTCGCTCACAGACATTTTTTTTATTTCATACATACTAAATGTCCTTCAAAAACTTTTTTTTATATTGCTTTACAATCATTATTTCATCAGTAATAAAGATTTAATATTATCATAAATCGAATGAATTTTTTCACTTACAAGCTGACATATCTTGACAAATGTATTTTTTATACAATACTTATTGTATTTCATATTTTAAAAGTTACTTAAAATAATTTCGTTTATAACTCATAAACATTTAAAAAACACATAAAATGATCTTGTAAAGAAAACAGCTAACAATCAAGTTTATTATTACAAAAATATGTAAAAAAAATCTCAAGTCACAAGATAGTGTATTATTGATAAGAAAATATCCTGTTTGAATAAAAAGTTATGTTTCATTTGAACTGAACAATCCTTAGAGAAAACCTTTAAGGATTATTAGTTTACTTTAAAAGAATATTCCCGAAGGAAGAATTACTACAAAGAATGTTTCTAGAGGGAAGAAAATAACATATTTTTATTGTTATATATTTTATCATAAAATTCATTTTCATTTCGAAATAAATTTCATGGAATATTATCAATATTATAATTTGCATAATCTGTTAACAGTTTTAAAATAGAAATAATTGTGTTACAAAAATAAAAATAGCAGTCTGTATTTTAACAAGTTTTTTTCGTAAGATAATTTATAATCATCCAAGTAAAAAATTATTCATATTTTTTTATTGGTAATTGTGATATTAAATTTATACATTTACGTTAAGAATTATAACAATTAAAAAAAACATGATTTTTATAGATGTAGGTTAATTGAATTATCATTTGAGTTTAATTAATTATTTTATAAACTATTACATCATATTTTTGTATATTTCTTCAATAAATTCTACATTATATGTAAAATTTCATTCCTTAGTCTATAACTGTTGATATTTAAAATAATATAAAATGTATTTTTTTCTTTTCACTTCGTATATAAATTAAAATTGAAAAAATAAAAACCACCATTAGATAACATGTATCTGATAAGTTTTACATGACATTTCAAATAAATCTACAAAATATTAAAAAACAGAATATTTTGCAAATTCGTCAAAATAAAATGTTTACTTTTCAACAAATTGCAGTTTATAAAATACGCAGTTATGAAAATATTGCCGTCATAACAGTTTTGTTGGTAAATATTGCACATATGGCGAATACGCATGCAAATTTAGGGAAGAAAAAACGCAAGTCAAGCTTTTAAAAATAACTCTATTACTAAAATTTCGACATTCGAATAAAACTTTAACTTCTTTCCCATCTTATATACTTTATACGCTGTAAACTCAAGTATCATTTTAAATATTTAAATGTAAAATCTAAGTTTTAATTCACTTCTTAATAATTATTTTCGTATTTTTGTAATTCTCATATTTTCATACTGTTTTTATTAGTCAAGTAAATATAGATTTATTTTTTCGAATGTGGATTTAGACTAATATATGTGTGTGTATGTATGTGTAATGAACTAATTTTTTAAAATTAATACAACTAAGACCATTCAATTATATGAAAATTTCCAAATTAAAAAATATTCCAGATTTTACAAATGATTTCATTTTTTTCATCTTAACTACATTATCTCCTTAATTTATAACTAACATTTTTATACATAAAAGGTTTAAATAAAATAAAAACACGTATCGTCATGGCATTTCGTGTTTAATCCTTAAAAGAAAATTGTTTACAAACTGGAGTCACATCGTTCGTTATTTATCTTCATCATCGTTAACACTTTTTGTCGATTTGCAGTTAAATGAAAGCTTTTCGAATCAATTGTACCCTTGTGTATAACAACATGAATTGTAGAGTAATATATCATGAGTTCAAAATGTAACCGTAGTCGAATGTATAATACATTAAACCAGTTAAATCGATAAAGTACGTTATCAGTTATTAATGAATTATGTACCAAATTTGTTTCTTACGAAATAGTTCATTTATTTTAATACAATATATAAATGAATTAAGATAATTGGGTATTGATTTCTTACACTTAAAATTAATTAATTTTATATACATATTTATGTACGTATGTATGTCTTATAAAACAATATATCTTATGTAAATAATTTCTATCAGCACAGTTTAAAATCTATAATATACTGTTATTAGAAAATAGGTAATATATATTATACGATCTATTACCTGTTTTGAATAGCAATGTTTCAATTGCATTGTTTAAAAAATAAATATAAATGTTAGTTTATAATATAACAAGTCTATTTAAATTAATTTTAAGTTGTTAGTATGTTTGAATACCTTTTAATTGGATATTTTTTCTCGTTATTTCATTATTTGTTTTATTCATTTTCTTCGTACAACTATTTTTTCTATGTTCAAGATTTGAATAAAGTCTAGCATTTTATTTTTTTCTGTAAGTACATATTTATTTTTATATTTAATCCTGAACAGTATTTTAAATAGATTATGTATATAATCCTAATTTGAATATCGCTGAGTATCTTCTTTCATTTTTATTTAATTTTGTAGATACCTTACTCCCTGTTGATAATAATAGAATTTTGTCTTATATATTTTCTTATAAATTATAATTCTTTTCCTGTTTTTATTTCAGACTGTTTTTTTTTTAATAATACTTCCTTTTGTATTAATTACGTACTTTTTTTAATAATACAATTCTTAATATTTTTTTCTTTATGTTCATATTGCCTTTTAGTATTATTTTTAAGTTACTTAATGTTTTACTTTATTTTTGTTGACCATTGAAATATAGGATATTACAAATATCACTTTTTTTGTTATCTTTAGTATTTCATTTTTAATTTTCATAATTGGAAAATTAAACAACCAACAATAACAGTTATAAAACATTTTATAAAAGTTATTCGACCTTTTATTTTTTTTAAACTAAATAATTTTTACTACTTTTTTTTAATGAAAATATTTTTATTTCATTTTCATATTATGTGAATAATTTGTAAGAGTGTATAAATGTAAAAAAAATATTTTTTGTCATAAAATATAAGATACATACACACACACAAATAAATATGTGTATGTACATAGGTATTTATTTATGTATGTAATACATTAACTGTTCATGATAAATATTGCAACAACCATTCTATATTTCTATTCTATTCATACAACAAAGAAGACAAAGATACAATAAGAGACAGATCATAAAAATTCAACAGAAAAATGACACACTAATTCATGAATTAAAACTATGTAAAGACAATAACCTGTTCAAACACATGCTACTCTCGCGAAATGTGTGCAGCATTATATGAATTTCTAATCCAGTTATACAAGTTACAAGACACATATTATTTAACTTTCTCTCACTGATAATAATAGCATGCATTTCCGCCTAATATACACATAATATGATTACAGACACATCGGGTTATGGAAACCATGGTCGTCGTTATCGTTAATTCTGTAATAGTCCATCCAGCCACTTTCCAAAACTAAACTACTCGACGATAATATATTATTCCCGCAGCTGCTTTCCATTTATCCCGCATTAAATTTTAGTCAAGACCCTTTTAGTCATGAATATAAATAGTCCATGATTGCATCTCAAACATTAGGTTACTGTGCTTGTTGAGAAACTTTATATTATCTGTATGCATGTGTGTGTATATGGTATGTGTTTCTCTGTATGTGGTGGTTCTTTTTTTTTAAACGAATTACTTCATTTACACGTATTGCATTCGTTGTGGCGGTTACGACTTTCAAGGTCTATTTACACAATACTTACAGAATAGTCTTGTCGGATAAGTTTATTAGACGCGGTTTATTTTTTTATATAATTATGAGTCAGCGTGCCAAACGCTGCAGGGTACAATAATGCTAGTTTCCTTATTTTTCTAATTGTAAATTAAAATCATATAATTGCATGTAATCTATATGATGGTAACGGCCGAAGAAACGTAAACAAAGGTTGTAAATTACTATTTTTTTCATTACAGCGGTCGTCTCAATGACACATTATATAAATATATAGAGGATCATCCAAATGTGACGCCTACATTTGTGTTTTATTAAAAAGAAACAAAAGAAACTATATACATGTTTCCCTATATACCTCCCATACATATTTCTTTTTAATAAAACACAAATCTAGGCGTCACATTTGGATGACAGACTACACATTTTTTAGTATTCCAAATATTCATAGAAACAATAATTTGACTGATAAAGAATAATAGTATGTAATATATTTAAAAGATTTTTATCATTCTAAAATTACAATTAAAAAAAAATTCTAATGTAAATTTTATCGATTTTACTTTTATCGTTTTATTTTTAGCATCATTTTATTCATTTCTAATCTCATGTGTGGTGTTATTCAGTATAACTTTTTATAAATGTGTCCTATTCAGATATTTAAATTAAAAAATATCGTTTTAAACAAATTTTTAAAAAAAATATATTTCTCTCTCTCTCTTTATATATATATATATATATATATATATATATATATATACATAAGAGGGTTGTTTGATAAATATGATAAATTTATTGATTGTTTAATTTAATTAAATTTTTCAATTTAGTTTTTCTTACTTTTTTACCATACTTATCAAACGCCCTCGTATGTATATATATATATATATATATATATATATATATATATATTCGCAGCTATGTACAAAAAAAAAAAAAAGCGGAAGGGAGATATTTGCCAACCTAATATATATATATATATATTGTTATAAAATTATTTGCACCCAATATATTAATATATTTAGTATTTAAAAAAAATATATTAATAATTATTAAAATAATATAATAAATTTTCCTATACATATCAAAAATAATTCAGAAAATACTAAATCTTACTCAAAATACAAAAATTATATTAAAAAACACAATCCAAAAAACTCTTTTTTTCTACTAAAAAATATAACACATTTTTATAATTAATGAATTAATACTGCGCCAGTTTGTCATATACATCAATCAAATATTTTAAACAATTTTTCGCATAATTAATTAAATTTGATGTCATTTCAGAAATAATTTCATACCTTTTCATTAAATTTATTTAAAAAAAAATTGTTTTTAACATGTCTATGTTTATTATATCGATTTGTTCATATTGTTTTTTATTTCATCTCAAAATTCTCAAAAGGATTTGTGTTGAGACGTTGAAGAGGTGTCACTAATAAATTGGGGTATTGTATTGTAATTGACTATTTGTGTTTAGGTTTATTGCTCTGTTGAATTTTTCCAAGTATTAAATATATTATTGTATAGGGTACAAATAATTCTATGTATTGCTATAAATGAAAATGTAGAAGAGATGAATCTGAAGCCCGATGAAAGCCACTATAGATTAATTGTTAACACGTTCGCGGATAGTAAAAATATCAGTGAGCTGCAAAAATAGACAGGCGATTATTTTTAAATTAATTGTGATATCCGAAATTCGATTAGACACATTTTGTAAGAATAGTTAGAATATTACATTTTAATAGTTATGTACAATTAATTAAAAAATTAAAATTATATTTAAAAAAATAAAGTTATATAAAATTAAATGAATAATAATTGGGTTTAAAATTTGAATGCTATAGCATTCATGTCCGCGAACGTGTTAAACTATAATAGTTATCTTTTAGTTAATGCCTTTTTTATTGTATATATAGTAGTCGCGTATGATTAAAAAAATAAAGCAGGGTCTGTAATTCATAAACACCATTTTTTTTTTCAAAAAATATATCTTGTATTGTTAAGTTAATGATAGTGCTTTTATAGTAGTACTATTTTTATATGTTTTTAAAATAATTGTATTTCGTTACAGATGACATAGTCTACGTGAAAAATATCGATGGGGGCCAACATGGGGAAGAATTCGTCTTTTCTGGACGCATTACCAAGCGCCCAGGGTACATTACACGTGGTGATGCTTGGCCTCGATTCGGCCGGTAAAACCACAGCACTGTACCGTTTAAAATTCGACCAATACCTAAACACGGTACCAACAATCGGTTTCAATTGTGAAAAAGTTAAAGGCACTATCGGTAAATCGAAAGGTGTCAACTTCCTCGTTTGGGATGTCGGCGGCCAAGAGAAACTGCGACCATTATGGAAGAGTTACACGCGATGCACGGACGGCATAGTTTTCGTATTAGATAGTGTAGATATAGAACGAATCGAGGAAGCGAAAATGGAATTGATCCGAACTGTCAAATCGCCCGATAACGTGGGTGTGCCTATACTAGTGTTAGCTAATAAACAAGATTTGCCTGGTGCGAAAGAACCGCGCGAATTAGAGAAATTACTCGGGCTGCATGAGTTGGGCGGTAGTTCTGCACACACGTGGCATGTGCAGCCTGCATGTGCGATCACAGGCGATGGATTACACGAAGGAATGGAAGTTTTGTATGAAATGATTTTGAAGCGACGTAAACTTGCTAAGATGGTAAAGAAAAAGACTAGGTAGACCTGCCTTTAATTTTTAGTTCGTGTTTTGTATTATTTTTCCCGTTTTTGGAACAAAGAGTGTACAGAGGAAACAGCCCTTTTTCAAAGGGTAGACACATCGCATTAAAGTAATTTGAACAAACTAATAAAATAGGTACCGAAAAATTAATAAACATTGTGTAATAGTTTACCATTTTGACGATTATACTTGCAGTGAAAGTCCTTTTTTTAAAAAAAAATAGTGAAGAAAGTTCGTTAATAAAAAAACTGTGCGTGTAGTAAAAAGAAAAACTACTAGAGATAGTCCTATAGATTGTTATTTTTAAGAAGAAAAATAATATCGTATTTATTCCTGTTAATGTTTATTTTATGTTAAAATTATACGAAATTTTTGAAGAAAAATGCTATTCGAAGTGTTTTATGGTATATTTAATATGCGTTGATGTTTTCATAACTGTACATATATAATTTATGTTTGAAATGTTGTTTTGATGGACGAAAAACTATTTTAATGAACATTTGCTACGTATTTGAGCATAATTAAATAAGTGAAATGTGAATATTAGTAATTAGTAGATGTAGCAGCTCAAGTAATAATACTACTTTTGAGACCAGAAACTTACTGACGATTCAATAAAGAACTCGTGGTTTTTAGTCAATCAGATCGCATACGTGTACTTTGAAAAATACAAGACATGTATCCAATTTTTCTACGAATTACCAAACTATTCCATTCGTATAACATTGATTAGAAATCAACATATCATCATAACGTTTTTATAAATATAGTTGTTACTGAACTGTTTTATAGATCAAATCGTAGGTGTCGAATTATTTCACTGTTTATTGATTTAGAAAATAAACACATTCACTTTCTTAAAATAACTGGTAAACGTCAAGATGACATATTCTTTATGAATTTTTATCATTCATCTTTGTAATATTACATTTTTTAAAATGTATCTCAAAAAGAAGTTATATTTTTTTAATAATTCATACACCTGCATCAAAATATAGAAATACATTTTCACATATGATAATTTTTCTTTTACATGAAAAATATTTCTTTTCACCTGAACAATTTTAGAATTATTAATTGATTCATTTATAACCAATTAATCACTATAAAAATTATTATTTTTTCTATTTATAAATATGTAGCAATTGAAACATTTTCAAATACTTACGAAAATACTTTTAATACATTTTGTAATAAAATATTAAATTGATTTAAAATTAATTAAAATTAAATCCAATTAATAATCTAAAACATCTTATATATTTATTTAAGAAGCAATTATTTTTGTACCTTAGAGAATTTTCATTTCAGCAAAGGATTTTAATTGCCTTCTTCTATTCTCGTGTACTTGTAGTCATATTCAACTCTCTTAGTAAGAGTTCATGGTCATTATTTCAATAATTTATTATTGTTGTTAGAAGGTAACAGATTGAATAAATTTTAACATTTTTTCAGATTCAGATAATGTTTAGATTCTTATTAGATAACGTATTTTTTCTATATATGATTCTTGATACTCAATAGAATATTTAGTTACTATATTCAGTATTTAAAATATACCTAAATGTAACTCATATTAGGTCATGACAAAATAATAACTCTAAGATCTTATCTAAAAGATTGCTATAAAGAATGTTTTATAATCTTAAATAAACAATTTATTATTCATAAATGTAGTTTATTATAAAATATCTGATATGTTTATATAAAAAATTAGATAGGTGTTATTAAACCTTTTTATTTCAGTTGAAAAAATGCATTAATATCTTCATTTTTGTAAACAATGAAAAAAATCATAAATGTTTATTTTTATTCTCATGCGAACGTTTCCTAATATTTCATAACAATTTAAATTAAATCAGACATTTATAAAGTAAAACGTTCTTAAAATATTTAGTCACGATAAGATTAATGAAATTCCTTAATATAAGCAGATATAACTTCGTTGTCTTAACTATTGTTTCAATCAACATTTAAATCTTTTTTATATTGGCTGAGAATGAGAACTTTACAGAATCAGTCGTAGGTAAATTGTTATTAATTTGAACTAGTAACCAAAAAATCTGGTTCCTGAATTTCTCTGTTGATGAAATGAGAATTGAATTATCCGTTCAAATCCGGGTTTATGAGATACACAGTAGCATGTTTCATAAATAATTTTCACACTTTTTTAATTATTTAAACACTTGATAAACGAGTTTATTATACGAAATATTTGAAGCATTTTAAATGATTAATAAATTTATTTAAAAATAAACAGCGTGAACTCAAATAACTTACAAATATTTTTAAACTAACAAATTTATATTAAATTGTTTTTTTAACAAATTATAAATTATATTCATATTGTTTATAAAAATGCAACAGATTAAATATATCTGTAACATAGTCATACTTTTAAAATAAACGTTTTAAAAAATGGATAAATAATTAAAATTTTGGATAATGACTTTTGAATGATATTTATAAAATCTTGTAATGATAATAGTAATTCAAAACTTATTGTATTACGTGAGGAATTAAATACAATAGCGAGTACACAGTAATGATAAAAATATAAATAAAAACAGTATATATAAATATTCATCTATAAAAATGTTGATTTATAATTCTAACTTGAAATTTTGACTGAATTCATTTATACAAAGGAATCAAATAATGTATGTGTGTGTGTTAATTCATTTGTAAAAAATATTTTAATTTATTCGCTTTTAAGTAGATACTTAAATTGTATTTCTACTAATAATCATTTCATTTAAATAGACACACAAAATGTATAAACTTACATTTTTTTAAACTGCAGATGTTACTTCTTTTTCCCAATCATCATATATAATTAATATGGTAAAAAGTTCAATTTGGAAGCAGATCGAAATCGTAAAGTTTAAAATTACGGAAAAAATTTCATAACCAATCTGTAAATTCTCTGTGATTTCTTAATTCTCGCAAATACGTTTTTATTGGAAAACTTTTTAATTAAAAAAATCCAATTTCTCGTACAAATATCCATTAAAAGTTCAATGCTTCCCAAGTAGAGTGAAACGTTTTTAGAATATATTCAGAAAATAAGTATTTCTTTTTATTCATCCAAATTAAATAATAAAATTAAAACAGCAAACGATGGAGTAACAAAAATAAAATCTGGTTTTTACTTCCTTTGTATTTTATTTTAATTGATTTTTTTATAATGTATTGTATTTACATATATGCATATATATATATATATATATATATATATATATATGTGTGTGTGTGTGTGTGTGTGTGTGTGTGTGTGTGTAATGAATAAAAAATATTGTTTTCAAACATAAAAAAGTTATATATTTCATTAAAAACAATTATAATTGAAAAACATGAATTTCAAAAGTTTAAAAATAAGTTATAATTTCAAAATATAAAGGTAATTAAATTGTGCATTATACACAAATTATAATTTCTTTATTTCACTTCATGATTTGTTCATTAAAATATTTTTTTTACTGTTTGTATTTTTATACTGTTTATATATTTTTATACTGTTAATATTTGTTATTATTAATAACTTTTTCATTATTAATTAAAACGTAAACTTTTTATTTTAAAACGATACATATTTGTGTTTCATATAAATTGATTTTAAACTTAAATTCTGACTAAATAAATCACAAAAGTTCAAACATTCTCTTAATAAAGTATAATAATATAAATCTGTTATAATTTCCAATAAATTGATTTCAGTGCATCGAAAACCTCTAAAAATATTGTTGATAATTATTCCGAATTGTCGTCTAACGAATATTCAATTTATGAACATTAAAAGGATAATTGTTTTAAAAACCGAAATTTTAATAGAAAAAAGGGAACAAATACCGAAGATTAGATTATTGATGGTTATTATTCAACAATTTTATACAATACATTTGGTTCACTGTTAATTGTATTTTGCTAAGGCTCAAGTAACTTAAATGTTACATTATAAACTAATAATTTATTTTTTAATAATTTTGAAACTGATTTAATGATAATGATACCAAAACCAATTGTAGTAAGGTATAATATACAGTGTTCAAATGTATTCTACAAAAATAAATACAACAAATCAGCAAGAATCAATGCAAGAAATTTTAAAATTAAAAAAATTAATCAGGGTTAATTTTTATTTATTTTTAAATTTAATTTTTTACTTTATAATAAAAATTTAAACCTGAAATACTCATATATTTAAAAAAAAATCATTAAAAAATAAATATATTTTTTAATTGTCAGTATCATCTTTACTAGCCTTTATGTATCCATAAAATAAACTTAATTAAAATTTGGTTTTAATTCTTTCAGTTCCAAAGAAGATTACTATAGGAAATATTTACATAATATATTAAATTTATTATAAAATATTTAATAAACTAGTATAAATTAAATACTAGATATAAGCAAAAATATAAATGCTTATTTCAAGAAAATAACTGAATAATATTTAAAAAATCGGAAAAAACTACTGTAAAATGTTTAAAAATCGCTGATTTAAACCATAATTTCTGACACGTTTCTACTCACAGATCTTACTTCGAAGCCGGATATGCGTCACTGGATACTTTTTTCTTAGAAATGTGAAGAGGGTGACGTATCAACTAACCATCAATGGGAATATTTTCTACATCTTACATTCCAAGTTGACTGATTGATAGCCTGATATTTTAACTAAAAAGTACATTTAAAATATTAAATTTATACATTTTAAATATTAAATTTCGAAATGTGTTCTGCGGAATTAAAAATGAAATAATTTAAGGAACAAAGAAGATTAAACAAAATAAATTTATTGTATTAATCAATTAAAGAATTTTTATTTGTAATCAATCGTATAATTACAAAAATAATCTTTTCAATGGTATTATCATACTTCGATAAAAAATATTTAACTATTGACTTTATTTTTATCAAAGTGATTATTTTAATTAAAATAAAATCAATAAAATGAAAATAAATTTACTAAAAAAATATTTCATTATATAATAAATTTACCATTTTTTACAGAATTATTTATTACAATAATCGACTTAAAACTGAATAATTTATTTTGTATCCTTTACACAATTAAATATTCGAAATATGAGAAAATATCAAATAATTATTTTTTACACAATTACAGTTTGAAAATATAATTTATTTCTAAACATTAACCTTTATATATGAATTTCTAATTCTAAATTTTTCTAATAAAGAGGTCATACTTTTTCATTGCAAGATTTTATAAAAATATTCAACAGTTACTTATTTTTCACGTTAATCTACGCTCATCATTTTTAAAATAAGGAATTATAATATTTTTATTACAATATTTTCGTTATTAAAGTGTTTATCAATAATGAAAAAATCTTAAATGCTTTGATGAAAAAAAATATGGTATTTAAGGTGTTAATAATCCTTTTCGATTTAGAACATTAAGTGGCGAATGATGTATACAATATTTATTTAGTTATAACATGATTTGTAATTTTAAATAAAAGATTTCAATTCTCTAAAATGCGGATAAATTATGGAATGTAAATAATTATCATAATTGTGAATACATTTGATTGTAATGGAAAGTTCAACGTCTGGGATAAAATATATTTATTATAAATAAATTAAATAACTAAAAGAAATATTATCATATGACTTTTTGCCATTTCCGTTTTTATTAATTAATAATCATCTATTTCGTATTATGACTTCACTTATTCATTTTTTAGTTTTAAATTGGAAAGTAACTTATATTGAATCAATCAGATATTAATTTCATAAGAATACAGTCACAGTGTCATGTTTGATATTTCCTGGTAAAATAGTATCTGACTGAATCAGCTATAAATCATTATCAAACGTAATTTTGAAACTTAATTCATATATTTAATTTCCCTTATTGACACATCACTCTATCAAAAGCTATTAACAGTGAATGTATTTAAATTTTTTTAAAACATATTACACGGTTTTTAATATTTACATTAAATTTCAATTAAAATTGTAATTTTTGATAAAGTCAAAAATGTAAAATATCTAAAATTACAATTTAATTGCAAGACATTCATATATTTTAAGAAATGTACTGTAATGTAGAAATTATGAACGTAAATATTTTTAAATATGTTTTATTTCAATTTTTTGCCTGTATATTTTATAACATACACACAAATATATATATATATATATATATATATATATATATATATATATATATATATATATATATATATACATTGTAAAATTAATGTCATTTGTACAAAAAGATAGTAAATTTTCAATGTATTAAATGATTACAGATTTGTGTTGATCTTAAATTTTTAAAGCAATTAAATTTTCAAACTTAAAAACATTATTACAAATTAAAAAATTGGAGCAATCTTTTTATAAAGCATAATACTATTTCTTTTTTTGATATAGAATTTTTATTGTATTGTACGAATTCTAATTTTTATTCTCTAGTATTTAGTAAAAATACACAATAAGCTTATAAAAAATATTTTTCAATATTATCCATTGTATACATTTATATTTATCTAACTACAGAAAATAAACTTAATCGCAAAAATATATAAATAAAAATATAATTTGCTTGTAACAAGAGGAGCACTTCATAATTTATTTTAAAAATAGTAAATGCTAAAATAATTAAATACTGTATTTTCTAAATAGAGAAAAATAAGTATGGATTTAAGACCAATTTAAATAGAAAAAAATTTTTCCTTCGTTAATTTTTTTATTTAAAATAAGTACGAAGGAATCAAATAAATGATTTACATATGTAACATTATTCTTTTATATATATATATATATATATATATATATAATGTTTTAATTCCACTGCATTTAAATTGTAAACAGATGTATAAATGTGACACTTATTGCTTATGTCAAATGTATATGATAAACTAAATTCCTCAAAAATATAATTGAGGTTAATAAAACTTAGTGTATAAGTAATTAAACAGATAGTAAGATGTACCAATGAGGAAAACAGGCCTTTAGTTAAAAAATCATATAAAATATATGTACAATTATTGAACTGTCAGTAAGTTGAGAATTTAAAAAAATAAATAAAAAGAGCAACACCATGAAGAACATACCTAATAACGATTTGCTTTTTTATACGCTGATTGCATTAACTTCAGATTATTCAGCTTTGATAACAACTTATTTGTATTTAAAGAAAATAATACATAAATAAATCACCAATAAATATATATATACATTTAGCTGAAGTTAAAAAATAAATGTCCTTAACGTAAAGGATAAAAAGCAATCCATCCAATTGAAAGTTAATAATAATTAAATACGAAATTGTTACCACCGAAATAATTAAAAAATATATATAGAATATACATTTTGCCAAGGAAATATATCTGATATATTGATTAGTAGATTTCGTTATGTGTTCGTGTATATTTTCTTTACATTTATTTATTTATCTGTGAATAAATTGAAATAATTATGATAATTTTGTTGATGTAAACGAATGATTATAGTTTTGTTAATAAATTTTAAATGCATATAATTATACTTTTTTTTGTTTGTTTTATTTATTTACTATTTTTTAACTATACATACACACACTCACACACACATGCATACATATATATTCTAAAATATGTTTTTGTTTTCAGTGATATGGAATTATACTCGTAATAAATCGATCAAAGCTATAAAAAAATAGGATCATAATCAAAAAATGAACCTAAAATATGCACAAGTAAAAGTTTAACAAAATAGAAGTTATAAATAAAAAAACGCCATATTAATTTTTATGTTAAATTTTATTTTAAAAAAAATATTTGTTTTAAAAAAATATTTTTTCGAATTAAAAATTTTAATAATCTACTAGACATGACAAAAACAATTAAGGTAAAATTTTATTTCTTATGTATATATTTTTTAAATATATTCTACCAGGTTTGCTTATAAAAATATGCCACTAATATTATTGGATGTTTTCAGTATAAAATTTATTAAATTAAATTTTAAAATTATTTTTGATAATGTATTTATTTATTAGTGTATTAAATTTTAGAACGTTAACTATAATATATAATTAATAAATCAAAACTAAAACAAAGTATTGTATTTTTTGTCTTTTGAAAACGAGGTTAAATTATTTCGAATCATTTTATGTTGTGACTAATTCACTTTTTAACAAAGTGTTTAAGTCATTCCCAAACTATAAAATTTTATAAAAAATTTCAATAATTATTTAGTGTTTATTTTATTTCATTTTATGCTTATTTGAATTTCTATGGCATATTTTCAAAAACACTGCATTATCATTATAAAATTTAAGATTTTATACCGTCATGTTCTGAAAATAATACATCAGTTGAAATACGCATCGTGAAAAACAAAAATGAATATTGGGCATAAAATCTTACACATATTGAAATAATATTTTATTGAAAAATTTTCAAGTGTTTAATAAAAATGATTTTAAACCTTCTGAACAATTTTTATTTCCTTATAAGTATTTATATCTTACAAAAAATGTTCAAGATAAAAAACTTCAAAATAAATTTTATTTTTAAAACTATAAAAAGTAATTACATACACATCTATGATAGTTTTTTTTTTATTTATTTTCCTCATACATCTATATTGGAATTAGAAATTATTCATCACCCCTTGAAAAAAATATTATTGTGTTTGCTGGTCAAATATGTTTTCATGACAAATAACGCCTATATTTTGGAAATTTCTTCATTAATTCAAATGGTAATTATTTAAAATGGTGAACAACAATTTCATTTAAATAATTTAGAATTAAAATATAAATATAAGGATACGATTTTCTACAACTGTATTTTTGCAATTTTAATGAAATGTGTGTACATTTATTATTTATATAACTGTTGCATAACTGGAATTTTATTGATATATCAGTATATAAAATTATACAATGCGAATTACCAAATGTTAATGTATGTAAAAATGTTAGGTAATATTTGAATTTTTCAGTGCGTGACCAAATATATGTATTGCGATTACATATACAATTGGAATTTTTTGTTTCAAACTCTCATTTTATTATTTTCCAAATATTGTGAATATTTTTAACTTTTTTTTTTGATAAATTTATCATTTTTAAAATGTATTTCTATATTATTTGGTAGATATTTTTTTAATATATTATTTTTTTGAACCGACTAGTAAATTGTCAGATTAATTAAGATTTTATATTTAAAATTAGAAAATAATTTCAGTGTTCATATAATACATTGTTCAGTGATAAATAACACATAAATAACTAATATTTCGCAAATATTTACAAAAAATCAACAAAAAAGTCATGAAACAACTTGAAATGATAGTGAGAACTATTTAAAATTATACCAAAATAAAATGTTATCAATTTTTAAAAATTAAAACCAAATACATTTTTTTTTAAAAAAATCTACATTATTCTATAAATGAGCGTTAGTCATTTGCAAAGCTTTTTTGCCGTGTAATGAAATTTTCTGTTAACTAAAAACCAATATCATAAAATCCAGAGACATCCTTATTAACTATAAAATCGATAAGTCGAATATTCCTTAAATATATTATATTCTAATCTTGAGACAGGTTGTCTATGTTGATTGACACTTCCGTTGAATATAAAATAAAGTGCTTTATTATAAAATAATGTTTTTACTCTAAATATAGAAATATATATATATATATATATATATATATATATATATATATATATATATATATATATATATATATTTGAAATATTTTCTGTAAAATAAAATTCAGAAGGATATAAAATTTTAAAATATTTATAAACATTCCAATAAGGAAACTGAGATAAAATTTAATTACTCTTTACATTACTTTTTCCGTCTATCAATTAGCATATTTGAAATTAAAAACAGTTAATTAGAAAATGTAATTACAGGTAAATCTTTTTAGCACAACGTATATATTTAGCCATTATTATTTTAAAATAGAACTAATTTTTTTAAATGATAATTTATAAATTACTAAAAACTGATTTTTTGTTTTGTAATTCGTATATAAAAATAAAGTTATTTACAAAACATAAACTAATATTTAAAGGCGTAAATTATCCACTCATAATTTATTTAAAACAATATTGAGTTTGACTTGAACTTAATATTTTTATGAAATTATATTTATCAGAAACATTTACATTCTTGTTACATATATTTTTATTAAACATCTTATTTATTTAATGGGATTAATTCCTTAAAAAAATACTCAAGTCGCAAATATCAAAACCATAATATTTATTTTTTTAAATACGTAACATTATTACACCCAATTACATTTTTTTTAAAATATTTTTTCAAATGTTTATACAATTCCGTATAATTATTTTAGTAATTTGTATTGGTAATATGAAAAACTGTATTTGAAATAAATTGTCTAAAACATATTTCTAGCTGAACAAATTGACGAAGTCAATTATATTAATTCAATTTTTATGTAACAACCATCTTTAAATAATTAGTGTTATTTGGTTTGTATTTTTTAATTTAATGTTGTGTTATTATCGAAAGTTCATAATATTTATTTATTTTTATTCATGTTTCAGTTTCTTTAAATATATATATATATATATATATATATATATATATATATATATATATATATATATATATAATAGACACTTAAATGGAGTAACTAATAAATCTATATATTATTTAATTACGATAATATTTATCAATAAATTAAAATCAACTTATAGTGAAAGTTTCTAAATTAGGTCACTGATATACCGCATATACAAATTACTATATTTGAACTTTTTTACTTAAAGCTTTATCTAATTGTTATATATGTTGATATAAGGTGGGACATACAAAAATAGAACATTTCGTGACTCACATGGAGGTCGTTTCGCACTGTCGACTATTAAAATAATCAAAATCACCCTCTTACTGGTAAATCTATATTCACTCTTAGATATGACTATTGGTTTTTTCCGATTTCAGTCTTTGTTTAACGTTCGCAGGCTTGGTTATCTGTATTGATAATGTTTAAAGAAAAAATATTGTTATCAAATGCATTTATATTTACTTTTATACAAATGAATTATTAACCCCAATACCAGGAGATATTAAAAAATGATAAGATTTTATAACAAAACACTCTGACAATGATAGAATGCCTATCGAAATCCACATTAGTTTATTGTTGTTATAAACAAAGTAAACAATAAGTGATTATTGAACAATCTTTAATATCATGTAGTGTTGAGGATAATAATTTATTTATATAAAAGTGAATTTGCTACAGTCTTAGTCTTATCAGTTATGTATTAGAACATATTGTTTTAATTACTTATAATAAATATTTTTTATCTACTCGTAAGTATGTTTTACTTGTCAATATTATGTTTAAATAACATATAAAAGATCATACTAAAAAGTAATAAATAGTACACATATAATTTTAATAAAAAAAATATTCGATTAAAATATGCTCAATTGATTTCAATCATTTTAAAAGTATGCTCAAACTTGAAGATATACTCAAACGTTTTGATTTTGAAACGCTTGATTTTCATCCATAAAATATTCGATAAATAATACGAGTATAGTGATATTTTAGAGCTCAATGCTGTTAATTTTACTACGACAGTTCGTGCAGCGCGAAATTATCCCCCCTTAAAATTTAACTAATCGACCAACAGGATGAAATATAAAACTGTTATAAATCAGTAAGACAATATAAACAATGAAATTGTATTTAAAATACACCAGATTAAAAAGTGAAACTGAACGTATAGAAAATATTCAAATTGAATGACAGTACGGTAATTGCATAACAAGTACAATTCACACGTTTTCATTTTATAATGAAGAGTATTCAATCTTCGTTTAATTGTCAAATCTCACGTAGAACAAAAGACAATTGTCCGATTATGTATTCTTTCTCGTTTTTCATTTCTTTTGATCGTGAAGATTTATTTCCTTGGACAAGACAAAGCACAACTATATACACATAGTTGATAAGATTGTGTAAATATTAAATTATAATTCTCAGAGAGGCTGTGTTCACACGAAAAACAATTTTAAACGAGATGAAACAAACGTGAAAAACACATTTATAATACATTGATCTGATTTGGACGAACAGCCATTTTAGGTCATTTTTAATTCTATTAATGATATGATTGTAATCGATAAATGTACATCTTTGGAAAAATACAGTCAGACCAAAAAGTTTTTGTATTACGAAAAGCAAATATTTTCAGTAGTTATAAAAACATATTTATGAAAGTTAATACAAATCGAATTGTAATTAGTGTAGACAATTTTAATCGAACGAATCAAATATTTAAACTTCTTTTCATACTAAAATAGTGCTAAATAATAAATAAAAAAGATCAGTACAATATGGTGCAATCTTTTATTTATATATTTACAATTTTAAAAACCTTATCACATGATATTCTATATTATTCAAAAAAAACATCTTATTAATTATCTATTTTTATTTAATTCACTGTTGTAATTGTAAATTAATGTTTGATTTCAAACTGCATCTTTTATTTTCATATTTTACTCATTAAACATTTTGTATAATTTTAAATTAATTTTATAAATACAGTGTATATTAAAAAAGCAATTAATTAATTTTAGTATATAAACAGGTAGAAAATCATGCAATGAAATAATTAGAGTACAAGACCTATTTAAAGTAATAGTAATAAAAAAATACAGCTGAATATATTTTTAAATATAATTATTTTTAACAATATACTTTCTTATATAAAGAATAAAATAGCTCAGAAAAAATGTATGAAAATGTTTATAAATCCATACTATCTACATTATTTAAATTTATTTATCTAGTTTCATAGTCAAAAATAATTAAATTTGATTAATATGACGATATTAATAGCTCAAAAAATATCTACTAAATTTTATTAATACTTTTTTCCAAAAAAATATTTTTCATAGTCTGATTTATTATTATACACAGATAATAAAAACATTTTTTTAAAATTTAAACTAAGAACATGTTTTAATTATTTTTTAAAATACTTGCATTTTGTCACTTATTTTTTTCATATATTAAATTATTACCAAACAATACTCTTGTGCTGTATAAAATTCAGAAAGTTTTATTAGAGATTTTTTTTAACAAAAAATAAATTTATCAATTCAAAATATAAAACCTATTAATTGTAAAATAATTAATATTTTTTCAAATTTATAAATAAATTATAATTAAAAAAATTAACATTGTTATGAAAAGAAGTTAATAATGAAAAAAATACATGATTAAAATAGTACGTGGAAACGTCTTTCTAATAAACGAAGTTTGTAGTAATTTTCATAAATTAATTTTAATAATTACTAGAAAATAGATTCACTTTGTTTCCCAATTTACGTGTATACTTTTTTGCCTGACTTTAAAATAAATATACAACCAATCCTGTTTTATATAGACATGTATTTGTAGTTAATCGAATTGTTTTATAAGTATTTGTATACAATTTATATATCGTACAAGCTGTAGAGACACTTATTCAAAATAAATATGTGTTGCAATGCTTAAATCACTTTTGAAATGTCTACAAAAGGTAAGAAAGGCAGTGGAAGAGATGAGATCGTGTGTCAACGTAACGAGACATTGAAAACCATCTTCTGGAAGTGTTATTTGATTTTCAGAAGCGCTGTAACGTCATTTCTTGTCTCGGTCCATTCAGTAAGGCTTTATCTGTATAAATGTTCTCTTTGTATATCATCTCTCTTTCAGTTTAGTTGAATGTTTTTATTGTTATTTTTTTAATTTGAATTTTATTTATAATTGACGTATATTGTATTGAATTAAAAAAAGACTTATTAACAATTTGAAAGTAAGTAGATTAAAATCAAATTAATTCAAGAAATATTTTTCAAAACGTATATATAATCACTTGCGTGTATTTCGGTAAAAATTGTATCATCATAAGTGAAAATCACTGCGGCATAATGATGATGGCATATCTACTAAAATGAATATAAAATGGTATATGTTATCTAAATATTCACATTTATATTTTGATAAAATGTAAAAAAAATATTATTTTTTTATGTAAGCTAAAAAGCGTTACACATTTTTAATAATTAATATTTATTATCATTGACGTTACATTACTACCGTTTTTTTTATTTTAATTAAAGTTAGTATTTATTATTTAAGTATATTTTTTTCATTTTTAAAAAGGAATGTGTAATATGACATGTAAAATAATATATATTACTATTATACAACTTTTTACATTTTTTAAGCCTCTATGAATTGATCATAAAAAATAAATAAATTTTATTACGAATTTATGTTAGTTAACTAGAAAGGCTTCCAGGTTCATTTAAATCATATTAAAAGATATATTCGACAGTTTATATTTTTTATTCTAATTTGTAAACATCCACGCTATTATCTAAAACCAATATTTTTAGTATATTAATTAATCAATTTTAATTTTACAAAAATATTGACCTACACATTTTCTTGGTGTACCGCAAAGAATGTTCACTAAAATATGTTTCAAATACTTGAAACTCGTTCTTGTTAAATAAATGTCTAATAAAAAGACAATATTTCTTAATGTCGTCTCGAGCTTAACTCTGAATGTCTAGAATAGATAAGACAGCATAATCCGAGTCACGTCTGATTGTAACGAAGAGTCGACGATAAGCTTAATTTAGTTTCGTAGATTTTTCCTTATATACTTTAATCAAAAAATCTGTTATTTCGTGAATACTTTGTGCGATTTTTCTAAAAGATTAATTTATATAATAATATTTTACATCATTTTTATTTCAAATGTACCTTAATATTTTTCTATATATATTTTTAATAATATTTATTAATTTATTGCATACTGAAAAAATAATCTCAACTCCCATAAACTTTATTATAAATTAGATTATATTTGCAATTAGCGATTTTTTTATTTTCTATATCTGAGTATACAATATTTGTTTACAATTTATTTTAAGTCAAAAAAATATGATTGTTTTTATTTACAATAACTTTTAATTCATGTATTTTTTGAGTATAGTTTTCAATTATTTAGTTTTTTGATTAAAATAAAGTCACAGTTGATATAAGTATTTTCGAACAGTATTTTATTTACTCATATCTAAACCAATAAATGTTTTATTAATATTTTCCACTGTCATTGAACAAATAAAACCATTGTAGCTATTTACATATTTTTAAATTGAAGAAATACTGTTAGATTGCAGCAGTTCAAATATTTTTTTAATATTCATATTATCTTTATTCAACTTAGTTACTTTCTTCATAATTATCTAACTTGATATATACTCGAGTTCTTTTTGTATATTCTACAGTTCAATTCCTATCATTTATCAGTTGCATGAATCAGTATTTTATTTGAAAAACATTGTAAGAAATATTACACATAAAGGAAATTATGGTTACATTTTCTGACAAATAATTCTCCAAATAGAATATATATATGAATAATTTTATTTTTATATTTCAGTATTATTATAATCTAGGGTTTAATAAATAATTTAATTTCAAACATCTTTAAAGGCTTTTTTAAAAAAATCTGATATTTTCAAGAATATGTTTTTTAACAATATAGTTATTTATAAATTTAAAAAGTTTTTTTTAATAAAAAAAATATTTACAGTTTAGTTGAATCATCCGTTAATGATTGCTCACACAAGTATCCTTAAAGTATGTTTTGGTCATTTTCACTTAACTATTTATATATTAGTTCTTTCACATTAGTCAGAGATGTATTTATAATTTACTTGTACTTTATAACTTGACAACTGTGCTTTTGTCTTCGCAAATAATATAGCTAAAAATATTATATAAAGCAAAACCTATATTTCGAAAAGAATTGATTAATTATCAAATTATCAATATATATATATATATATATATATATATATATATATATATGTATAAAAATAAGATTTTTATCCGGTTTAAAGAAAAAGTAATAAAAGATATTTTAAATTTGAAACTAAAATATATTCATACTGTGGTATAAATCAAAGTCAATTTGTTTTATTCTCTTATCAGAGACATGACTGTTCTCTTACTAATCTCGCGACCCTGGTTACTATTATAAGTATGTTTACTATTATTTTTGTTAATAAAATGATTCACATGTTACAAAGAAATATTAGTCATTGAGTGTTGTTTGTGCGTCAAAATAATGTTTCAAATGATATTTCCAAATAATATATCTAAAAAAACTGATTGTATTAGAACAATCAAATTAAGTGATAACGTGTTATTGGAGTGATTTAAAAATTGTATCATAATTTTAACGAAAATTGTTATCGAATAGAAATGAAAGAAATTTATTAAACTGGATTGTAAATAACATAATAAACATTATCATCTAATTTATATTAAAGAATATTAAAATGCAATATATCGTTATTGTTATTATTTTGTAGTAAAAATTTAAAAAGGAGAATATTAATCCTCTAAAAAAATTGTTTAATTTATAATAAAAAAAATGAGAGAAACGATAATTCTTTATAAGTTGTTATACAGATTTATTTTAGATTAAGAAAAGAGGAAAATTGAAATATTTGAATTAATTTCAAATGTTATTAAACTGAAAATGATTACGATTTAAAATAATTTAATCAAAGTCGTTATACGATTTTATAACTAATTGAAATACGCAAAATACGAAAATTTATAATTATCAAAAGCTTAGTAAAGCAATTTTATTGAAAATATCTTTCCAAAAGTGTTAGATTATTAACAATTTTTGAATTCAGATTGATATATATTCTTCAATTATTATACAATATAATTTTTTGATAATGAAAATTTAAACGCTTACAAATTTGTTATTGCACATGAAACTTATATAATTGTATAAGTTAAAAAATTATAAGTGTGTAAATGATATTAAGTTATAATTGTATAAATGAAATCAAAAACTTTTATTATAGATAATAAAGTAATATAAGAACATTGTAAATAATATTTCAAACAATATCTTTTATAAAGATGCTATTTTAAAATTAAAAGCAAATGATAATATTTATTATCACTAACACACACACACAAACACACACACACAAACACACACACACACAAACACATACACACACACACACACACAAACACACACACACAAACACATACACACACACACACACACACACACACACATATATATATATATATATATATATATATATATTACTCAATGAAGAGAAAATGTAACCATTTATATAAAAACTCAAACAATGAATATTAATTACTATATTTAATTACATGCAAACCTTTTTCTAGATAAATTTAAAGAGGACTAAATAAACACTTTAACTGACTTTTCATTAAGAAAACACTCATTTCAGAACCCTAAAGTTATATAAAATGTTTGATGTAAAATTTCACTTAAAATAAAAACTATATATATGTGTATATATATATATATATATATATATATATATATATATACACGAGTATATATACCAACTGAGAATAAAATTTCGTTCACTTTTCCAATAATTATCATTATTTTAAAAGAATAAACTTCACTTAAATTATGTAACGTTTACACAATTCTGAAAGAAAGAATTTTAACGAATATTTAAAAGTAAAAATAAAATAAATGAACTCAATAACTTTTATTCTATTTAAGTTTAAAATTAGATAAGTCTGATGATACTCACTGAGGAAAGATATTAAATATTCGTTTTGTTTAATTTCATTAGTGGATAATACAATATTCTAAGTAGTAAAATTCGAATAATAACAACAATATATGTATATGTGTTTTTTCCTGACAAAGACAAAAAGATTTAATTAGTTGCTAGTTTTTATTATTAATCGATTTATTTATAAAAATAGGTGTCTATCATTGATGATAAATTTATTTTCATTTATAAATTACTGTTTTTAATCTTTAGGGGCTGAATAACTCACTAACAGTTTTCTAATGTCTAAATAGTTTTATAATAAAAAAATGTTTCCCTACAACAACAAATTCGGTAAAAAAGTTTCAATAAAAAAGATATTTATAAATTGTTGTTTCCCTTTTTGAATTGAAATTATAATTGTTCACAAAAGAACCTCAAGAAATAAAAATATATTAACAACAATAATAATATTATTCTAATTGTTAATAGGATGAACAATGTAGTATGATATTTTATCCATTTAAAAAAATATTCTTGTTTATTATTTTTTTAGTTTTATCCATATTAATGATCGATGTTTTATAAAAAAAGAAATGTAATTATAAAACAGTAAAAGTTAAAAATGAATAAAGAATAGTAACTATTAATAAACATCAGTCACGTTTCAAGAGTATGTAGAAAAAGATACAAATTGCTGTATAAATTAATGTTATATTTTGTAAGCATTTTATTCACGGAGATCAAAACTAATTGTTTTTAAAATAAAAAATGTAATAGACAGTTAAATAAAAGTTGTTATTGAAACATTTTTTAATAACAAATCTGTTCATCATTTGAATACTTGCTATACTTGTAAATAAGTCAAATTTATTAAAACGATTAATTAATTCCAAAAACAACTAACTGCTTTAACACATTTTTTCGAATTATTTGCAAAATTGTCAAAAAATCTTATTACACTGAATTTAAATACGCCGCGTACGCTTTTATATATTTTACGTGCGTTCTGTAAACGAAATTAAACGTTATTAACGGCTTACGTAGGCGGTCGTATTTCCGTTTCGGTACTATCTAACTCATTTTTTCCGGTTTTAACTTGTCTCTTTACTAATTACCATTTTATCTGATGATCATTTTAATATTGTCCCGGCGGTTTGGCGACCTAAATGGCTATAAAACTCGAAACGACGACTGATTATAAAATATTTCGCTTGCAGTGTTAACGAATAACCTAAAGTAGCTCGTTTTCAACGAAATATAATTAAAAGAAATGTAAAGTCCTTAATCAAAATATTATTCGTACTCATAAAAAGTTCATTTATACAAATGATTAATGACTTTGATTTTTTTCTCAGGTAGTTAAATTTTCATTAAGAGATAATGCTATTAATTTAAACATTCGTTTCAAATATGATATAATTAAAATATTATTACAGTTTTATGAATGGAATAAATACATTTTTCTGATATATATATATATATATATATATATATATATATATATATATATATCAGATATATATATATATATATATATATATATATATATAATATATCAGAAAATATATATATATATATATATATATATATATATCTCAGAAAAAATATATTGCACAAGAGACAATAGAAATTCAAATCAAAGAAATATCTCCTATTGTAACCAAATACATTTATTTCTGTAAAAAGTTATAATTATTTATAGATAAAATTTTGAAATATCATCTGAAGATCGTTCAAGTAATTTTGTGAATAATATTTTTAGTATTTTTAAATGAAGGATTTATTGTTTAACTACAATATTTTTTTTTAAAAAAAACTAAATTTGTTAATTAAAAAATACAACTTGAAAATCGAACTTGACAAATGATACAGTAAAAATATAAGGTGTCCAAATTTGAGGTTAGGAAGTAAGTTGGCTATTATTTGATGATATGTCAAATTTTTAACTATCATTATTTAACATTTGTTTATTAAAAACTTGAAAATTTTAGTGATTGAACACTACATGATTGAGCAACGTATTTTAATAATGAAAATTCACTATAAAAGTGGTAAAAAAATGTTCAACGTCAATACGTAAAATTCGTTCATCTTTTCCTCGTAATCAAGTGTCTTCGGCAAAATTTCGATAAAGAGTAAACATCTACCAACATGGTAGAAGAGGCCATTTGACTGATATTGTATTCTATTCATAATTCCCATGTTTATACTTTACATTTATATCAATAGATAAGAAATTGTTATTCAAAAACTGTATTTTATTGATAAATTACTTTTTAACCTCAAATTTCAACAAAATTTATTTAAAGGTATATAATTTTTTAATAAAATATGATTTTTAAATAATGATAATTACATCTTTATCTTATAATAGTGTCAAAAGAATTACTATTTTTCATAAATTGTTTATTTTATATTTGTATTAACATTTTTTAAAAATAATTTATTTGAAAGGTGTATGGATAAATATGCGATTTTTTTAAATAATAATAATTTAAATTTGTTATCTATTAATTAATTTAAATATTATTTTTTTATTATAATTTTAATCTTAGTCATTATATATTTATTCAAATTAAACAACTGGTTGACACACATATTACTAAATATTCACCAATGATGCAGAAAAGTTATTTTTTATTTAGCAAATAAAAAAATAATAATAAATGTGACACTGTGTCAATACATTAAAATAGATACCTTCAATATATGGTAAGATGTTGATAACCTGTTCTGTTTTTCTATGTCGATTTCCTGTTGTTTTATTTTAATTGTATTAAATATTCAAATTATTTACAGCAATTTAATAAGATAACGTGTGTTTATCAACATACATCAAAACGAGTGAAGACCACACCTTTAAACATTACTGTATACTGCGAGTCGATGTAAAAAACGACCGGTTTTTGCACGATTTCCAAAAATGTATACATAATACAATTGTTCAATTATATTTATTAAGAAAATATGTTCATAAATCAATAATCAGATAAAATATATTGAATGTATTGAATATCATTAAAATAAGATTAACTGATTAAATAAATTAGTTCAGAATTGCGTTTTATTCTAATAAAAAATTAAAACAGAACGAATAGAATTTATTTTAGTATTTATTTTGAGAATCAGTTTAGTTTTATTGAACTATATTATTTAAAAAAATGAAATAACATTTAATTTTTAATTAATATAATTATACTGCATTTGGATTAATAAAACTAATAACATAAATGTAAATTTTAAAATATTATATTTTTCTTTAAAATTAAACATTTTCATACCTGTGTAAACAATGATCCGGTTTTTTTGACTTTCATCGTCGAATTACTTTTAATATACAGTATTTCTATTCACCACATTCGGCACTTGTATCGCTCTCAAGTATCTTTAGGTTTTCAAGTATATATTTTTCAAGTATTTTTAAGATTATTGGAGGTAAAGAATGGTATAAAAATAACACTTTTCCTATTTTTGCCTGTATATATATCGTATTATAAAAAAAAATTATCGAAACAATGTAAATATTATTCAAAATTCAAATTAAAAAATAGATTCACTAAATTAAATGAAACTCTTTTACTAAGACAAATCTTTTTTACATTAAAAAATAAGAATGTCATAGATATGTATGTAGTAAATTATTTTTTAATTTACTTTCGTTCAAATTGCGCTGATTGATATAAATGCAAATTTCGAACGAAAACGCAAAAAAATATAAAAAATTAAGAATATTTTAACTAAAATTTGCTCAGGTATAATAAAAATCTTCAATAACATTTTTAATCGATAAAATATTCAAAAATTCTTAATTAAATTTGTACCTTGATTGGTATTTAAAAATATAAAAATTAGGCATATTTCAAAAAGTGACTTAAGTGCATATGTCAATTTCCTAATAAATTGCGTACAGTTTTATTTGCTGAGAGATTATATGTGAGCTTATGTGTGCATATCACTGAACTTGATGAATTATATATTTTTCCAGCTTTATTACTGATAATATTTTTCATTAATTTTATAAGATTTATTAAGAAACAAGCGGAAATATAGATTGAAATGTGCGATGGAATGTTGTAAACTGAAAAAAAATGTATATTAAAAAGAAAATTGTAGAAAAACTAATTTTTGTGCTTTTATTATATTAATACCTTTTTCAGCTTTTTCCTCTTTCAATATATTATTCAGATTTTATATCAGATAACTACTAATATTTTATCATTTTAACTTAATATTTAATTAATATTTATCTGCTATAAATAATATTTTTTAATATGTATTTTATATTCCAAATCGTTGAATATAAACATAATTTATAATAATATAAATAATTATACACATGAATATCTGGTCAATTTCTTGAATCTTACTCAAAAATAAAAATCCAAATAAATTATTTATTATATTCTAAAAAAAAGATATAGGATACGAATTTAAAAGCTATTTTATACAACAATAAATTATTCTTTAATAAACAACTATCTAACAAATTTCAATATTAATAACTTTTTAAATGCCGAAAATAAAATTCTCTTTCTGAGTAATAAAAGCATGATGCCTTTCTCTTTGTATAAAAAATCGATTTTAATATTTTCTCTAGTGATCTGATTTCGCTTCTTAATGTTTTATTCTACTTTTAATATCAACATATGATAGCCAAGAAAACTTTTATACATTTGATAACAAATTTAAGTGAAATATAAGTGTCCATATAATAATAAAATTTAGAATTTCTCTTTGACGAAATAAGAAAATAGTTTTGTGTGTACATATTTTAAATAATATCATCAATAATAACATCTTGCTATAAAAAAATGAAATAAATAATATTTAATATAAATTGTCATCAATTTTATATTATATTACTTTACAGTATAAGTAATAGAATACAAAAATGGAAGAAAACGATTCAATACATGAATGAGTAATATTGAAGTGATTTAATGTACGCAAGCTATTATTATAGTTGGGTTAAAAGCTCTATATAGATTTTGATTTACAATAACTGTATTTTTCTTTTCTAAAAAAAAAGATATTCATATTCAACCATACTTAATTCGTTTGGTATGTTAATACTCAATTACTTAATTATATTAAAATGATAACAAATAAATTTGCTTTTTCTATATTAGGAATATCATAAATTTAATATAAATCATCACTTATTATTTGATCTTATCAGAATTGTATTACAGAAGAAAATTATATAGAAATAACAGTAACATTTCTATAAAATCCGATATTTTTATAAAAAAATTATTTTTTTACAATCAGTTAAAAGTTATTTAAAAGTATAGAAATATATCATAACATACAAGTAAAATTATTTGTTTGTATACTGTGTAAAATTCATATTAACACAAATGAATCAAATACTGCCAACATCACAAAATTTTATGTGTTAATAATCAAAAATCACCTATTGTTAACTTTATTTTCTGATGTACATTTCAATGGCTATATCATCATCCTTAGAACAGAACAGCAGTTTCAATTCGAAAAAAAGTTAAATTTGTCCATATAAAAATATTTGATAAAAATATGAATATACATATTTGTATATAAATATAAATGAAAAAGTTGATAGATGATCAAAAGACATTGTTAATGAATTGTTACAAATACATGTAGATAATTAAACAGATAAAATAGATGTTATATTTAGAATTCAAGGTTTGAAAGTACTTGAATTATATACAAAATTATAAGTAATTTGTTTATTGCGTGACTTCAACAACATAATGAGAGGTAATTTAATATATTTTATTTGAGATCTGTTTAATTATTAGTTTTGTATTATGAAAATATTCAAATTTTTAATTAACGTACCTCTTCAATTATACATTTATATATATATACATATATATATATATATATATATATATATGTGTGTGTGTGTGTGTGTGTGTGTTAGTATTTAGATGAAAATATATATACAATATATTGAATTTTTGCTTCTCTCAACTAAATAATTTAATTTAATTTAATCAGTTATGTAATTTATTTTTATTGTTCTTGATGATTCTTAACATCTCACCATATTTTTTAATTTCTTGGTCTTGAAAATCATTTTAACTATAATTCAAAATATACAAAAATAGCATATTAAGTTTTAAAATATCTCGTTATTTATTCTTTTTAAATATCTTTATTTAAATTGATTTTTTAAAATATCTTTTTTATTTCCTATATTTTTTTGAAATATTATTGAATTAATACGATTCTTTGTAGTAACTGAGAGAAAAATTATTTAATATTTTGTTGAAATGATTTTGTTGTTTTAATTAAAAATATTTCTTTACTCAAACAAGTTGTTAACAGTTCGTTTTTAAATGTATTATTTTGTAAAGTTAAATGACAAAATTAAAAATGTATATATAAATGCGTGTGTTTATGTGTGTATATATATATAATTGTTTAAAACATTATATAACCCAGAAATCAAGAAAAAATATACAAATAATGATATGGTAGTTAGCATAACTTATCATATAGACATTATGTCTTATTAAAATTTATTATATACCGTTAATGATAATTTTCAATTTCTTTTTTATAATTTAACAACTGTTTAATCCTTTTTTCATCTCTTTCACCTAACATTTTAACTATGTTACTAATAATATAAGTATTATGCTTCATGTATGTTCAAAATAATGTTATAATTATCCTAACTGTGAATATTGCAATTATTTAATGACAACATATTTTATTTACTCACACGTACACATACACACACACACACACACACACACATATATATATATATATATATATATATATGCATATAATTTGTCTAAGTTTTTTAATGTACGATCTTTGATGCCGTTATATAAATCATCGTAGTTTATTATAGAGTCAATAGAACAAATATACATTAGTTTCAAGAAATATAACTTATGACGTTTCGAGTTATTTAAAATATGTAATGACATTATTCAGTACCATATGTTCTTTGATGCATGTAAAGTACATACTTAAACGTATTTGAAATTGTAGTATTTTTGTAGGTTTCCTTTATAACATTTATATGCGTGTTATATGTATATTTCCAGCAAAGAAATATCTCCTAATTTCTCATGCTCCAATTAGCATAACTGTTTTCTGTTAGCTTTTATGATATTTTTAACTATCCTATACTTTTTTATTTTTTAAACAAAAATATTAGTGTCATTGTAAAATCAATTTTACTGAAAAGTAATTTAAAACTCAGTTGGGATTTAAGTTTCGTGATCATTTTAAACAATTGTAAAAATTAATATGATATTTTAAAAAAAGCTTTCTAAAAACCTTTTATCAATATGTTATATGAAAATATAGCTAGTATTTTTCAATAATTTCAATAATTATTTGAGTCCTTATTATGTAAATATATTTTTTATATATAATTTAAAATTTTATAATTAAATTCTGAAATATTGCTAAAACATTATGAATTTATAAAATGTATTATGTATACATAAAGATTTTAAATCAATGATATATTATATAAGTAACTGAATTAATAAATTTTATAAAAATAATAATAGCTTCAACAAAACATTGTTGAAAATATAAAATAAAAATATATACAAGTGTTATAAAAATAAATCAAACACATAATTCCATTTGTAATACAATAAACTGCTATTAGAAATACGAAACCTTCTTTATAAGATTTTGTCATTTTAATACGACGTTCCATGTAAGTAAACAAGTTAATCGCCTTAATTATATTATTAAAGGCACATAGAATAGGCGTGCGGTAAAATAATGTATTAAGATTTATCTTTAAATGAGACATTTCGAACCGAATATCGAGTTCGTACGACGGCTTAAAATTTTCTCATAAAAGATCAAGTTGAACATCAATGATTATTTTGATATGTTTCAATGTACGTAATTGAGAACGTCCCATTAAATATAATCGCTTGGGCAAGACATCGTGCAAAAAAGGGATTATCTAAACTAGTGGCTTCTATATTGCTTGTTATTGTACTCATCAATTCAAAACGATAAACGTTTACGTCCTTCTCTACCCACATGGTGTTATAAATGAACGCATAAAATATTATTAGTTTAATTCTAATGCATAGTTATTAGTAATAAATATAACAAGATTGTAACAGGACAAATTCTAAAGAGAAAAGTTCGCAAGTTGTATAAATATGAATATTAAAGTTTTTTGTTATAAATTATTTATCTTGTTTTTATATTGGAAAATTTTTTTACTAAATAATTTGAAATATATTAAAATTCGTTTTAAAAAATCCAATATATAGGAATTACAAGAAAATTATTATCAATAAATTAACATCAATTTTAAATAACATTTCAAATCAATATATTTTCTAAAATACAAGATATGTTCTTAAACGTTCGAAAAAATAAAAATACATCTAGAATATTTAAAAATAGTATATTACTGTTTGTCATTATAGAACAATGAATAAAAATAAATAGTATATTATTTTATCTTCGTTTAATTTTAATATTATATAATGACAAAATTATTTATATCTTTATTCAAAATTTTCATTAACACAATATTTTTATTTTTTTAAAATAAGAAATTAAAAATAAATAAAAATAATTGGCATGACAATTATTTTACTATTATTTAATATTATGGAATTTAGACGTGTTGTTTATAACAACATTAATTTTATTTCATAATGAATTATTTATATTATTTATTCAATTATAAAATGTTTCATTTCACATCTATTTTATATAGATCTACAACATTTTTACGTTATTTATTATAATTTATTAAATTTTCTAATTAATTTAATTAAAAAAAACAAACTAAATTAAACTGAAATCTAGTTTCTTCAAAAATCATTTTTTTTAAATCTAATATTATGATTGTTAAACGATATAAAAATTATATTAATATAAGAGGATTTTTTACAGAAATATATGTAAAAAAAGTGGGCAATAAATAAATACTATTATTTAAAGATTAAATCTATTTATTAAAGAAATTATTAGGTGTTCCATTTTAAATAATTACAAAAATTCGGATTTTTTTTTTATTTAATGTATTATTTAGCTTAAATATTTAAAAATATTATTTAAAAATATTTAAATATCGTTTTTAACAATTAAAATAATAAACGTTCAAGTAATAAAATCTATTCAGAAAATTAAAATTCAAGTTACATGAAAGAAGGTTAAGAATATATTTGAAAGATAAAAGTTCTTAATTTTTTTCAGTATTATAAAAATAATTAACCGCTATAAAAATATGTTGAAATACATTTTTATACATTTATAAATATATTACACAAATTCATTTTGTCACCATTTTAATATCATCAGACAATAATTTTTTTAAACCTCACTACAGATGCCTATATTTATAAACCGAAAATATTTTGTCTACAAATGAATCTACTTAATACCATACAATTTTATAAAATATTCAATAATTATTTTTTGTTTACTTTATTTCTGAATCGCATTTCAATAGTCATATTATCACCATCACAGTTCTGTATTATAATTTATGAAATGTTATACAATTTCAAATAACAAGTTCTAAAATATTTTCTGTATAAAAATCAATTTAAGATAATATTTATTTAAGAATTATAATTATCATTTTATACTATATGAGCGTGTAAATATACAATATACAAATAATTATAAAAAATACGTTATGGTATGTTTTATTTAAAATCAAAACTAACAAACAACGTTTTTCTAGATTGAAATAAAAACTCATTTCAAAAACAAACTAACAACAACCTTCTCTGTAACTAACATTAATTTGAATGTAAATAATACAACATATTTGACAAATAATTCTCTCGTAAATGTATGAACACCGTGCTATATGCCATCTGTTTTGCAAGAACGTTAAAAATCATCATAACCGAATACAGGTATATATATTTATATATATATATATATATATATATATATATATATATATATATATATATATATAAACACTGTAGAAATGAAATCATAACGGAAATATAATTTGCATACATCGTACTACTGTCTACGGAGTAATGTTCATTATTCTTTTAACACATTCAGCACGTGTTCTCTGCAATATTCACTGGCACGTATTTAAAGATGACCGTTAAATTCGCCGGTCCACATGTATACTGTGTATACTTATATAAAAGATACCATGCTGTTCGGCGGCGTCTTTTCACATCTCTATTCATCATCTGTTGTATTAAATATTATTTTTAAACGGTCGGTGAAAGTAGGCAAACCTCTCAAACACCTTAACCCTGTTCATGATAAAACAGGTGCCATCTGGCCTCATATATATATATATATATACACACACACATGCACACTCACACACATATATGAATGTTATTAAACTGATACACATATTATATATACATTTGAATTTATAAATATGAGATTAAAATTGAGTATGGATTTTCCATTTCCATATTGATTTAACATGAAATGAAACCACAATTTTCGATACGAATCAGAGCATGGTTGTAAATATTTTCTAATAAAATAAATTTACTTTTTTTAATAAATATTTAACGTTTAAGTTTATATTAATAATATTTTAGTATTTAATTTTTGTACAAAATGTATTAGAAAACTTTCTGAAAAATTAAATAAAAGCACATTATTTAAAAATGAAGTCTATCGGCAAGTTTTGTCGATTTTCACTAAGTAAAAAATTTACACTTAATGACACATAGAGAAAAAAGAATATTTTAAGTAGTTAATAGTTAAACAGATATTAGATGTAGTGTCGATATAATTTTGATGAATAAGGTACATCTAAAATATCTCATATTATATTAATTTTATAGAATGATAAAGCAGAAATTATTATCACAATTTTAAATAATAATTTTAATTTCAACTCTATATCTTGTTAAGAATAACAAAACCAAAAAAAATTTAAACACAAAGTTATTGATCTTATAGCAAAAGTAAGAAGTTTAAAATGGAAATTGGATGATCATAAGTACGAAGAAAAATTCATCATTTGAAAAGAGAAAATATTGATTGTGATCAGAAACCACCCATGAATAGATAGAACAGAGACATAAGAAAATTCATCGGAATGGAATGGAAAAAAAGTATTAAATTGCTCAAAATTGCTGCTTTAGGATAGGCTTTCATTCGGCAGTAGATCATACGTATTTAAAATAATTTTAAAAGTTAAATAATGAAAATTTAGTTGTATAAAACAAGCGATGTTCTGGAAAACCTAAAGAGGACGACGATTTACTTCAAATGATATCTCAAGTAAACCTATTCTTTTTTTCATTTCTACTTTCCTGTTATTAATTGATATACAATTTCATTTAGATGTGTATATCAGTTATTTAATAGAATTAATTAAAATTAAATTAATATATTTTAAAATACTTTAAATATTTATAAACTTTTTAAAAAATATAGAAAATCTTGTATAAAATTCTATTTTATTATTTTATTGTCAATATTCCCACAAAATATATACTATTTTTCTTTAAAAATGCCAATTATTCAATAAATTTTACATTTAAAATAACTTTTATCGTTGTTACTAAGCCTAAGAATGAGTACGTGTTCATCTGTAGAAAATTATTTTAATAATATTGACCTATTGACTTACCTCGCAGCGTCAACCTGTGACTATTTATTCATCAATTCCATACAGAACTGTTCATTAATAATCATATTGATTAATATTTCGAATCGAACCTACTTATTATATTTTTAAAAATAAAATAGCTGAAAACAAGTTATTTCTTATATACTAAAAATAATCTTCAATAACAATAAATCAATATAAGAACCGTTTTGTTTAAATATTCGAAATCTAAAATAAGACTAAATGAGTAAATAAATTTCAACTAGTTGTTGAATCTATGAATATATTAATAAGACGTATCAAAGAAGATTATAAGGATGAGCTCAGCTGACTCTTATAATTACCATAATTAAAATTGCAAGGTCAATCGCTAAATCATAACTTTATTAAGTATCATATATATGAAATAAACTTAAATGTCATGTTTGTAAGTACTTAATAGCTTAACATATGGATATAAAATCGAGAGAAACATACGAATATAAAATTATATACAATTTTATATATATATATATATATATATATATATATATATATATATATATATATATATATATATGAAAAAAAGAAAATTGCAGTTTTTAGTTGAAATAAATTTATTTGAAATAATTTTAAAACAACTAGTAATTAACAATTTATTTGTTCTAAAAATTTTTATAAAATACAATCACACTGATTTAAATGGTTAAATTCATTAAACTGATTTCTATAAGTAAATAAATTACCTAAAATAAAATGATTAATTTTGTTACATATATTTTTAACTTTTTATTTAACAGAGTTCATCGATAATAAAATAATTACATTTAATTTTCTATATTTAATAATTATGGATAGTGATTTTTTAAATAACAGTCATAAAAGTTGATATCTGCCCACTGCTGGACAAAAGCCTCATCTAATGTCATTAAGTCCTCTTAAATGTTTTCCCAAAATTCTTCCACTGTTTCCTGTTTGCGGCTAATCTTATCCACCCCTCACCATCGTGATATATCACAACAACATTCCTTCATCTTTGATAAAGCCTCTTTCTGATATTCTTTTTGTCTCTTGGTCGACACTCCATAATAATTTTTATTCATCTATTATCTTTTTTTCTAGCTATATGTCCTACCCAAGCTCATTTCATCGTTTTTATTTGTTCTATTATGTCAGTTACCCTTGTCTGTACTCGTATCTATTTACAAGCTTTCCTATCACATTTAGAAATTCACAATATTATCACTTTTATGCTTCATTGGGTTATCAAAATTTTTTTTCTACTAGTTCTATATCAAAACGAGTAAACCACCAAGAGACATCAGAAATTATTGACTGAACACATAGAAATATAAAAAGTCTTAAGAAGAGGTCTTTGAATATACATGAAAAAATCTGTCAATATCGAATAGAAGAGAAAGAAATTGAAAAGTTTTTTAAAGATCTTTATTTAACATTAGATATAATTACAGATATATCAACTTTAATTACTGTTTCTCATTGTTTATCCTTTTTTTTAATTGTTCAGTATTACTTTATAAAGTGAGTAATATTGATTTATTGTGTATAAAACATGGATTTTTGTATAGTGTACTTATATTCTACCAATTAATTATATACATATATAAATAACGTTTATTGCTGAAAAACTTCTTTTATGGATTGAAATCGCTGTTAAAATCTATAAGAATATAAAAATGAACAAGATGTGAAATAAAAATATGTGATTTTATAACATAGTGTTCAAGAATTATTATTTTATTATAAAACGAATTAACTGAAGTGCTAAACAAATTATTAAATAATATGAAATTTATGAAATTAAAAATAGAAAATTAAACAATTAGAATATATCATTAATTATAGGTAATTTTTATTTATTGTCTAATAGAGATGTTTTTTTACTCATTTATTATATACGAAAATTTATGCTTTTCTGTTAAGTATTCTGCTAAATAGAATCTTTGTTGTATTATGAACGCCTTTTTGTATCTATATGTATTTTATTATTTATATCTGTTAGGCCTTTCATCACATCAAAGATTTTTTAAACAACAATCAAGAACATCATAAATCTTAATTAGCACGTGTCACTTGAAGTAAGTTATTAATAAGTTCTCTCTCTATTCGATTCGAATAAGTACATTCTAAAGAACTCAACAACAATTCATTAATACAAAGTGTCTAACACATTATATTTCATTTTGTTATCCGTAGCATTGTTCGTTTTACGCTTCGTTGAGTGACATTACGTTTTGTTCTCAGTTTTTTAGGTTAGTGACCAGTATTCATATTAATAAATCATATCTGATAATATTTGTTAGTTATATACTTTCTTTTAAAAGTACTCTTTTTTATTAATTTTATATTTAAAATATTTATTTTATATTAAAAAAATATAAATAAATATATCTACTTGTTTTTTATAAACAATAAATGAACAAATAAAATTATGTATAATTTTAGCTAATTTTTCATTTTAATTGGGACCTGTGGACAAAAATTCTTATTGTGTATTAATTCATATCTTTTTTTTGCTTCATATTGTCTGGGTTAAAACGACCAATACTTAAATTAGCATTTTTTCTGTGGGAAGACGATTAATAGCTTACGTTTTAGGAAACAAGAATTGTACAAAAATGTAAAATCGCAACTAAGTAGAGCATTCGAATAAGGCAACTACACGAAAATGAAATGCGTAAAAGTGATATTTTTGAAACAAATAAGATTTAATTGATATATTTTATTTACTCTGTAAGAATATTTCGAAATAAAGTACAAATATCTAAAAAAGATTGTTTATTTTCAACAAGATATTTATTTTTATAAAAATTGAGTAAGAAAAGTGATATTATGTTGATGATTTAATTTCAAAAATTTACCATAAAATTTACAATTCAAAATAAATTCTTAAACTGTGATAATATATTACATACTCAATAATATTTCTATCACTAGTAATAATCTATAAATATTTTTTTTTGTAATAAAATAGCTGCAGTTTTAAAAAACGGAAATTAAGCAAGCAATAAAAATTTCAAAAAAATATGATTCATTGAAATATAAAATATATGTTATTTTTTAAATGAAAAAATGTTATATCATAAATATATGTATAGAATTATATAATTTTTAGTAAATACAGAAATTTAATAACACAACTTAGAAAACAATAAAATTAAAATTTACTTGTAAAACTACAAATACTTTATTCTCATACATATATCACTATCAACAGCTGTTTAAACCATTTTTTTATAAAAGAATAGAAACATTTTTTTCTATTTTACTTCAGCAAATTTTTTTTAAAAAAAACTTTTCTGACAAACCTGATGAATCTTAATTTTACTTCATTTTTCTGGTCGAAATTATTATATGGAATTCTTTTAAGTATTCTCTTGTAGAGAGTGTTAAAGGCGTAGAGAAAATATAAAAGAAATGATCCAACTATAAACTATATGAAAAAAACAATGTCAATTTAAATGATTCTATAATATTACAATCTTAGTGATTCTAACGTTTTTTGGCCTCTTTCTCTCTTTTTATTTCCACTTATATATATATATATATATATATATATATATATATATATATATATATATATATATATGTATGTATGTATGTATGTATGTATATAAAATGGGTGTATTTTATCAAATTGTTTGAAATTCGTACAACGTTTGCAATGTCCACATTGCCTATTCAATTTTCCTGTCAATGAACCTATCAACCCCAACAAGTCATCAATGACTGAACACATAAAAGTAAACCATAGATATACACAACCAACATCGAAACCCTAACAGTTATCGGTCAGCGTCCCTCAGTCAAACATGGACTCTCGCAAAAGAATCATTACACCTATATGGGTTCGTGTGTTCATCGTTCCATGTATGGATTCTCGCGATCTTCGCGCGTGTCTTTTTTAATTATCCACCCCACTTCCGGCCGACGATTTATTACACACTGAGAGAGCACGTGCTATTTTTTTTTGTCTAGCAGTCCAATGCAAATACACACACTCTCTCACACGTTCCTAACATTCACATACAATATCCGTTCGTATATCCCATACATCGTTGGCTACGTGCTGTTTGTTCGACCAGACAGAAACAGTGGGCTTCTGTGCTGTATTTATGCTTGTATTTATTCGATCACGATTGGTGTATATATATTTTTGTTTATATTTGCCCTTGATAAACGATCAGTGTCCACATAACAATGGAAATTGTTCTCTATAGGCCAGGAAGTCACATTATTTCACTTTATATAACATTATAACGGTGGACAAATTTATATGTACATGTATATACATATATGTAATTTTTAACATGCAGTTATTTTTTTTAAAATTTGATGCATTTATTATATTTTAAAAATATACAATTCTACGTATGTATTTTATACTTACATATATATGTACGTAATAAATATATAAATAATAAAAGTATCTTTTAAATTCAAAAAATTTTTGTCGCACTTCCATTTGCCACATAATCACTATAACTCATTTTATAATTTTAAGTTTAACACATTTTTTGGAACTTCGCCAGTACTTAATTATTATTTAAATTTATTTTATCGTAAAAAAAACTTATTTCAGTCTCAAGTAACTATTCTATTGTCTTTAGTATTTTAATCAATAATTTTAAACAAATTTTGAGAAATTCAGTTTATAACCATTTATTAATTTATTCCATTTTGTTCCATTTATTGATTTATATAGAATACACTTTTTGAATGATTTGCATTTATCGAAAATTTAGAGAAATATTTTTAACAGAAACTCTTAAATCTGCTATAAATAATGTGCTTAAATATGTTATGTTTTTTGTTATAAAAATAAATACACAATTGAAATCATTAAAAATATATAAATATAAAATTTATAATAAAATATTTAATTCTATTTTTTATTAACATATTATCATTTTACTTTGTATTGTGTAATGATTTTTTATTTTAAACTGTATTTTGGATTTTCATATTTATTTAATATAATGAATATGAGAAAGACATTTTGAAAAATAAATATCCAGCATCATTTTCACTATTAATACCACATAAAATATATTTTTTACCAATAAAATTTTATTGCTATATTAAGATTGTTAATAGTTTATATAAATAAAAATTAGAAAGCGTATTTATTTTTTTCAAAAAGATCAACAGACGAAATGTAAAAAAAATGCTATTATGAACTTTATTATATTTTAATACCAGAAATAGTTATGTAACTGAAAGTCATCACAGTTCTATCAATGCACCTGTAACAATTAATTAACTACTTTCTCTGCATAAAAACAATCACCGCAAAGTAAATAATTGAAAGAGAAACAAAGATAAATACTCTTTGATTAATTCTATTCATTGTTTTTTTCCAATTTATAAATACGTACGCCCCGCCAAAAACGTGTCACTGAATTTATTTTAAATAGAATAAGTGTAAATATCACACCATATGATAACACTAAAAGCCATATGAAGCGAGAGAAAAAAGAAAACTCGAACGAAATGTAGACCGCTGACCTTTTTCCCAAGAATGAATCGTATAATTTCGATCGTTGTTCACTTTTTATAAGCCCCGCGGGCACTACGGACGAACGTATGTACTTTTATGTAAATCGTAGGCGCATGGCTGTATATACTTTTTCTTCATTTCTTATCTGATGTATTTGTGTTGTAAGGCAACCACTATCTTACCTTAACAGGTCTCATACGAAATATTCCAGTATTCCCACTTCCCACTCCCTTTCGACACAACAAAATAAAAATAAATGTAACTTACATGTACATGTCAGACTAACGTACACATATACTCACATTCTTACTCAGTCACATAAATATAATATAATATTATATATATATATATATATATATATAAGCACTGATATTTACATACATACAGGAGTTTCAAAACTTCTTTTTCGCTATATTTACTAATATTTATCACATTAACTTAATTAAAATGACAAAAAACATAAAGTAATTCTAATATTATTTTAAGTTTTTTTTTTCTAAAAAAAATAATTTCCTAATTTTTCATTTTTATATTTATTAAAAATCAAAAAATAAATTCAAAAAATGTATTTAATAAAATAAAGCTATTTTATTCTCTTTACATATATTACAAGAGAGAGCAGATATAATCAAATTGACCGAATGAATTGTTCCATTTATAAAGTGGATTTATAATTATACACTAAATATAAATTTATATATATATATATATATATATATATATATATATATATATATATATATATTAATCAGTATCAAATTTTCATACAAAAATTACACATTTATATTCATCATTATATATGTATATCAGAAACAATAAACTTATCTTGCTTATAAAATAACTTAGTTCACAGAGCTAGTCAATTAACTGATAACATCAATAATTACTAACTTTTGTAATCAATCTTTATCTCTTGTGTGCGTCTTTTATATAAAAGTACGACGAATTTATTAAAAGATAAGATAAGTTAACTAGAAAACGTGTGAACTTTTAATATAAATTTTGTATAGAAAAAAAATTACTTAAAAATTAAATAAAAAAAAAATGTACAAAAATAAATTAAACTCTAGTAAAATATATACTTAGAAAATAATTTATCACCTGAATATACAATGAATAATAAAATTTAAGTTATAATTACAATATCACAAAAAACTGTTTTTTATATTTAAATTCAAAAATTATATATTGAAATTTTCAAATTTTAACTATATATATATTCAAAAATAAATAAATACATAAACTTTAAATAAATAAAATTTTCAAAAACAATTCTTCATATAATAATATTTTTATTTTATTAACAAATTTCTTTCAACAGTTTTTAAAAAATGATAAAAAGAATATAAATTATTACACAAAGTACATATTTTAAGAATTTATAATAAATATTTTTATTTAAATAATAATCCAACTGGTGGTGTAGTAGCATGTATCACCGTCTATCATGTGGGAGATTGTGTTCTATCCCCGGTTGGAAAGTTCCCTAACCTGACAACCTCATCTCGTAAAAACATTACCGTCGCGAAACACTGACAAGAAAAGTCCCATTGAGCTAGTATTGTCACAGAGGCCAAAGCCTTACAAGAACTATAGTACTGAGGATGACAATGATTTAAGTAATAGTCTTACTGAAAACTACAATTATTTAAATAAAGACAAATCATTTAACTGTTTTATAATCTATCTATATAGTTGTATGTAAAAATATTGAAAATAATTAAAGTTTTCAACTTTATAATATTAAGTTTACATTTCTGATTGAAAAGAGGTCATTAAAGGCAAACGACATCTCTTGCACATGTCATAACATATGTTTTTGACAATTAAAATTATGTACATGTCCACAAAGCATATACATACATATGTACATACATACATACATATATATATATATATATATATATATATATATATATATATATATATATATGGATGGCTCACTTACCAAATTGATTAACTCCATAAATCAAAAAGTGGACAAAAATGATAAAATAATACTCTATGTTTTCTAAAATTCCTTTTAAATTATAAATTCAAATAAACATCGTAGAATGTATTACTATATTTGTATATTTTATTTAACAACATATAAAATATATAAAATAGAATATCCTTGGAATAATCGTTATTGTTATTAAAAATTTTGCATGATTAAGGAAGTTAATCGATTTGGCAAGTGAAAAAACATCAAATTCAATCTTCACTTTTCTATATTACAGAAAAATTTTATTATATACATTTTTTATTGATTTTTTTCAAAAATAAATAAAACAGTTTTGTTACAGTTACAGTTATTAGTATTATATTGTTTAAATAGATTCATCAGCAACATAAATAATGTCTTCTTCGTCAGCTGTATTTGAGGTCCCGCCATGTCGATTTGTCCTTAAGGTTTTATAATAATCATGTTTAATAGGAAGAATGAATTTTAACATGCCCATCATATCTTTTTTCTTTTCTCTTGTCACAGTCCTACCTGATGGATACAATAAAGGATGGTCTACATTTTTCAAACGACATGGTCTACCTACTACACATTTTCTTATATTAATGACATTAAATTCTGAATCTTCGTTAAAATCACACTTGAATTGTATGAGGTGTGGTTTCGACCTTTCTAATTTTATCCAGTGCATTTTAAACCAATTTACTGGTAGCCCTGTAACTGTTGCCTTTCTGTTAATAACAGAATTTTCTAAAGGATTTGTGGAGAAAAAGTCCTGATGTGTCATTTGAACCATTTGAAATGGTGCTTTCCTTTTACTGGTTTTTATTATATTATACCAATCATCTGGCGAAAAAATATTCTGAACTTTGTTTGCTTGTGATTCGATAATGGCGAAATTTGAATCATTAGGCAAATAGCTATGTCCACTTACCAAAAATTTCATTTCAATTGATTAAATTATTAATAAAATTAGCAAAGATTTATATTAGAGTATGGAATTAATTCGATTGACTTCTGAAATAAATAATTTAATATTCAATGGCTAAAAAAATGTTATCATTTTTTGGTATTAATCCTTATTAATAGAGAAATTTGTTTAAAATATAAATAGCTAGGAGTCAATCAAGTGCTTTGAGACTAATATTTAAAAAAAATCAAAATGTGAAGTTAATCGATTTGGAAAATGAGCCATACATATATATGTTTGAATATATGTATGTCTTTAGAAATCTGAAATCGACACCTAAATTAAAAATTACAAAGAAAACATATATTATGACTTGTTAAATTCCATGAAGTAGACTATGTGCTTCCTAACCTACGACACGAATAGATTATTGTCATATACATACGTCACGCAAGAGCGGTTTCTCATTATTTTAGGTGTAATTACATGTGAATAATTAATGTCATCTATGGTTTCAACAAACAACATTTCGAAACATACATATATACATATTTTTTAATTCAATACCTAAAGATTTACAAAAAAATATGGTCGAAAATGTATAACAATCATCAAATGTAAACGATAATTTAATTAAAACATTTTTTCTAAATGTACCGAAATTTAACTTACATTATTTTTGTTGTAATTCTATTAGAGCTCTAGAAAATTATGTATCTCAATTTCGAATAATCTTTCAATTAACCTAGTCATTCATATATAATTTTGACGTGTCATTAGTATAGCAGAACTGTTTCATTCTAAAAATATTCTATAGTTTAAACAAGTTACAGTTAATCAGAACGATAGATTGTATAGTTTCATGTTAAAGTTATTATTGATTTTTGCGATGTTATTCTATTTCAATTATCGCAAGGTTTTATAATTAAAGCAACGGAATAGATTATTATTGTAAAATACAATTTGGAGAATTTCATTTTTTCCTAGAATTCTGACTTCAATTTTTTATTTTTGAGCCTCTATATATACACATTTATAACTAAAATAATCAAAAAAATTCGTAATAAAAATGAAACTCAAAAAAATAAAAAAAATGTATGTTTTTATTTTTCAGTAAAGTATTCATAGAAATCAATAATTTTTTTAACAATATTTTAAATCATCTATTTCACTAAAAACCATTATCCATCTTTAATATCGAAGTCGATTACAACTCTCTGCTTGAATTCATCTCTATTTCAGAATAATTTTCCTTTTAATAATAATAAAAAAGTCAAGAGCATAAAAATATATTAGACTCTTTACGTTTTTATTTCATTTCATGTTTTTATTTCATATCCCTTTTCATTGTCCTATTATGAAGAGTTACAATTTATGAATTTGGGTTACAGAAACTACGTCTAAAAATATATCTCCAGATCAAAACGTTAAATTAGAAAATAAAATGTGATTTTAGTAAAAATGATAATATTATTTTTGGTAAATAACATTATATTTTTTAAAAAACATGTTTCAAATAGTGAGGAAAAATTGATTTTATACTCGAGTTTAAAAGATTTTTTATAAATTATTTTATCTTAACTTATTTTCAATTGCCAAAAAATACTTTTTATAATACAAATTTTCAAATTTAATATATAATTTGTTGGAATATCGTTTTATAAAATGAATTAAATGCGAAAGTTTATCTAGATTTATCTATAAAAGGCATCATTTCTCAAAAATTTTTAATTTATAAAATTATTCTAAAATATTGATAACTAAGACATCAAAAAAATATTGATAAATAATATATGCAAACATCAATTCATTTAAAATCAAATGTGATACTGGATTCATATATATATATTTTCATAAAAAAATATAAATAAATATGGTTTATTTTATATTTATGAACAAAAATATAATGGAATTCAAATGATAATTCATATTTAAATAATAGAATTAATAAAATAACTTTTTAATTCTTACATTAATTTATCAAACAAAAAAAATACCTGTATTGATAAAGTCCGATAAGCTGTGGTATATTTATATTTATAAATTTTAAAACCTCTAAGTATTAACAATAGAAACATTAATAAATATCATTGGAAATTTTTTCCCAGCATTGTGCATTTCGTACTTTTTAATTTGCAATGATTACACATGATAGATAAGGTTTTATATTTCGGAAGAACAATAAATAACTGATAAATAAAATTCTAATATAAAAATATAAACACTTTCTTAAGATTTTATATGAAACAAAGATAATTTATAATTTTATCTCAGATAACAAAATATAATAGAACTATGTATCACGTTTCGAGACGATGTTATATTTCTCCGAGAACTTGTTAAATAAATGTTCAACGATATATGACAGTGCAGTAATTCTTTGTGAAATTTTATTTCGTACTCTTGGAGTACGAACACATTTACCACGATAGTCCCAGCATATATAATCCAGTACGATGTGCGTGCTTGTCTACGAACGCAAATAGACTCTCCACTGTAAATGTTTTCTCTACAGTTCGTCGCGTCGTTCATCCATCGTGAGTTTCTCATCTTCTGTGACACAGAACTCATATCCATATTCTAGCGACAAATTTCATTCCATCGATCCAATGATATAAGAGATTTTAAAGTGTGTTTATCTTTTATATTTTCTGTGAATAAACGCATGATATTTTGTTTGATGTCTGTCCATACGAGCTTATAGATCAAACATGTCATCAATCAACATCTTGTATGGTTTGACCGATTGATTTTTTGACATGAAAGCACACAGGAAACATCCATTTAATGTTACGGAATTCTTGTACACAAAATGTTCGGAAATTTATGACATTTTTTTTAAGAAATCCTTTTCATTTTTTAATATGTTTTTTATTAAATTTATACAAATAAAATATTCATTAGAAAATAATCTATAAACAAAACAATCTGAATTCATTGTACTATAATAAATAAAGAATATATACTTTTATATATGTATATAAATAATATCTCTCACAAAACTTCCTACTTTCAACGATTAAGTATCGTTCTCTTTTATTCAACACCGATAAATTTTCATTCTCTAAACCAGGGGTTCCCAACCTTTTTATACCCTAGAGCGCATTCTAAAATATTGGTAGGGCACCAGCTATTTTTTAAGGATATTTATAATTGACCAAGGATAAAAAATAATAAACAAAAATAATTTTAAAATAATAAAATTATTGTGCAAATCACATACACACAAAGAAACGTACATACAAAACGTAATACAAAGTAAACAAAAAACACACATACAAAGAAATCATTTAAAAAAACATAAAAGAAAACATTTAAAAAAAATATCAATCTGTCAGTGTGATCTTTGGCATTGCATTTCATTGGCCAGTGCCTCGTAATTAGGAGAGTATGACGATAATCCTGTCAGCAAACAATTATAAAGATGCTCATCGGTGAGTCGAGATCTACTCGTATATCGTGATTTTATTAAATTCATGTTTGAAAACAACGATTCGCATAAATACGTTGACCCGAAAAACGATTTGATTTTATATGCCGCTTTTTTCAAAAATGGGAACCTTTCTTTGTTGACTATGTTCCATAAGTCCTCTGATATTAAGGATTTTAGCAAAATATCATTTTTAAGGTCCAAAATTTCTAACTCTAGTTCTTCTGCTTTCCCCTGAACAAGATCTGCAATACATGCGGCTAATTCCATTACATTTATTTGGCAAGTAAAAGGATTGATACAGAAAGAGACAATTGACTCTATATTTGTAAACTGCAGAAATCTCTCTTCAAACTGTTTTTGAAGCACTTGAAGGATCTCAATAAATAATGACACGTTTAATTCATTGTTACCTAGCATTTTCTTCATATGTGGGAAATGCACGAGAGACTTGATCTGCAGATGTGATATCAACAAAGCCAATTTCGCTTTAAATGAATTTACAGAGCTTATCATTTCAGCTATATTTTTGTCTCTTCCCTGCAACTCCAAATTGAAAGAATTCAATTTTTCCATGGTGTCTGCAAGAAAACACAAATCCACCAGCCAGCAAGGGTCAGTTAGTTCATCATAATTTTCATTTTTATCGTTTATAAATGTTTTTATTTCTTCAATTAATATAAATCTTCAATTTATATTTTTAATTAGTGTTTGTGAAAAAAATTCTGTCGAATAGTGGCGGGCGCACATAAATCGGTCCGCGGGCGCCATGGCGCCCGCGGGCACGGGGTTGGGAACCCCTGCTCTAAACCATCTATCTACAGGTCTTTTAAATGTTTTTTATATTATTTTTTTCTAATAATTTCTATTGTTATCAATAATTTCTGTTACCTATCGATAATCTCCTCTTCTTGTCTTAATCTTGATCCATTTTCATTTTAAAATTTTCACTCTTATTATATCAGTAATAAACATCTCTTTCTCTCTCTCTCTCTCTCTCACACACACACACACACACACATATATATATATATATATATATATATATATATATATATATATTCAAATATTTATTAAATTTATAGATTAATAGAAACATATTGAACTTATATTTGAAAATAGATTAATTCATCAATATTAACACCATTATTTTGTAAAACCCTGTCTTTCAGGTAACTTCCTAATTCTCTAAGCAAACAGTGTTATTTGAAATGATTTTCGATAGTCTAATCCTGGGGTCGGCAACCTTTTTACTAGGAGGGCATATTTCAGAAATGCGGGAGTTCGGTGGGCACCGTGGGGTGAAGAGGAGGGAGGGGTAATATTTAAACTTGAAAATATTAATGCAACATAAATTTATTAGATAAATTTTTAATACATAAATTCAAATTTTAATTGAAAAAATATAATCTTAAAATTGATAATTAATGCGATATTTGACATTACAAATCTGCGGCCAACTCGTTGTAATGTGGCACATAAGTTGAATTTCCAGTTCTCAAGCATTGGTCCAAATGGACTTTTTCACACTAGTAAGCATGCATACAGTATTCACACCCATTACCGCTCGTCTCACACCCTCTTATAACCAAACTCCCCCACCTAAAAAAATTAGTTTTCTGGTAAGAGCGTGTGAGACGAGTGGTAATGGGCCGTGAATACTGTATGCATGCTGACTAGTGTGGAAAGACCTAATAAGTGTAGTGAGGCTTGATCGGTACTTTGATTTTAAGTATTTCATATTGGAAAACAAATATTCACAAGCATATGTCGACGCGCAAAGAAAGTTCAATTTTTGTTTGTTGTTCAAATATCTAAAATTTAGAATTTAGATATTTGAACGGCGGGCACTTTAAAATTGCTTCGCGGGCATTGCGTTGCCGACCCCTGCTCTAATCTCTCAAATTCCTTTTTTTACAAAGTACTCTAGAATTTCTATAACACTACATAAAATATTAATACGGATATTAGAAGCTTAAAAATAAAATCATAATTTCAAAAGGAAAAGAATAACAATATATGAAAACCCATCATCATAATGTGAAATGATTTATTAATAAAAAATAATATATATATATATAAACAAAAATATGATAAAATTTAACCATCCTGTTGAAATAAATTGATAATAAACAAGTTTTGCAGAAGCAACGTGTTCACATACGCTATATTTACGTTATACATTCGTGTTGTTCCCAAAGGCCGCATATAAAATTATTGTTCTATTCCAGTTTATATAGAAATACATTATTTATTTATTTGGAATTTTAGCGCCTGTCTATAAAAAATATTAACACCTACATACATGTATTCGTTTTTATTGTATATTATATTTTCGAGGTATATATAACACTTCAGATTATTCACTGCATAATAAGTCAATCCGAAAATGGAGTTTTTCAATTTAAAAACGTCGAATTTAAAATAAATTATTTTGAATCAATAACACCAATACCTACAAATATAAACATAAATATACATTAATTTTGTAATAAAACAATTAAGATTTAGGATACTCTATCCAATGTAGGTGTATTATCATTATTATTATTAATATAAAAAACTAGTTTTGAAAATTGTTAGTTTTATTAGATATTAATTTATGTCTAGTTAAAATGAGTTGTGTATCATTTTATTTTGATTTAAAAATTACGAAAATTTTTTTAATCTAATCAACACATTTTACTGGTGTAATTTATAGAAAAGTAATTCATTAAATGTACTGATCCAGAGGGAAAAAGTCTGAAACCAAAGGCGGATGTTGAACAGATAATCAGAAGACTGAGTTTCTTAGTACTTATGTATAGCAGTTCATTGATATATTGATTCTTTAAATTATATATTTTATCATAAAAAATCTTGAACTGTTTCTCTAATAAAAAAACAGGAATTTGAATAATTTAAATACAACAAAAAAAAAAAAAACACTTAAATTCTATAGAAAGAAAAATTATCAATTATTTTTAAATTGGTGTATATAAATAAAACTAATAAATAATTCAGATGGATATATAAACCTTTAATGTAAAAATATATAAGGTTTTCCAACAAGAATGTCAAAACTTGAATAGCTGGTGGCAGCCATGTTTGTTTTTTAAGCTCATTTTGACATTTCAACTTAGTATAGTTTGGAAAATTATCATGGCACGTTTAACACTTCAATAATGTTTAGAAATTGTAAAAAACTTCAATAGATTTATTAAAACAAAATATTAATCAGTTCATAATTTCACTAAATGGACTCATCAATTGGCCACCAAAATCATGTGATTTAACTCCATTGGATTATTTTCTGTGGGGTTATGTGAAATCATTGGTTTGTGCTGATAAACCACAAACAACAGAAACATTAAAAATAAACATTGAACGTGTAATTCATGAAATTGGATCACAATTTTGTGGAAGAGTGACTAAAATTAGACTAAACGAATTCACTAGTCAAGCGAAATCATGGTGGTCATTTGAGTGAAATTGTGATTCATCATTAATACTATAGAATATGCTTAACGATAAAAATAAATTAATAACTAATTAATTAAATACTTTTTATGACCATTTCAATTTCTGAAACCCTTTTTGGAAAACCCTATACAACGACACAGATTTTAAAACATGTTTTATAATTTTATAAAATATAAAGTCTGTAAAAATGTCATTTTTCAGAATAACACATGAATTAAAATCTGACATGTCTCATTGCATTTTACATTTATAGCCTTGAAATATTTTAAAAAAATACATAATGAAATGTGTATATATAAAATATATATATATATATATATATATATATATATATATATATATGTATGTATGTATGTATGTATGTATGTGGTGTGTATGTTTCTACGACTTCCAACTTCTTATGTATCGATTTTATTGTGCAGATTGTTCTGCAATGCTATTATATACGAAAGAAATAAATCTCAAAACAATAGTATATCTTGTTTAATGGAAGTAGTTGAAGAAAATATATAGCAATTGAGAAAACAGTACCTAGTATTTGTATTTGATATAAAAGAGCTTGGAAATGAATGGTTTACAATTAATAGTAGTGCCTTTTATATATAAAAAATTACTTCGTACGTTCCTTTAAATGAAATAAATAAACTTACTTATAGACATTGTAAAATAACATTCAAATAAAAATATACTTTTTTTATTTCATTCAAAATTTATTAAATTGAACTGAAATGATAATACAATATATATCTAAATGGATATATATATATATATATATATATATATATATATAAATCTAGAAATAAAACAAACATAGAAAGAAACTTATGGATAGAGATAAGAAAATTTGTCGGAGTGGAATGAAAGAGATAGGCATTGAAGCGGTCAAAGTGGAAAATTTTAAGAAAGATTTTCATCAAATTTTGGATTGACAGAGGTTGTTGCTATTTCTGTTGTTGATCTCTCTGTTGTTCTCTCTCTCTCTCTCTCTCTCTCTCTCTCTCTATATATATATATATATATATATATATATATATGTATATATATATATGATACAAGAAATTTCTATTAATTATTTATTTCAAAACATATTATATTCAAAAGTTTCAATTATTTTTTTTTACTCAAGAAGTGTAATATATAATACATTTTTTTTTCGTTTGGTATAATATGATTGTATTTATTACTATGCTAAAAAATGTGTTATTTTGATATTTTATAAAAATGATTGATGATAGTAATTATACATAACGTTAAAATATTGTGTATTTTTATAATTATTTATTTTATTCATGAATTTGTATAGTATCAGAAAAAAATAAAAATATAATTAAAAAGGAATGTTATATTTTGTTCTAATCTGTAATAATAGAATTTATACTCTTAGCACAGTGTAAAATAATCATGAATTTTATTAAAACTACTAAACTGACTTTTAAAATAATTTGGTATTAAATTATATTTAAAAATAGTAAAATGAAAATATTAAAAAAATACCCTAAAATTATGTCTTAGTACAAAAAAATAATGAACAGAAAAAAATATTACATATATATATATATATATATATATATATATATACATATATATATATATATATACAATACATAAATTATATTATTAAACCACAATTCAAATTGAAATTGCAACAGAATAATGTTACAATTCAAGAGACATCTATTTTGATATAATACCATATCAATTTAATTTCCTGCCTATAAAATATTGAATAATTTAAATGTCATCAGTTCATGTTATCCTTAACATTTCACGTGTCACCTGTGGGAATATTGAGTCGTATAATATTTTATATGATAATCATTTACGTATATGGATTATGCGAGATTTATAACAGGGTTGGTAAGACAGATGTTGAGATTTACGTGTGACATCTGTTTTCAAGATTCTCTATTCAAATTTTATTTTCTGACCACTTCTGCTAAAATATTTGTAAATTGAATATATTCGAAAATATAAAATCTACATTAGATAAATTATATCAGTATTTAAATTTTATTTGTTTATGTATCGATTAATATTACTTTTTATTCTTTTTTTAAAAAATAAACCTACATATTATATTATAATTTGATTAATTACATATATAAATTAATTTGTACGTGTTAATGAAAATATCTATTATATTCTATTCAGTATAATTTAATATTTTATTTAATAACTTTATTAAAAAATCTGATACATTGATTATTTTTAGAGTATTCAACTTGAGAACAATTTAACCAAAGAATAACACTTTTATTTTTTACAATAAAATTACTATCCAATATCACAATATTTTATAAAAGTATTCAGAAAGTATACATATATTTTTTTTTATTTTCTTGATTGTAATATATTTTCCTCATTATAAAATCTAAAAATGATTCCACAACTAGCGAAATGTAAAATGGACATAGTATTTTTTTTAACACTTTTATATTATTGTATGATATTCGAAATGATCAATTTATCAAATTAATTATAGAATATATTTACATTAAAATTTTTTTTTTATTTATATTTGATCTTATTTTTCTGTTAGTTATATCTTATTTTTGTTGGTTTTGATATTTTTCGGCCAATCAGAAATATTTTTCGGCCAACCAGGGATATTTTTCGGCCAACCAAGTATATTTTTCGGACAACCAGGGATATTTTTCGGGCAACCAGGGATATTTTTCGGGCAACCAAGAATATTTTTTAGCCAACCAATAGTGTTGATTGTTGACTGTTGCGTGTTTGCTTGTTTGCGTGTTGACTGTTGCGTGTGCTCGTTTACATGTTTCATCTTTAATTAATTATAATTAAATTAATTATAGTATATATTTACATTACAATTTATTTTTTATTTACATTTGATCTTATTTTGTTGTTAGTTATGTCTGTTGTGTTTTTAAGTATTATATATTTATTAACGTTATAACAAAATAATCAAAATGTTTAATCCCCGTTTTAATTATTTACTATCTGTTATAATAAGATATCACAATGAGAAAAATAACGGCTAACTCCTTTTTAAGTTCACAACATCATTAACATTGAAAATGGTCGTTGACGTTGATATTTTCTTTTTCCTATAAGAAAAAGCTACACACATGTTTCAAATCCGAGTAGCCGGTATTATCAGACGGTACAATGACACCAATTTTATATAATATATGAATTGAAGGAGATATCAATTAAGTCTTACATTGGCTGAGCGTGGGTTTTGTTAATCGTTTCTCACACAGAACATGTGTATATAATAAACGCATGCGTAGCCATGCCTTACGCACGTTTACTTAAGGATCAATTTAACGTGACGTGACGCACTGTATATAAGATTAAGTCGAATTTCGAAACGCGATACGGCGAGTGAGTTCTTTAAAGACACCACAGGGACGTATTTCTTACATTATGTTAATACTACAGGGTGAATAATACATCTTTGGTTATATGAATATTTTATGACTGTACTTACATCGAAATATAAAGACTTTCGAAGATTACACCCTCTTATAGTATAAAAAATAAACAAAAATCAGTTCTTAACAATCAATACATAAGTTATTCAAAACCTTCGATACTAAAAAAAATCTATCCATATGGCTTTAATAAAATTAAATTATTAAATATCATAAAAATCCTTTCTAGAAAAAATCCAGCTATTAAATACATTTTACGATTTTTACAATCATTTCTTAACGCCATAAAATGTTATAAAAGTTTCCAATGATCATTGTTAATTTTTTATTATGTATATTGATCATCCAGTGGAAAAAATATAAATCACTTACTTTAAAATAACAAACGTAGGATAGTAAAGCATATATTTTTAATTTTGAAATATATCTTATATATATATATATATATATATATATATATTATATATATATATATATATATATATATATATATATATATATATATATATATATATATATATATATATATATATATTTAGATCTGAATATAAATGACAATCAAAAATATAAACAAATTGAAAATAAAACTGAAAAATCATCAAAGAAAAAATTTCCATCATTTTAATCAAAAATAAATTTGTACCGAGAGAAGAGTGCACCTGAAATTGATAATTGATCATCAAATAAATAATTATGTATAAAAATCCACAAATCATCTAAAATATTACTACATGACTTTTATTTATTCTTTAAAATGAAAACAAGATACAAATACTAAAATATCGGTGAGATGAAAAAAAGAAGAGTGGCTAAAAAAAGAATATTTTTGAAAAGTATTTCAATAAAAGTAATATAAAATGATCTGATATATTAAAATAACAGAAAAAGTATTTTTAAAGCAAAGGTAAATATTTTGTGTATTTTTTATAATAAAACTATTTAAAATAATTCCTAATTTTATAGCCTCAACTGTAAAAACTAGAATATTATTTTTTATATTTGGGATATTTTTAAATAGTTACAGTTAAAAAACATTAAATATTCAATTTAATTTTTGTCTTATTCAATAAAACTCTACACTTTAAATATAAGTTAATTAATCAATATTATTTTATTCTATTTATTCGGATACAAACATTTTTTTTTCTAACATTTGTATAAAAAGAAAGAAAATATATTCAATCAAACTCTCATAAAATAAAAAAGTAGATGAACGTCATCTTTCTTTGTAAAGAAAATCTTCTAAATGAAAAAAACACACTACATCAGTATCCTTGATAGAAACTACTAAAAATAAATGAATACGATTTAACAATGTACTATTTATATATATATATATATATATATATATATATATATATATATATATATATATATATGTAAGTAATTGGAGTGAAAATATTTCAAATATTATCTTAGAACAATATCAAAGAAGAGAAGAAAAAAAAAACGAATAATTTTCTTCAATAAGAAGTCTACAATCAATATCAGTATGTGGAATATATTCAATTATATATATATATATATATATATATATATATATATATATATATATATATATATGTATATATGTGTATGTTTGTATGTATACACATTTGTATATTTTTTTATGTATGGATGTGTCTACGTACATTGACATGGATCGTTTGAAATGAAACTTATTTATTTTATTCCACACAATATGTAGATATGAAAAAATGTTATTTCGTTGTAGGGATGTCCACAGTTCTGTTTAATTTGTTTATTATTTATTTCCACGTCGTATAATTCACTAGAGACAACGATATACGCTTGCGCTTATATAGTTGTTACAATGTATGTAATATTTGGATCAATAGTATACATTTTCATGTGTGGAATCTCTATTGGTCGGTGAAAGTACTGAAAACCGGAAAATCACTTTCAACAAGACATATTATTGCATATATATATATATATATATATATATATATATATATATACATTTTTTCATAATTCTCATTTTTCTCAATTAAAGACACTAATCTACATATAAAAATATACGTATCATATATCATTGAATAATTAAGGAATGTGTTTACATTCAAATCTAAATTGAAGATATAAAGTATAGGAAAAAGTTAACAGCAGTATTATAGCTGCTAGTCTAATTTTAGATGAACTTTTAAATTATTAAAGTTTATGAAATATAAATCTTATTGAAAAATATGATTTGTATTTGAATATAAATATAGATTAATTATTATTATAGAAAAAATGTTTTATAATTAATATATTTTATTCTTACACTCTACATACTATTAACAATGCCATTCTGTTTTATGAAACTTATTTAAGTTTTCTTGTATGCTTTGAAATTATTTCCACTTTAATTTCCTTAAGGGGTTATACGCAGTTGTGATGGGCAAAAACGACGTTTTTTTATGAATTTTTTTAGAAACAGTATTTATTTTGCAATTACAAATTATGGTTATTTGAATAGATCCTACTTTCAAGAATAAAATAACATGTGGATCATAAAAAAATATTGAAGTGCACCGCTCCTGCAGACGATGTCCCGAACGACCTCCAAAAAAAGGCGCTTGGCGATGATCTCCATATCGGCGGGGTTTGGATTATCTGAAATCAAAAAATATGGTCAATTCTTTTAAAGGATAGATTAATGCAGGTATTGAACGAAGGAATAATAAAAATTTTCATTTTTGACAAAATGGCGTCTACTTGAAAAAAATGTTTCGTTTTTTACTAAAATTTTTGCTCCAAATTGTTTAAAAAAAATAGTAATAATTTTTGTAAACCTTATTCCTTCGTTCAATACCTGAGGAATATATTTGAGAAGATTGTGTGAAAATTTGAGACCGATTGGTTCAGCCATTTTCTGAGATATCGAGATCACCGACTATGAAAACACCGTTTTGAGATAAACGCGTTTGAAGTTTCGGAAGTAGTTTACACATAGTTAAATTTTTTTTTCAACTTACATGGTATAATAAATATTTATCGAATTTACTTCAAATTTTCAGAGAATATACTCAAATATATATGCATTCCGAAAATGCAAAAAAAATCGATTTTTTGAAATTTCTAACTGCGTATAACCCCTTAATATTCTTAACTAGATTCAAATTTCGATGTTTTTGTGCAAAATACGGATATTTTCCCAAAATATTTATTATATTGTATTTATTTCGATAAAGAAATACAAAAAATTATTGATTAAAAAAAATCTTGATTAAAAATATTTATAAATCAAGCTTAATGACATAATATCGAATCGTTTTAAAAAATGCAATAAATGATAACCTTACTCAGTTATTCTAAAAATGGGATATCATAATCCACGATTATTTTTTATTAATTACTATGTTATACATCCTGTATAATAATTGTTACTTCAACTTCAATAGAAATAATGTATCTTTATTCTAATATAAATAAAAAAAAAATACTCCTGGAAAAACTCTTATTATAATGTTCTCATTTCTGAATATCCATCTGATGTTTTTATCAGGATGAATTAAATTTAATTTAGATATGTCAAAAAATTACAGTATTTTTATAATTTACTACAAAACATTTTTTTCATTATTCCAATCTTTTCTATTTGTTTTTAATAGAATTTGAACTAAACAATGAAGTACAAATTCAGTTTTTAATCAACAATAAATAATTTTATTTGTTTCAATTTTCATTCTCTTATTTTTTATCACATTTTTCATACGATTACATATATGATTTTTTTAAAAAAATCGATAACTAAATACCAATGTGAATTATATGTAAAAAAAGAATATTCCTCAGTGATTATTTTTACTTAACAGTAATATTAAGACGACAATAAATTATATTTATAATTTAGAATATTTATAAAGTAGGAAAAATTTAAAGTCATTATTTAAAAGATTGAAATAATATAAACTTTTTCTGGCCTTAATAGTTTCCTGATTTTTTTAATTGATAATAATAAATAAGTCATATATTATTTTATGATCTAAAAATGTTAATATAACTTTAATCAATAATAAAAATTATCGTGAAATGATTTTTTGACAATTTTTATGGAAGTTTTTTAAATATATAATAGACATATGTTTCTTTAGATTATTTAGATAAAATAAACGGCGTTATTTAATCAACTCGTATTTAAAATAATGACTCTTTATTTCACTGTAAACCACAAAAAGCTCAATAGATATTTTTAATCGGACGATGTATCTACACAGTTTAGTTTAATGTTATTTATAACCGAAATCAAATTATTATTAACCAAATAATTATTTGATTATAACTATCTGTTTTTATTACTTATTATTGAATTCAATATTATAAAGAATTATTTACCATCGAAATGAAAATGAATATTTATAAAAATTATATCATTTTTTTTATAATTTCTGATTTTTCACAACTATGTTTATAATACAATAATAATAGTAATGTTAAATATTTTACAAAGTTTAAAAAAGATTTATAAACATTGAAATAATTTCAAAATAAATTAAAACATCGGTTATATTCGTAGAAGAGACTTCCAGTCAAAGCTCTTTAAAGACTACCTGTGTTTTCGACGGACATTTAGGTGACTGTCACTAATAACAACCCCTGCTCCAAACCACTATAGAGAATTGTTCTGCTTTCCTGACCTACTTTTGACGTCCCTTGTTATTTTTTTATTAGCTCTATGTCGTTTAACGGCTCAGTACGTCAGACAACTTAAATAAATTGACAGATGCTTTTTAGTTAATTTTATATTTCGATATACACCGTAATTACTTTAAATTATTTAACGATATTTAATATGTATTTACAAATATAAATACATTTATATTTTGAATTTACGCAGTCATGAAAAAACGAAAATCGATTTGGTCATTTTGATGAATTCACATTTTTTTTTATTATTCGTGTAGATGATAATGTAAATATATAGGTTATCGTTGGATACATACACTTAAATAAAATCTCTCTTCTCTCTCTCTCTCTCTCTCTCTCTCTCTCTATATATATATATATATATATATATATATCATATATATGTATGTGTATAAAATCATTTAACCCAGTTTAGTGAATATTTTTTATGTTATTTGATATGTAAATTAAACTTTCTGCATTTATAGATATTGATTTGATTTTGGAATACATATCGAGTAAAAATATCCTGACAAACCAGAACCGTACTTTTATTTTAAATTCTTCTCATTTTTTACTTATATACATACATACATATATAATAATAATAATAATGATTTATTGTGGCTGAGTACTTATATATACATTGGTATATACAGAGTTTTTGACTTAACTTAGCTTATTGTTATTTATATTATGCTATATGGGTTGGGATGGAACAGTGGTGAGATTTTGAGGTTGGTGAATGTTTTAAGGTATTTGCAGGAAAGTTTCAAAAACCTGCGTTTTGTGTGTGTTTTTTCCCCCTAATTAACTTAACTAGACTTAACTAACTTATCTAACTTATACTAGGCTTAGACTAGGCTTAACTAACTTATCTAGGTTATTTGTTTATGTATCGTTGTTTCGTTACTTAGTATGTTGTGTCTCGATCACATTTTGTACTGATGGCACTTGGTATTTTAGCATAAGCACTGTGTTTTAAATATCATTGTTTTAAGTTTAGGTGTTTGTTACGTTTGGTTTTGTTTTTGGTGCGGAAGCAGATGTCGATTTATGGGGGTTCGTAAAATCTTGTTTTTGAGGAGAAGATGACGGCCTTTCCCTTTTTGGAATAGTAGTTTTGTGTGATTTTTTCAAGGGATCGGATGAGAGGATTCTCGTCGCGGCTAGCGCGGGTAAGGTATCTTGTCGTAATTATGGTGATATAGTCTTTTATTCGTTCCAGGCTTGCTTTGGCGTGTAGTGTAGTTATACAGGTGAAGCGTTTTGCGTGAAGTATGTATCTGAATACCTTATTTTGGAAGGTTTGCAGTTTTAAGATGTAGGTTTTTGGTACTGTGCACCAGATTGGCACCTCGTAAGTGAGTGTCGACCTGATACAAGCCTTATATATGTGTATTTTTGTTTTTATTGGGATGTCAGTTTGGAGGATTGGTCTGAGCGCGAAGAAGGCAGCGTGCGCTTTTTGGAGTCGGTCGTTACAGGCTGGAACGAGGGTCAGTTTTTTGTCCAGTACCAGGCCTAGGTACTTGATTTGGGAGGAACTTTATAGTGTGTTCCGTTGTAGATTATGGTAGAAGGGCGTATACGGCTAGACCGTGTGAAAGTTATGTGGTTAGTTTTTGACTTATTTATTTTTATGCGGTTTCTAGCGTAGTAGTTGCCGAGGTCGGTGAGTGCGGTTAGGAATTTTTTAAATATTGATATGGCGTTGTTTGTGGGGACGATGAGGCAAGCATCATCTGCGTAGAGGGCTAGGTCGACTGCGCTGTCAAATTTTGAGAGGTCGGAAGTGTATATGTTGTAAAGGACCGGGCCAAGGACTGAGCCTTGGGGGATGCCGGCCGGGACTGGGGGGGGGATGTTTTTTCTAGAGTATCAACGTTGAAAGTGCGGTTGGTAAGATAGTTTTGTATTAGTTTGGTTAAGTATAGAGGGGATTTTGATTTGTGTAGTTTTTCCAGGAGGGCATCGTACCATACCGAGTCAAAGGCTTTTTCTATGATACATATATATATATATATATATATATATATATATATATATAATTCAAGAATTATTTTTATTGTTATATTTAGAATAATTTGAATACATTTTTATATTAAATATAAAATAATCTAAAATAATAAACCGATATTTACATATATGCAAAACATAAATATTAATTTATATTTAGAAATCTCTCCAGTAAAATCAAGAAGTTACCATAGTGACTATGTAAACATCTATCGATCTAACACAAATAAAAATATACTATCGTCGTTGTAAAAGTCATTGTAATTATATATTTTTCTAATGTTCACTGAAAATTCATTTATTGTAGTTTAATTTTTTCCCTGAAAATAAAATTAGTTAAACTCGAAGTTAATAATAATTATAACCATCTAATTAAAATCATGTCGTCGATAGAAGTCACAATTGGTAGTGAAAAACAATATGGAAAGAAGTCTAAATCCAAAAAGAAGCCTGGGAATTTCAGTGAAGAAACTAAAATGCAAGCTCCCACTGTTCTGCAGAAAATTTTCCGTACTCGAAATCAACTAAACTCACAGTATTATTTCACTCAAGGTGACTCTGTTGAAAAGACTGGAATTCGAAATGTACTTACCGAAAGTTCTCCGTTCTTATATCCGAAAGAACTTGAGGAATTCTCGTATAAAGTGATGGCTAGAACGTGGCACCATAAACAGCGTTTAGAAGATTATCATGAACATATTTCAACACGGCCAACATATCGTTCAAGAAATAATCGAGATATTTTAAATCGCTTATTCGTACACGAGCCTGAAAATAATATAAAAGCTTTGACGGATATAGATCCTGAATACTTTTCTATCGTCGAAGGAAGACCTATAAGAGACAGGACAAGTGTCAAGCAATATATTGAAGATGCTAGGAATTGTTTAAAAACGAAACTAATGATTGGATTTAAAGAAGACGAAATTCTTCTCGTTGATAAAACATATATGGAAGAAAAAAATCTCATTACGAATATCAAAAATGAATATAAAACATTTATGAATAGTTACGAAGAGTTCTTAGCGAAAGATCATAGTGAATCAATGCGTTTACTTAAAGAAGCCGAAGAACTTTATAATCTTTCTTCGAAAAAAGCAGCTGAGTACTTAGAGTTATCTAAACAACTAGGAATCGTCAAAATAGATTTATACAGATTAGAGGAACAGTGGCGAAATTATAAAATGTATCAAACGTTTTTGTATCAAATTAGTCCGGTAAATTGGCGTAAGGAAAATGATTTTATACATCGGAAAAGAGATAGAAGAGCTAGTTTAAGTACTGATGTGATTAATGTACTCGGAAGATATCGACTAGCATCAACTGGAGATATTGCGTCATTGGAAATGTTAATAGAAATGTTCTTAAATGAAATGGAATATGAAGAAGAACCAAAACTATATTTTACTACACCAAGTGAACTGTTTCATGTGTTTCAACTGATTGAAATACAGAATTTAAATTCACTATTGCACTCTGAAAGTGTATCTAAACCATTAGGAACTATGACCGAGTGTGTAGAAAATGTTCACAAGAAATTCGAACATGATATAAATGAAATTTCTGAAACGATACGTAATTTAGAAGTTCGAATCGAGTGGAATGAGCAGAGAGCTAACGGTTTAGAAAAGAAATCAATAGAAGAAATAAACACCCTTATTAAACAGATCGTCTCAAATGACGTCATATTAAATATGCATGTGTTTGTCGAGGACTTGTACGAATGTGTTATCGCTCCAAACGATTCTAATCTCAATATGTACGAAATGATGAAAGCTGTTGAAATGTTTTACGAATCATATCTGATGCATTTGGATAATATACCTTATGAGATCGTTCAAATAGCCGAGCTTGAACAAAGAACAGAAACCAGACGAACAATAAAATTAGCAAAAGATGCTACACGTAAAATGGAACTGATTAATATATTGACGAAAAAATTGAGATCCGCTCTTGAACCAGCTGTAAAGAAATTCACTAAGCCACTTTGTTGGAGATCGCCGCCACCAAAAAGAAAAGTAAAACCACCAGCGCCTCCACCTGTTCTCACAATAGACGAAAAAATGAACAAAGCATTTTTTTACGAGTAATTTTTATTCATATTATTATTTAATGAACTACACATTTAAAATAAACATTTTATGTTTTACATTGTTTGTATTTTAAACAATATATATTTTGTTTTCATTAATTTTTTTAAAAAATAAACATTGTTAAAAAAATCATTTTTTTAAAAATTTAAAAAATAAACAGATAAATGATGTAATTTTGAATAAACAATCAATCTTAAAAATATTTTAGATTAATTTATCACAAATGAATACACACACACACACACACATACACACACACACATATATATATATATATATATATATATACACGAGGGTCGTTTGATAAGTATGGTAAATTTATTTATTGTTTAATTTAATTAATTAATTAATATAATTAAATTTTTCAATTTAGTTTTTCTTACTTTTTTACCATACTTATCAAACGACCCTCGTATATATATATATATATATATATATATATATATATATATATATATATTAATATTTTTTAACCTGTATAGACGTTAAGAATAGCTATTGTTTTATTATCACAAATAACATACAACGATAAAATTATTTTTAAAAATCAAACCATTATATTTTTAGAATATTCTGAGAAGAATATTAGCTCAGTATGTAGAAAAAAATTATTTATAAAACAAGTGTAAAATATTTACTAAAGGTTAAGAACTGTATACATTTTATTTTAATAAATTACAAAATACTAAAAAAGTAATATATATTTTTTCAAAAATCATATAAAAGTTGACATATTGACAAAACCATGTACATTAAGTTGGGCAACGATTACACAAAAGTATTTAGGTTTAGGTTCTTGATTATATATATATATATATATATATATATATATATATATATATATATATATATATAATTTATTAAGAAGAAAATATAAATATTTGTTTTCATAAACATATAATTTCTCATTCCAATTCTTAATATAATTAAGTGATATTTTAGTTTTGCTAAAAATATATGTTATTTTGAATTGAATCATAAATAACTTATATTAGTTTTAAAACTAATTTTAATATATACATTTTTATGAGCGAATAAATAAAATATAATTAACACAACATTTTAATATGAATAAGAATTTTATAATTTTATGATATATTGTTTTAATTTTAAAAAAGTTGTGCTGTAAATAAAAATGTAAATGCTGCAAATAAAATTTAGCCTAGAGTTAATTTTTCAGTATAATCCGTTATTACTTCAAATATGCATATATACATAAATTGTATATATATATATATATATATATATATATATATATATATATATATTTAAAATTAGAATCGAAAAGTTGTAAATATAAATTCAATTATTTATGTTCGGCCCATTCGAAATAAATTTGATAAATAGGAAATAGAAAACTTTAATAGATAGTGCACACCTATAACAAATATTACCATGACATTATAGAAATAATTAATGAATGTATATATCAATAAGTTCGGTATTGTTATTGTTACTGTTGTTGTGTGTAACCTACATTATCACATTTATACACACATTCCTCGAGTACTTGTCTTCAGGCAATAAGCACCGTTACGTGTAGATCAAATCAAGTGCATGAAGCTTAGTATCATGCCGAATAGATCTTATTATGGAATGCCCTCCATTGAAGAAGTAGCGTGAAATTAATGTCGTTTTATCTCAGTTCATTAATCATCTTCAACAATAGTCATATCACTTTTCAGATAAATTTATGTACATAGTATAAAATAAACAAGAATGTAAATTTATGTACTTACATGTGAATAATACACATACAGACATATATATATATATATATATATATATATATATATATATATATATATATATATTATATGTATGTAACTCTTATCTTAGTAATTAACACTTCAAATTATTATTTAATATAATAAGCTAAAACATTACCTACCTACTATCTATCTATCTGTACATATATATATATATATATATATATATATATATATATATATATATATATATATATATATATATATATATATTGATTTTAAATCTAAATATATAAGAATCCCTACGAAAAGATTCATAGATTGATAGAATAGAGAGATAAGAATTTTTTTAATTAATTAGTAATTGGTGATTAAAAATGAATGTTTCAAAATAACATTAAATGAAAAAAATACCGAGATAAACAAAGTAACAAATTAATGATTCATCAAACAAAACAGCTTGTTAAGTGATATTTTCTATCTAATAAAGTGTTTGAGTCAATCATTATAATCTTTTGACCAATAATCGAATTATTACTATAGAGAAGTCCAATTCCCATATAAAAAGACAATCATCGAAGAAAACCCTGCCTGATAATATTGATAAGAAAAAAGTACAATTATTTATGATAACCCTAGATCACAAACATATTTGTGCCTGTTTAGAAATGATTGCAATTAAACTGATTTTCTTTTTGCTACCCAAAGCATTTACCAAACCTTACATCTTCGACCTACTATCTGTTCACTCTAGAATAGTTTAAATCTTAAACAATTCAATGTTTTAGACAGAAAATATTTTTTTAAAACAAAATTAATGTTTTGTTCTGGTAGAATTTTTTTACATAAAAATTATTATTAATTAAAAAATAAATTAAATCCATACAAATAAAATTTATTAAATAAATTAACTTTTAAAATAAATGAACAATTTTTAATTAAAAATATCTTTTTGGAACTTAAAGATTTTCATGAATCCAATAGTTGTATTACTTCAGAAAAAATCATTCGTTAGACAAATTATAAGAAAATATAGAAATAAATATTTTTCGCATAAACATCAAATTTATTTGCAATTACTGATTACATTTTTTTATACAAAGTAACAAAAATGGAAATATCTAAATCGCACATCAATGGAATATTTTCTTTATTTATTTTAAATCCGGAATAGGATCAATTTTTTCATCAAACACGTCATACGGTATAAAATCATGTTCTATAGGCCAAACTTTTTCTACAAAAACAAATATTTATATATATAAATTTTACATGTAATATCAATTATAATAACAAAAAAAAAATACAATATAACAGTAAAAATTAAAAAAAATATTTGCAATATCTAAATGACAATTTTTAAAGATAAATGCTACTACTTATCTTGCACTTCTTAATATTAATTATCATAAAATATTATAAATATATTCAAAAATAATAATGTTAATATTTACAAGTTACATATTTTTTAATTTTATTTTTGTAAATCTTTTTTTATTATAAGTAAAATAAAATTTTAATTTTTGCTAGTACAATTTTCTGCATTAATTTTTTCACTAATTGATTTATTCATAATAAATTTATTACGTTTATTATACTTGTTTCAAATTCAATATACCTATATATATATATATATATATATATATATATATATATATATATATATATATATAAATTTATTACCATTATATAAAGTATAGGTTGGTCGATCAGTTGCATATATTTGAAAATATGTATCCAAATTAAATGTAAATGGTGAACACAATAAGAAAGTCAAAAGTTCGGCTTCAGGTAAATATGGAAACGCTTTTTCTGTAACACTTCGTTTTTTCACTGATTTCTAAAAAATGTAATATAAATTTTTAAATTAATATTTACGACTAATCTGAAGTTAACATCTCAAAATAATTTATATATATATATATATATATATATATATATATATATATATATATATATATATATATATATAAATGTACACATGAGAGTTTATTAAATATATATTGATTTTTTTGTTATATAAAACTGAATTAAAATTATTACTTCATCCATTATATTATTCTGTCATTATGCCATTTAATAAATATTCTGTAGATTATCATAATATAACACCAACTTATGGATTTCAAAATGTTAAATAACAATATTTGTTTATAAACAAGAAACTAAAATTAATTTCGTATTATAATTAATTTATTTCTTAATAAAGGAATCATTTTAATAGAACCAAATTTTTAAAAATATTCAATTATCACATATTGTTTAGTTGTCTGTAATCATATTTTCTTCGTACGATCAATTCAAAAACATGACTTTTTAAAGGAATCATTCATATTGACGAATATCCATGTACTTAACTCTGTGTATATTTATTCCTTAGAAACTAAATAAATTCATTCTCTGTTCATAGTTTTTTTTCTTATTTGCTTAATATTTTACTTTTTGTTATTTATAAAACAGCTATTTATCATATAATGTTGAAACTTTTTAAAGTACACTTATAATTACTAGCTTTTATAAAATCTTATGATACAAGATAATAATTCTTCTCTTAAAACTACAAAATTTTTTCGCAAACATTACATAAAAACTATGTAATTAATTACAAATAATATTACTAAAGTTTTTATTATTATTTTTAATATTTTACGAAACTTTTCATTAAAAATATATTTACAAAATGTAATTATTTTCGCTGTTTTAAATTCAAGTTTTAATATTTTAAAAGAAAGATGTGTAGCATTTCCTTTCATAATATTATTGAATTTTAAAAATTCAAATATTATTTATAAGAAGATATACTTACAGGATCACTTCTAATTAATAATGACAAGTTATATAATTTAAAAATAGTATTTTTAATATGTCTGAAATGTTCATCTTTTTCACAATTCGGATCAAGAACGGTTAACATTGTTGGAGGTACAGCTGTTTTACATAACCATGTTTCAAAGAATCGCTGAAATTAAATATTAATTAATTGAAGGATCAAAATATTACATTAGACAGAATGTATTTATTAAACTAGAAATTTATATTAGACTTTATATTTACTTGACTACAAAATAGATTATTTAACATATTAACAATAATTTTTCCTATTTATAGAGTCATTGTTGTATTGTTCTCTTTAACCACCGTTGTTATATTTTACCAAAGCTGATTTTTACACTTGTGCCATCTTCAGGTTTATAAAAAATCTATGATATTAACTATCAGAGACAGGCACAAGTTCTGAAACCAATTAAAATGAATAAAGTAGTTCAACAGTAAGTGCCAAAAGAGGATAAACAAAATATACGTGAAAAGGATAATTGATAGTCTTGAAATTATCTTATATACTTTTCAACAAACATAAACATTAGTCTTGCATACTTTGTAAACTTTGCTATTTTTAAAATTACAAATTTTAATTAATAAAATGACACATGCAAGTATAAGCAAATTTATTAAAATATATCTTTTAAATGATTTTAAAGTAACTGTTTTTTTTTCAAAGAAAATAGTGCTAAGATGTATATCCTGTTTATTCAGAACTTATTCAAACTCACAAGTATTGAACTAAACTATAGATTAAATTAAAAAAATAATGATTGTACACTTATATAAAAAATACGTTATTTTTATGTTTTAGATTTAAAAATCTAATATTTTAAATTAATAATTTACAATTACAAATATCATTATTATATTAATTATTGTACTTATTATTTCAAATATTTTTTGCAAACTTATTGATTGATAAGCATACCTGATTTATGTTATACATTGTTAAAATAGTTTTTACTTTGCCAAAATGTAAATCTGTACGATTCGAATTAAATAAATATACGAGATGACGCGTTATTCCATCTTCTGATCCCTGTAATAAATCAATGTTACAGAAATAATTATTTAGTATCACTTAATTGTTGATTAATAAATATTTAATATTTTGAAAAATTAAACTTTATCATTTGGAAATTTTCCTCAAAAATCTCTTATTAATTAAAGTAGTATCATTACGCTTTGTTAAGAGAAGTACTTTTTATCTTTTTTATATTCGATTTAAACAGTTTATTATAATATCATTTTATAAATTTCTAGAAAATCTTACTCTTACACAAATAAATCACTCACCTTAATATCATTAGGTTTTTATCAAAATATTCAATAACTTATTCACTGTAATCACTAATGCGATTTTGATGATCATGCCATTATTTTTCCAGTGCAGAATTATAAAATCTTGATAATCAGAATAAAATATATAAACGAAAATAAATCACCATATTCAAAATAAGCTCTATAAATAAATACATTTTATGATAATGAACTCTGGTAATAATGGCATAAACATTGAAATAAGTATTAGTGAGTAAAGTAGCCATAAGTGAATATTAAATATTTTTTTAAGTAATATTAGTGTTAGTTTATTTGTGTAAAACTTAATTAATCCTAATAATAAATATATGATGAAAAATCTTATAATTGCAATATTAAATTTTTATTACATCTATGAAAAACATATACTGGTATAGAAAATCTATCCAAAATAATTTTAAATTTTTTTCGAAAAATATTTAAACGATAAATCATATACAAAATTTAATTGAAAAAATATCTTTAAAAGAAAATATACTATATTACACTAACTTGTGTAGTTAAACATACATCTTTTTAATCAGGGTAAGAATTCATATGTGAATATACTTAATTAATAGAAATGATATAAACTGATTATTTCAGCTTTATTATTTTTTTATAATCAGTATTATATTTATATAACAAAAAGTTTAATATAGAATTTTTAAAAAATCAAATTTTAAAATAATAACTGTTTACCTCAAGTATATGAACATAATATTTGCTATAATAAAGAAGTAGTCCAGTTAAATGTTCATCACAATAAGATTCATTTACAGTATTAATACTTTTTCGGAAAATACTGATCATCTCTTCTTCATCGTTCAAGTAAAAATGTTCACCGAAATAAAAAAGGCGATGAATGTAGATATTCTGCAATAATATATATATATATATATATATATATATATATATATATATATATATATATATATATATATATATATTCATTTTTATATTTATATTTCTACTATTTAAACATAGTTACTGAGAATACAAATAGTTAATGTATAAAATTCATTCGTTATTTATTCTCTTAAAATAATTTATCTCATTTAAGTCGTTAATATAACGATTTTAGGAAAAATATGAATTTATTAAAATTCAGTTTAATTATAAAATTTTTATAAAATACTTCTTTTATATTTATATAAACAATATGATATGCTTTACTTACAGACTAAATAGGTTGCATATATTACGTACTATGAAAATATTTATTTTTGGATTAAAAATTATTAACAGAAATAAATAATAATATTTGTAGTTAAATAAAATTTCACAAAATTATTTAAAATTTATTATTGATAAATTAATAATTTTTATAATTAAAATAAATTGTCATTTACATTCAATATTTTTTAAAATGAAATATCTATTGTAATAATATATAAAATATTACAATTTTATTTATTGATTTTTTGTAGAGAAAAAATACATATACACTTGTTTAAATATAATTTTTCTTTGTGGAAAATTATTTAGAAATGTATAAAAAGAAAAGGATATAATTATTAACAATAATACTAAAACGAAGAAAGTTGTAACATTCTATTATAATTATTACAAATTTATTTTAAAAACACCCAGACACTGATTTAGGCTTTTAATATTAGTTTTTAACAAAAAAAATCCATCAATGTAGATGATTATTAACCGTCAATAATGAAAATTATTTCAGTTATATTTATATAATTGAACATTATTTTACACATTTTAACTAACAGCCGATTAAATTATTTTCAGTAGATTGAAATTGATATAGAAACTATTTTTCTTTAATAATTGTATGTTTTCAATCTTATTCTGTAATTCTTTTATTATAAAAAAATGCGATGTTATTTGTTAGTTTTCTAGAAAATTTCATTTTTGTACAAATTTAAACAAACAACAAGCTAATATATCAAAAGTTTATTTTCATAAATAATATTAATACACTATATTTAAAAACTTTAATTCGAAAATATATTTCACAAAATCTCTTGTAATTCTAAAATTTTTAATAAAATTACAAACGAAGAGAATAATCAACACAGATTATTAAACGTGGATTAAATTTAAATAATTAAAACTAAAGAATATGAACAATGTTTATAATAAATACTTTATATTCATATAAATAGAAATAAATGAACTATATTTCCAATATTGAATAAACAATTATTTTTGTACTTATTCTTATAAAATCAAGTATTCATCAATATGAATTATTTTAATAAATTAATTTATGAACATGTGCATTACAATCTCTAAAATGTTTACTTTCTTACTGTCAATGTAAAAATTGATATCGATATTATATACATAAATAACATACAATCAACTTATATTACTTACCCGCGAAGCAATTTGAAGATTGTTTTCTAAAACGTGCCATAAAGATTTTCTATTTGCTTCAACCATTTTATCTCTTCAAATATATACAAAATGAATTGCATTCAAGAAAAATATTTGTTTAGAATATAAAATACGAAGTAGTCCGAGTTACACACTTTATTGATTAAATTTTATAAAAGATTGTGTTACTTAGATACAGCATAAAAATTGATATTACCTAGACGTTAACATCAATAACCGAATAAATGTTATTCGTACAAAAAATGTAAAAGCAATTTCAAAACAGTGTAAAAAAGATAAATGCATAAAACAACAATTTACTAAACAATTTTTGTAAAATACCATACTAATGACATGAAAGAATTAAAATAAAAAATATATTTTATTGTCAATGAAATCAGTTTATTATTTAAGTACAGTATTTTGTTGAAAACTAAAAGTAAATACAAAATAATGTATTAATAAAAATGACTACTGAGAGCATAAAAATATTATTAATAATTTTAATACAATATTCTTCAAGTTTCAATAAGTTTTAAACAAAATATTATTTGTTTTTTTTAAAAAAAAGAAAATGAACAGATTATAGAAAAAATATTAAATTTTTTCTCATAAATTAGTCTTTTATTTCAATTTGAACATAAAAAAATCTAGTATTTTCGTTTGTATGCTTTTATCTGAAAGATTTTTATAAATTTCAAACTAAGCATTTATAAAGTTCTCTCTTAAATTTTGTGACTTCTTTCAGTGGAAGGATCTGCATTTAGAAAATAGAACTCCAATTGTTCGGCTAAATTTGAGCCTTTCTTTATGCTTTTTAGGATAACATTTTGAACTTCTCGTTTACGTCTGTGCTATCGTCCTTTGCATTAATTTCCACTAAATTTACTTCCCTCTTCTTCCACCAGTAATGCTTGAATATCTTTAGATTCATATCAAAATTCTCGAACCGTGTAGTATGAATGTCGTGTTATACAGGGGTTACCTGTAATATATATATATATATATATATATATATATATATATATATATATATATATATATATATATATATATATATATATATATATAGATAGAGAGAGAGAGAGAGAGAGAGAGTTAAGATAGAGAGAAAGGAAGATATATTTTTATATTGTTATTATATAATATGTATATATTATATATATATATATATATATATATATATATATATATATATATATATATATATATATATATATATATATATATATATATATATATGATCATCCAAATGTGACGCTTACTTTTGTAATTTATTAAAAAGAAACGTGTATAGAATAGTCTATAGGTAAACATGTGTATAGTTTCTTCTTTCTTTTTAATTAAACACAATATGATAGGCGTCACATATATGATTCAAATGAATAAAACTTAAAGGTTTAAATAAACATTTATTTATTATACTTTATTATTCTTCAGTCTCAATTAGACCATCTATACACACACATATACATGTGTATGCATTTTATATACATATAAATATAAAATACATAATTGTAACTATAAATATTGACAAAATTTAACGTCAAATGTTGATTATTAAATGTCACATCTGTAATTATGCTCTAATAAAATGTATAATACATAATTAATTAAAAATGTTTTTAAATAGTTATAATTTATTATTTTTTTATTCATGTGATTTTTATATGTAATTTCTTTATAATATAAAGGAATTGTTATTTTTATTATGAATTGTAGATAACCTTAAATATTTTAATATATGCTATTCTAAGGAATTAAACAAAAAATATTAATTATGTACATCTTTATATAACAATTATTTTAATAAATATATTAAAAATAAAATGGACGAGCAAGGTATGTATAAGATGTGTATTATTTATGTATATAAATAAATATAAACACATATATACATATACAGATATGCATTATGTTTTAGCATTAGTAAGAAAAAAATATAAAGCAGTTTCAGAAAATAACAAATCAATGGAAATTTTATACTGTAATGAGTTAGCAGAGTTTTATAAACGACAAGGTGAATATGAACGAGCAATAAATGAATACAAAGTATGTTTTAATGTTCCAATTTACAAGTATCGTTGAGAATTTTAAAATTGTATGCACTTTATAAATGCAAATGTATTTTTTTACTAGCAAACAGCATTATTATCTGAGAAATTGGGTAAACGTATGGATTATGCTATAGCACATCGAATGATTGGTGAAATGTATTCTACTGAGCTAAATGAATTTAATACTGCTTTATATCATGAACGAATTTACTTAAGTAAGATAAAAATGTTATATTTGAGTGTAAATTTTTATTTGTGTGTATTATTATTTTTATTTGTGTGTATTATTTTATATGTGTGTATTTTTATTTTGTGTATTTGTAGATGTTGCTAAAGAGATGAATAATTTACTAGAAAAACAGAGAGCTTTAGCAACTATTGGGAGGACACTGTTGTTAGGTGCTACCAGTGATCCTGATAATATTAATAAATTACAACTTAAAAATGCAGAAATAGCCTTTTCCAAAAGTCTTGAAATATGTGAAAGGTTAGTTAAAATAACATTTTTTTTACAATATTTTATTATTGGTACTTAAATTTTAGCCTTAAAAAAATTCCAAAGAAAGAACAAATGGATATGAGGGCTAGATTGTTTTTGAATATAGGAATTGTTAAAGAAAACCAAGGTTATTTTAATGAAGCAATGGATTATATTGAAAAGTCAATAAAAATTTGTAAAAGTAATGATATTTTTTTTCAATTACATCAGAGTTACATAAGTTCTGCCTTACTTTATATGAAGATGAAAAATTATTGTGAAGCATTGCAGTATATTAATTTTGCCTTTGATACAGCAAAAAGACTTTCAGATAAAAAATCAGAGATGTGTTCCGTTTTGATTATAAAATCAGATATAATGATTAAATTAAATGATTTCAATGCAGCTAAACAAATATTGTTTAAAGCTTATAAATTGAAAACACCAAATAAAGAAAATTTAATGATTATAACACAAACATTAAAAACAGGTAAGAGAAAAGTTAAATAATTAAGTTCTTTCAATTTAATTATATGTGTAATAAATTTAGGTACCTATTTTCACTCATCAAATATTATTGTTTAGACAAGTCAACTTGTATAATAGTAGTTATAAAAAATAATTAGTAACATCAGTGAAATGCTAAAAGGTGTTTTATTTTATATAATTATTAAATAATTTATTATTATTTAATGCTAGTTGAAAAATATACAGTAATATAATTTAACAATATTAGAAAATTAAGTCATTACTAAAGAACATTTTTATTACAATCAATAATTTGAATAAAAATATCTTAAATCTTAATAATGTGTTTGTATATATATTTTAATTTAATAATCATATAAAAACACATGCATTGTATTTCTATTTTTTATCAGTTATTGCAATGTGTAATACAGAAGATACATTGCTTACATTAGCAAATGATAATTATATGGATAGGAAAAAACTCTATGAAAAAATGGGTGACGGTGCTTGTGAACTTAAAATATATGAAAAAGCAATAGATTATTATAAAAAAATGCTAGAATGTATAGAAAAACTTGGAATGGCACCGAAAGAATTATCCTCAGCTTATATAAGCCTTGCATTGACATATAAAGATAATAAAGAATTTAACTTGGCTTTAGAATATTTTCAAAAAGATTATGAACTTTGTAAAAATAATCCTCAAGAAGCATATGCATCTCTCATACATATCATTGATGTTATGGGATTATTAAACAAATCATTTGAAGATATTGAAAATATTTACAAACTAGCCAAACAAGAAGTAATGAAGACTAATGAAGAAAATTTGCAAAAGAAATTATTTAATAAAATGATAGAGTTTTACAAAAAACATAATAAACACAGTATAGTAGAAGATTTAATGAAAGAATGTGAAACATTAAAGCTTAACTGTTCTGAAATTGAAAGCGAACCAATTAGTGATAGTGATAATGATGATATTACTGAAAGTATAGGAGCAAATATAAATATAAGTGATATTTCAGGTAATATTTTAATTTACTATTAAGTTTACTAATTTTTTTTTATTGCTTTTATATCAAATTTATTCTTTATAAAAAGTATAAAAACCTGTTGCAATTATTACACTAATTATTTTTATAATTGTTTTCAAGTATATCTTTCTATTGACTGCAGTTGGTTTTAATTCATTTTATTTTTAATTATCATTGTATTTGTTCTGATAAATTAGTGTTTATTATTTCAAGTTTGTAAAAATATAGAAGGAATAAAAAATAGTAATAAAATATACTGCAAATTTGTAAAAAAAATATTTAAGTAATAAAACTAACTATGTTCATTAAAGTATTTGTGATCCAAAAAGGAAATGTTATTTTTAATAATCAAAGTGTAGTTTTATATTTTTATATCTGTCTATCTATCTATATATACATACATTCACAAATGCACATGCACACATACATGTTTATATAATGTATTTGTTTATTATTAACAGATTTATCTGATGAAAGTGATATAGAAATTTCTCAAAAGGAACGTACAACACGCAAAAGATCTCACTTATTGAAAGTAAAAAAGAACATTAAAGGTGAAAGTCAACTTCATCTAGCTTGTATAGAAGGAAATTTGGTTTTAGTAAAAAAGCTTTTGGATCAAGGGCACCTTATTAATGTTCGTGATCATGCAGGATGGCTTCCAATACACGAAGCATGTATAAATGGATTTAAAGAAATAGCTGAAATATTAATAGAAAAAGGTGCTTGGATAAATGATAGAGGAGGATCACAGTGTGATGGAATTACACCACTTCATGATGCTGCTTCAAATGGTCATTTGTCTATTATAGAGTTATTATTAGATAAGGGTGCATCTGCTATATCAAAAACTAATGAAGGTAATACACCTTTAGATACTTTAATAAAGTGGCATTCAAAAGCTGAGTTGGATATAGAAGAAGAAGCATATTATCAGTATATTTATAAAAAATTGAAAACAATAATGGATAAAACGGGACAGAATTTAAATAGTAATCAAAATGAAAAATCCATTATAAAAAACAGTTCAGATAGAAGTGTTAATGTTTCTCCAAAAAAGAGTATAAAGAATGCAAAAAATATTGAAGATAGTATATTGTCAGATAAATGTAGTTCATCTGATTCTGATGAACCTCATTTTGTTGAATCGACTGATATTTCAGAAACACAACATGCTAGAAAACAATATCAACAAGTCATGAATGATTTACGTAAAAGAGGAAGAAATATTTTACAGACACATAAAAGCTTAACAAAACGTCCAGCTCTTGTAGATGAAAATGATGTAGGAGATGATTGGTTAGAAGATGATATAAACAACAGCAGAATTTTAAAAAAAAGAAAAACTACAATGAAAAGTTATGAACAAATATTTTCTAAATCGTATCATTCACCCAATAGCACAGAATTGAATAATGAAAATGTTTACATCTCACCAGTAAAAACGAAACAAAGATCAGATCAAATATGTAATGATACAACTGATTCTTTAATAAATAATGAAAAATCAGATGAACACATTGAAACATATGTAATTTGTGAAAGTCCTATTGAATCAGATACTGATTTAGTCGAAATTTTAAGTAATTCTTCATATTCAAACATTGAAAATGAAAAATCATCATTTTCAAAACGAAAAGAACAAAGATCACTTCTCGATATTGGATTTACTAGAGAATTGAATAAAGTTCCATCAACATCTTCAAATACTGGTACATTAAGAAAATCAGATGAATTTAATTCTTCTTTTCAAAGTAATGTAAATTCATTCTCACAGTGTAGTACATCAACATTTTCAAGTGGTTTGTTAAGTATTAATGTAAAAATTGAGAACACTTTGTGGAAAATTCCAATACCATCAATAAATTTAAGCATTTTAACTATTAAGTGGCTAGCAAAAGAAGCAGCAGAACGTTACTATAGGTAAAAATTTGCAATTAAATCTATATTACTTTATTTTTTTTATTATTTTTGTAAAAATAAAAAAAAATATTTACATATGTTTTCTAGATAACATATTCTAATTATATTTTATATTTATTTTATTATTTTTTTTCATTGCTTCATTATGAGGTATTTTCTTTAATTTAGTGTTTTTCATCTAATTTCTTATAAATTGAAAGTGTGAAATTTTACTTATTGTATAACAACTTTATTACAGTAAAGAAGGTAAAAAACCTACACTTCAGTTAGAAACTCCTGATGGAGCAATATTAACTGACAATGATCCAATTACTCTCGTTTTAAGTTATGATCAAATAGTATCAAAAGTTATATCATGGAATTTGCCTTCATTCAGAGAACGATATACTGATGCTTGTAAAATAATGAATGTTTGTAAGTTTTCTACTCAAAATTATTTTTATTTAACATGGCTTTTAATTAGATAATATTTTTTACGATTACCTTTCAGTAATGCACCCGTTTCAATATTTGTAGTAAAAATATCAAAAATGCATTAATTATGTGTAATGTAACTGTGTGTGTGTAAAGTTTTTTAAATTGATTTTAGGTGAAGATAGCTATCTTCTTGCTCTTTTAGAAGTTTGTCAAGCGACACAATTATTATCACTTACTGATTTATCATTGACTACTGAAAAATTAATACCTGTTTTAAAGGCATTAAACCATCAAAATACTTTAGAAGAATTAAATTTATCAGGAAATTGTTTAACTGATGATGATATGAAAGTTTTATGCGAAAGTTTTCGTTCTTTGACACAATTAAAATCGTTAAATCTTTCCTCAAATTTAATAACAGCGGAAAGTTTTGAAGTTTTATCAAATATTTTGAAAATTTCGAATATTTTACCTGAATTAGAACATTTAGATATAAGTTACAATAATTTGGGTGAAGGATGTTTAAAAAATATAATAGATATTTGTACAAAAATACCATTAAAAAGTTTAAACTTATCATACTGTGATCTTTCCTTTAATCGAATTCAAGATGTAAGATATAAACTTAATCCGGTATGGTTTGAATTTATTGAATCCATTAATTTAGAAGGAAATATAATCAGTAGCAATAACATAAAAAAAATTCTATTCGCTTTGAATCCAAGAACTCTCAAATGTATAAATCTAAATGGTACAGCAAATGATGAAGGTGAAATTATGAACGAATTAATTGATTATTTTGAAAGAAATACATGTGAAAATTTGGAAATAATAAATTTAGCTCGATGTCATGTTAATGATTCTGATGTCTTAAATTTATTAAGGTAAATAAAATAATTGAAACATAAAAGCTGTATTAATAACAAATATTGTTTTTTTCAGAGTAATTCAGACGTGTACAAAACTTAACACCGTAAATCTTTCATATAATGACAATTTAACATTTCTTTCATTGTCACGTTTATTGAAACATGATTCATCATTTGTTAATCTTATCATTAATGGGTGTGATAATATAGCTATAAATATTGATTCCATTAGTTCATGTTTTATACTTGAAAGTAGTAAATTATCTTCAATTATAATTACAATACCCAATGAAAAATGTTTTCAGACATTAACAAATTTGTGGAAGTCTTGCTGGGGAGTTCATAATAATGTAAAAAAAGGTTTGTGTGGTTATTGTGAATTTTCTGTTATTGATTTATAGCTATTTTTTTTATAATGTTAAAATTGTTTTGAATTAATGTACATAAATATATAAACAAAAAAACACATTTATACATACAAAACAAATTAAAATGTAGATAATATAAAAAATTATCCTTGGTGATACAAAAAGTACCGCTTTATTTTTAAGTACTAGCCATTTCTTTTAATAAAAATACAAATTAATTTAATTAGATGTAATGTTTATTTTCTTTTTTTAATTGATAATTACAATAATAGATCATTTTTGTATAGTTAAAATGTTTATATTAAAACATTTCTTGATTTAAAAAAATAATTTCAAATTGGAAAGAACTGAAAATAAATTTAAAATCTAAAGGGCCTTGTACATATAGTAAAAGTATGTAAAATTATAATATACCAAATACTGAGATAAAAATTTGTTAAGATAATATATTATTGTATATTTAAAAATTATGTATAATAGATCATTGCAAACATCGAGTACTATTTTATCAATTATTTTTGTTATTATTATATATAGTGAATTCTACTATATACAAATATTAATGTTATTTTAACAGCTATTCACTGTTATAATTTTTATTATATTTTTGTATATAATATATAGTGTATATTTTTTATTTCCATATTGAAATAGTTATTTGGATGTGACCTATTTATAAAAATATTATTTTTATAAAGTGTAATAAATATTTAATATTAGAAATATTTTTTAATATTGTTCATTTACTAATTATTTTGTAATGATTAATAAGTTGACTATTAACTGATTCCAAATGTTTTTATCATTAAAAAAAAGTTTTTTTTGTACTTCATTGATGTTTAATTGAACTAATATTCTACTTTAACATTGTGTTAACAAAGTTTCTAATTATAAGTTTTTAAAATTCCTTAATTTTGACAGACTGAACACTTATATCATGTCTAAAGCTCTCTGGTTTATGAAATTTTCTTGACACCAATAATTCCCCTTATGTTTATTGTGTGAAATAAAAATCAAAGTTAAGCTCGCAACTAAATTTGTTAGTCTAATGAGAAATAGTGTATTTTTACCTTATAAATTAAATGTTTTTAACTTTTAAAAGAATTTATAATAATACATATTTCATTTTTATATATATATATATATATATATATATATATATATATATATATATATCCATAAACTAAACCAAAAGATCTGTTGAAAAATTCTGATTAAATAAAGGTAACACATAATTATAATTAAAAAAGTGATTAGAGATGTTTTATTTATATATTTCAAAAAAAAAAAAATAAAATAAAATACATTATATAGCTTCAGAATAGTTAGAAAATGTTTGTTTTTAATATTATTTTTCTCATATCTTGAAGTTAATTTATTCTTTGAAATCATTTTTTAAAAACTAAATCACTTCCAGATTTTAAAATATTATTTACATACAATTTTTCTATGATTGTTTTAAAATTATCATTTGATTGATATATTTTTAATCTATAAATTTTATTTTTTTAATGTGTTTATAGTTTCTATAGAAATTGATTTATATGATTGAAAAATAATTATTACTTATAAAATAATGAAAAAAATTTACATGAGCCAATATTAACTATATTTGAAGGAATTTAGTTTATTTGAGTTTAAATCTACTAAATTCCATATTATAAATCATATAAAAAAAAAATAATTATGTCATTTATAAAAATTATATGAAAAATATATTCATGCGATTCTTTTACTTTTGTTTAAATTTTATAATTATTTTACATCAACGATCATTTAAAACTAATAATTAGAATTAGAATAATTTTAAAAAAATTATAGTATGTAATTAATACTAAGCTTTTTAAAAAATACATAAACTTTTGCAAAAATTTCAAAACACAACATTAACATTATTATTTGTTTCTTGATATAAATTATGGTGAACATTAGGATAATTAATAGTTGCTAATGAAACATTTTCTTTAAAAAATTAAATTATGATAAATCAGTGTTGGAATAGTTTTATTTGAAAGTATTAGAATTTATATATTTCAACTGGAAATTATCATATGGTCAATTAATATTTCAATTTAAATATTTTTCAGTAAGACCATATTTTTATTACTGAGTTGTTATAATACTTTAAATTAACTTAAAAAGATTAAAGTAAATCATTTAATATTATTTTTTAATTATCTTATTGATCTATTTCCCTTATTTTTATTTTGAAAGTTAACAGGTTGACGCCAGTGCTGTAATTTGTATTTTATTTCATCGGGCGACTTCACTATTGGTACTTTGCTACGCCAGGCGGCTCTGAATTATGAAGTCCAAAATTATCTAAATATCTGTTTACTGGTATTTTTATTTTTAATTAGCAATAAATATTAGTATTTATTTTTCATTGCACTTGCACATTCAGATATACTAAAAATGACAATAATTCCAATGAACCACCAGTGGGGTACACGTCAATGTCAACCTGTTAAACATGTACCAAGTTTTTTACTTAGTTTTTGTAATAAAGAATGTATCTTTAAAATATTAATCAAATAATACAGATGAATACAAGCTTATGAATACTTCACTACAAAAATATAATCATATAACAGTTCAGAGCTTATATCAACATACATATACACACACGCACACACATATATATATGTATATATTGAGAAATCTAAGTTTTTAATTTAAATTTTTTTTTTTTTAAATATAAAACAATTTTTTAATAATACAACTATTACAGACCTAAATCTTTTTTATTTAAAAACAATATGAAAAAATGTGAAAAATTCTGGAAGTAATTTAATTTTATGAAAATATAAATCATACAAATCATTTGGCACAAATATTAAAATTTAGTAGGATTAGTAAAAAGGCAGTAAAAACAAAATTTTGCCAATTTATGTAACAGACTATAAATTTTGAAATATAATAAATATATTCAAATATACATCATTTCTGCCATGGAAGACATTTTCTTAGGAATATGAACAAAAGTCTCAAAATAACTTGCAAGTTCATCAATAGTCACATCACAAGGTGGCATTATTCCCATTCTCGCAATCGCTTGCTGGGAACACGATGCTGTTCTATTACTACTCTGTTGCTTCGAATTTGATTTGTTAACTTTTCCGGTGATGTTTCTGACTGAACGGAAACTATCAGTCTCGTATTTATTATCGATCGATAATCTCTCACAGCCGTCCAGCAACGATTTAAAATCTTGATGCACTAACGAATTATTACTGAAATGTTCTGAAGTACCACTGACGGCAACATTATTCTCATTCTTGATATGTACACTAGGCTTTAAATATGTTTTTATAGTTGTGTTATTTACATCTAATGAACATTTTGAAACGTACTTAAATACAGGATCCTTAATTAATTTCTTTGATGTATGTTTAAATTTTGATCGAGATCTTAAATTTGTCAGAAACAAATGTTGTTTTGAACACTGGCAGGTTAATTCTGTTGATTTTGGCCATCGACGTCTCTTTGAAGCGGCTGTAAACGGGTTTAACGAAATAGGCAAATTCTCATCAGGTATTACAGCATTTAGAATACTTTTGGGTGAAATTTTCAATTTCGATATTGAATCGCGTAGCGAAGTATCTTCATCAGCCATGATTGTACACTATAAAAATATATATATATACATTTGATCGAAATATGTAATGTCGTAGGTCATATTTACAGTGTCAAAACAAATGCTCTAACCTGTTCATTAATTTATTTCAACGTAAATGTCACTGACGCATTCACATATGATTATGTAGAACAATACATAATGATTCACAAAACACTATAATTGATAATAATATATTTCAATAAATCAACCACAAATGCAATAATTATGAGACGCATTTACTTCCGCGCTTGCGCGTATTAAAGTAAACTAGGTAAATTTAGGTATTACATTCCCAGACAAAACAGAACGTCAATTATTATCAATGCAAATGACAGCGATAGAGTTTAAAGATGAAAAGAAATCGAATTATAATTCAGTTATTACTCTACGTCTGCACATCTAAAACTGTTGTTGACTTCTTTCAAATCACACACAACTTGTTGATGTATTAACATAATACGTACCATGACCGGTCAAGTGACTGGTTGTAAACTTTTAATTAAAAAATAGGATATAATATTATCGCTTTTTCTCACCCGACTTCATGACTTTTTCTATTAAATATATACAATGAATTTTTCAATATTAAATTTTCTTTTTCTTTTATTTCTTCTAATAAAGATATATAGTCTACCGTTATCTACCATGACCGGGAGAAAATTTATTTCCTCATAGGATTATTGGATTAGAAAACGTGATGTACATGCCCATTACACATATTGTATCAGTTCCCTGATTATTTCTGCACGGACTGTTGCGTACGAAGTTCGATTTAAAAAATTGTGGCAATATTTCAATAAAATGCATAAAATTTCAAGTTGCGAATACTATTTTAGTGTAAGAAAAGGTGATCAAAAACTAAAAATTATTAGAAATTAGTTTATATTTTGATTTTAGAGCGTTACTCCATTCCTAGTTTTTATCCAGAAAAATGTCAGGACATTCAAGATATACCAAGTTCTTAGAAGAAATAAATTACATAAGCGAAGAGTTTTCCAAAATTGGTGACCTTTCTGAAAATGAAGATATATTATTTGAAAATAACAACGATCTATTAGACACTGAGTGTGAGCCTACAGATATCGAATATGAAAAGATAATTGTGAATATACGTAGAGGAATATAAGGAAATGACAGAAGAGAATATATTGAGACAAGATTTTTTACTTTAGTTAGCAGAACTTGCCACTGAATATCGAGAACATAGGGAAGAACAAATATGGAAGGAACATAGACTAATTTTACTACAATTTCTTATAAACGTAAAATGTGTCAAGTAAGGTATTGTAAAGACAATAAAACTACAAAAATCTGTTGTAAATGTGAGAAATATGTTTGCGAAAAATGTATAGTAAAGAGACCCTATATCTGCAAAAAATGCGATGGGCAATGAATTAAAAATTTTATTGTAATTGTTTCTACTGATTACTAAGTTTTTATTTTTTATTGAAATGGACGAATTAAATCTTTGTTGAATTATTACCTTGAATTTATTTTGTTTAATATTTTCTTAAATAATCAATGTTATCTGCATTCAATTAAAAAAAATAACTTTTTTATTTAAAACCGGTCGTTTAACCGGTTACAGTACGAATAGGTATATATTTTAGTATTTGTACGTTTAGTGTTAATTCAATAGTTTATAAATAATAAATGTGTATGTTAACCTCAAAGAAATTGAATTGTATTTATATTTTGAAATATATTTTACTTGACACGTGAAAATATGAAAATAGTTTTATTTGATTTATTTTCACATTGATTTTAATATATGCTAGTATCAAATAATATAATTTATATATTTTTTTAATATTTATTTTCTTAACTTGATAATAAACATTAAATTGAACAAAATGATCTGTTTGAAATTTTCATTACCTTGTTGCAAAGAAACATTTTTAATTAATAATTTACATCAATATAAACATTTAAAAATACTGTTAAGTCGAATTCATACATTATCGTTTAAATCTCAGATAAATAAAAATATCACTGAAGAAAAAAGTGAAATTTCTAAAGAAAAAAATACAAAATTCAGTGGCACTTTAGCAAACGATTTATACAAAAGTAATATTGAAATTAGTTCACACCACTATAATAAATTCGGTTTAATAAGTGAAAAAAATATCGAGAGTAATTATTCTAATGATGATACAGACAAAAATGTCGATGATGATTCTGTAACTTTTAAATCATCTCGAAAAAAATTAAGTACAAAACAATATGCTGATATTATAAAAAACTTCATTCATCAGAGGAAGATTAAAGAAGCGATAGATGTATTAGAAATAAGAATAATAAAAGAAGATCATGTTAAACCAAGTAATTATTTATATAATCTTTTAATTGGTGCTTGTGGACGTGTAGGATACACAAAAAAAGCATTTTCATTATTCAATGATATGAAAAAAAGAGGTTTAACTGTTCATGCAGGCTGTTATACAGCATTGTTTAATGCTTGTGCAAATAGTCCGTGGAGCAATGATGGTTTGAGTAGAGCACATAAATTACGAAATTTGATGATTGAAAAAAACTATCAACCAAATAATACAAATTATAATGCAATGATAAAGGCATTTGGCAGATGTGGTGATATAGAAACTGCCTTTTTATTAGTTGATGAAATGATTTCAAATCAAATATTTCTCTCTAGTGATACGTTTAATTTTTTATTACAAGCTTGTGCTAGTAATCAAAAAGAAGGGTTCCGATTTGCATTATTAGTTTGGAAAAAAATGATGGAAAAGAATATAAAACCTAATTTATATAGTTATAACTTGATGTTACGTATTGTTCGAGATTGTTCTTTAGGAGATATATGTACTGTTTCAAACTTAATTGAAGATTTGCAGAAAGACAATTCTATATCATCAAATGAAATAATTATATATGAAAAAAATAAACAGTTAAATGAAAGTAATAAAAAAGAAAATGATTTCATTTTAACTGAGAATGAGTTATATGGTTTGAATTCTAATAATGTATCAAAAAATGAAAATATTTCAAAGAGTTTATCAGTAAAAGATCAGTCAGATAGTAAAAGTAGTATAAACATTTTTCCTAATCTATTAGCAAAAGTACCTCATTTAGGAAATATCATTGAAATAAATAATCTTAATGAACCAAAAGATAAAATGTTATTGTTAGGTGGGTGTTCAGGTTTTCTAAAAGAAATGGAAATAAATGAAGTAAATCCTAATATAAAAACATTTACACAATTATTGGATAATATACCTTCAACCTTATCTGCTGAAAAAATGTTATTATCAAAAATGAAAAGTTTAAAAATCAAACCTGATGTTGATTTTTTTAATATGTTAATGAAAAAAAGATGTGTAAGATTTGATTATAGTGAAGCAAAGGTATATAATGAAATACATATAAAATTATATGTTGTAACATATATATATATATATATATATATATATATATATATATATATATATATATATACACAAATACACATTTCTTTATTGTAGAATATACTCGTTTTAATAGAAAAAGAAAAAATGAAACCTAATTTAATTACTTATGGTTTGTTGGCAATGACTTGTACACAACATTCAGATGCAGTCGCTCTTTTATGTATGATACAGGAAAATCATTACAGGTTTAATGTTTTTAAAAGTACTTTTGTTCACTAATTACATTTTAATTAATTTATATTATAAAAAATGTTTTAAGTGATATATATATATATATATATCTGAAAACATTTTTTTTATGATATAAATTATATTATAAAAAATGTATTTAATATATACATATTAATTACAATAAAAATTAATAATATACATTTTTAATTTAAATAATTATTATATAAGTGTATTTCATTATTAATATAAGTTATAAAAATTTGATTGAAAAACATACAAGTACTAATATTTACTATATTTTGTTACAGACCAAATACAGAAATACTAGGAACATTATTACATCAAGCCTGTATTCATATGAATTTCTATTATGTGTTAGAAATTATGGAAGTAACAATTAAAGAAGACATAAATCCAAATTTGGAATTTATAGAATGTTTAAAAAAATTTCAAGAAAGATGTATAGCTATAGCTCATAAAGAGGTATACAGTGATTTTATTTCAATATTCACCAAAAAGTCTTTTGTGAATGATAATTATTCTATTAAAATATTATTTATTTTCTTTTTTTTTGATTGAGAATTTGTTAACAAAAAAATGAAATATTTAACATTTTTATACATATATATGTAAATAAACTTATTAGTTATTCAAATATGTATTTCAGAAAAATGAAAAACTTTCTAAATCTAATTCATTTCAAAAAGGTTATAAAATATTTAATCTACGTTATAAAGTTTGGTTAAAACAAATAAAAGTCGATAAAACTGAAGATATTCATCCTTGGACTCAATTCAGAGAGGAAAGTAAAACAGAAGCCAAATTTGTAGATAAACAAACACATTTTAAACCTAGACATCTCTCTCGATTTAAAATCAAAACCAGTAATAAAGTAAGGTATTAATGTCTATATTTTATATTAAAAAGTGTTGTATGAATTTGATATTTTATTGTTACATTTTTATGTATTGTAGATTTGTTTAAATAAAAAATTATGTACTATTAATTTTGTATAAAGGTTTCATAATTTATACCAAAAAATCTATAACATATACATAGACATATTTCAATGATATAGAAATAACGCTCATAAAAGTGAAAATGTATTTAAAAATTACATTTAATTTAGTTCTTTAAAAATTTCCTTATTATGTTAAACACATTATTTATAAATAAGAAAGAAAAGTGCTTTAATTTAAACATTTTATTGACAGAATTGATAAAATATTTGAAAATATGGTTCTTATTAGTGATTAAAATTTTATTTTGAATTATTATACATATATCAACTCTATATGGCTCTCTATAATTAATACATTTTGAAGAAAAAAAAATTCTATGTAAAAAATACTTTTTTTTTGTCATATGACAAATTTAAATAAGCATATATTTTTTATACAAAATGTAAATAAAGAATTTTAATTATATTCAAATTTAAACCACAAAGACATTTAAAATTAATACATTCAAAATACAAACAAAACTTTTAAATGATTTCAAATTTTAATATGATGTAATTTGCGATTTAATTCTTCGAATTTCAGTATCTTACGAATGAAGAAATCTCCATATCGATGAGCAACATTTGTATCAGCGATGTGTATCATTTTATTATCAATGTAGAAATCAAGTTCAGAACCAGATTGGAATTTTCCTTCAAGACCAGATGCTCCTTTAGTCCAAACAATATTCTTCATTTTATGTTTGAAACAAAGTAAATGAATAGTTAATAGTTTAACTTCTTTGTTGATATCCCATTTAGAATTATCTGCTGCTCGTCCTTGACTCATGAAAGTAGCTAATTTAATTAGAGGCAATGTAGTGTATAATTTTAGATAACTACGAATTGTTGGTAACATTTTTTGCTGATGTACTTCATCCATAAAAACTTGTGTTTGATGTTTAATTGGTTCTTTAACATAATCTTCTTGTGGTGCATCTGCAGGTGGAGGACAAGGAGACAAAAATTTAGGACAAGCAAAAACAAAACAACTTTCAAATTCAGCTAAATCACCATATTGCATTTTATACATTTTTTCATGATAATTCTTTTCTCTGAGAACTTGCTGTATAGATTCATCAATACACTGTGGATGTAAAACAAGGCAAATTGCCAAAAGATGATACATTTGGTCAGTTTGTTTATTAATCTGATCATTTTGATAACTCCGTGAACTAAAAAGTTGTTTTGTACGTTGAATGTAGAGCAATATTGAACTAAATGTTCTTATAGCATCAGAATAACGTCGCATCATCATGTAAGCGAAACCAACATAATAAGAAGTAGAAATTTGACAGGCGGGTACATGTGAATATTGTGATTTTTTATGTAATTCAATATTTTCCAAGACTTTAATAGCTTGATAATAATCACCGAGGAGAGAATGAAGACGTAATAAACCTACAAGTGAAAAATATCCCAACATCTTGTATAGAGAATGTCTACCAAAATCACCAGCTACAGAATCAGGATCTCCACCACTTGCATAAACTTCTAACTGACGTTTAATATTAGATTTGTCAACCAAGGAGTGTAATACATTCAAAACACATAACACATTCCAAACTTTATGGTTTGAGTTTAACATATCAAGTTCTTCTTCAGTTTTTTTAGTTAATCTTGCTCTGTATTGAGCGAATGATTGAAACTGATAAACAAATTCATCAACCAATTCCCAAAGCCACTGATCTGGTAATTCTAAAGGAACTGGTCCTTCAGCACTCAAAATATAATTGAATAAATCACAGTAATTGAAAAAAGAATTAAACCTTTGTTCCAATGTCGGGCCTCCTTGTATTCTAGCATAAATATGCCGAAAATATAATTCTTTATAAAGAATCATGAACACCTATGAAAAAAAATTAAGGAGTTAATTTTAGGTATTACAAATTAATAATTTCAAATAAAATTACCGGATCATTATCAACAACATGAGCAACTTCTTGTTCATCAGGCCATGATCTCTTTTCAAAATATTGTTCTGTCAACTTTGGAAAAGTATTTTCATATAAATTTTGGATTTCAAACATAATACCCTCACTGATAGTATTACGAAAATATACTAAAAACTTTTTAACAACATCTGGTATTTTATAATATTGTCTATCATATTCTAAATCGAGGTGAGGATCTCCAGTATGTGCTTCATAATCTGGTCCATAGTTATACTCATAACCCTATAAAGAATATGCAATATAATACTTGTAGAAACTTAAGACATGAATAAATTGGTTGTTTCAACTTAATAAAATTTCTTAACTAGAATAAATTTATAATTATTTTTTAATTACTTTATAATAGTTTTAATACCCACATGTTCATATTTTAAAAGTAAAATAATATTATCTAATAAATTCACTTAAAATATAAACCTATACTCACTTGTTCATATTCATCATTGGTATACATTTTTATTGGTTTTATAAATAATGTTTATTTAATATTAAATAGATTAATGAAATTATTACTAGAGATACACATATGCCAAGCAAGCAACGATAATGAAGTTGCACAAAATGCCAATTGTATTTTAACACATTGGCCAACATTAAAATAATTAAATATTTTAAATGTAAGTAAAATCGAATTTAATGTGTGTATCTAAAGTTTATATTATTATTTATTTTCATATATTATATAAAATTTATTAGACTAGTTTAGGTTTTTTACAAATTAGCTAAACTTGATTAAACGTAATTACTGACGGAATATTTTAAATATTTATCCATAATAAGCATACATATATCTCATAAAAAAAATGTTATCATTTTCTTTCATTGAAGGTTTATTCAAAAGATATTATAAATAGAGGCTTAATTGGATTATAAGTTTAATTTATAAAGCTAATCAATTCTAATAATTCTCAATACAAAATAAAAATGACGAAAAAAAGTTTTTTCAGTAATTTTAAAATGGATTCATTTTCGCAATCTTCAAAAAATTCTATAACATATTTAATAATTTGTTTAGTACATTTTGTATAAAAAAATTAGTTATTAATAAATATTTGTGTTTTTAAAAAGTTAAAATAATTTATGAAAAATATTTTTGAAAACAATAATGAAAGTGGTCAATTAAAGTTAATATTTAATTATGAATGTTTTGATATCCACAAAAAATCGAGAAATTAAAAGTTTAAATTATTCTTAGAACTAGTTTTTATTTGATTTTGTTTTATTTCTAAATTGAAATAAACAAATAATGAAGTTTATTTTTCATCTAAATTTGCACGTGCTTTTATTTTAATGTTGCTATTGTTATGTATACATATATAAAACAAGAAACTATTGACACACTTTTTTTATTTTGTTGGTAATAACAACTCGATGATATGAGTTTGCAATTTGATTACTCAATAGAAGGGAGTGAGTTTTGGATTAAAACTATTTTTCTCTTAGTTCCTTTCAAAAACAATTAGTGTTTATACTTATTTTGTAAAATCAAAAAAATAAGTAAAAAATGCCTGAAATTAAACCTTTTGAAAGATTACCAAAAAATGTCGTTCCGGAGCATTATATTGTAACTTTAACACCTAACCTCAAGGATTTTCATTTTGAGGGACACGTATCAGTTCGTATAAAAGTAGTAAATCCAACCAATAAAATAATATTGAATGCATTAGATTTAACGATTGATGAAGTAACAGTACAACGGACGGAATTAGATGGTGGTACAATAATTAAACCATCTAATGTGAAAACGTGTGAAAGTACTGAAACAGCAATTTTTACATTTACTTCGGAATTTGAACGTGGACTGTATGATTTGGATATCGGATTTATCGGGGAAATTAATGATAAAATGAAGGGATTATATCGTAGTAAATATATAACTGCCAACGGAGAAACTAAATACACTGCTGCTACTCAATTCGAGGCGACCGATGCGAGACGTTGTTTTCCTTGTTGGGATGAGCCGGCCATCAAAGCGACTTTTGATATAATATTAGAAGTTGAATCCAATTTAACAGCTTTTTCTAATATGCCAGTGAAACGTTCTGTACCTGCCGATGGTGGTTTAATGAAATATGTGTTTGAAACTACACCGAAAATGTCGACGTATCTTGTTGCGTTTGTTATTGGAGATTATGCATTTGAAGAAACACGTTCAGGTTGTGTAATAATCAGAGTTTATGCTTTACCTGATAAAGTACCGCAAGGCAAGTTTGCTCTTCAAGTTGCTCCAGATGTGTTATCATATTATAATGATTATTTTAATGTACCGTATCCATTACCTAAAATGGACTTAGCTGCTATTGCAGACTTTAGTGCCGGTGCTATGGAAAATTGGGGTTTGGTTACCTATAGAGAGAGCTGTTTATTAATGGATCCTCGTAATCCTTCAGCAGTTCGGAAACAGTTTATAGCTCTTGTTGTAGCCCATGAATTTGCACATCAATGGTTTGGAAATTTAGTAACAATGGAATGGTGGACTCATTTGTGGTTAAATGAGGGTTTTGCAACTTTTATGGAATATTTATGTATTCATAAACTTTTCCCAGATTTTGATATTTGGAGTCAGTTTGTAACTGATACATATATTAGGGCATTGGAATTAGATGCTTTAAAAAATTCGCATCCGATTGAAGTTCCTGTCGGACATCCGTCTGAAATCGATGAAATTTTCGATGACATTAGTTACAATAAAGGTGCCTCTATAATTCGAATGCTTCATCAGTATATCGGAGATGATGATTTTCGTAAAGGAATGCATTTGTATTTAACTAAACATCAGTATGGAAATACTGAAACTGAAGATTTGTGGGCTGCTTTGCAAGAAGCTAGTGGGAAACCAGTTGCAGCTGTCATGTCATCATGGACATTACAGGTAAAATTTTGCAAAATAGTGAATATTAATTTAATATTTATTTCTTGATTTATTAATTTCATAAATTATTTGAGATATTAAGGTTTATTTTAAAAATATCGATTTTTATATTCATATATTGATTATATGTATATTATAATTATATTAGTCATTTTTTTTTTACTAGTCAGTCATTTAACAATATAAAATTAATTTTTTTCTCTACATTAATAGGTTGGATTTCCACTTGTTAGTGTTTCTCTTAAAATTACATCAGAAAGTTCTATTTTAACATTATGTCAAGAAAAATTTTGTGCTGATGGTATGTCATCAGAAAATGATCCGTTGTGGATGGTACCAATAAGCATTTCAACTTGTAGTGCTCCAGGTAAAGAAGAAATTAATTTAGTCCTTGAAAGTCGTGAAACAAAAGTCGTTTTAAAAGAGTTACCTTTGGATGGTTGGGTAAAAATTAATGTCGGTACTGTAGGTTTTTATCGTACTCAGTACTCAGCAGATATGTTGCATCGTTTAACCCCGGCAATCAGTAATCATAGTTTACCACCGTTAGATAGATTAGGTTTATTAGATGATCTAATGGCAATGGTTCAAGCAGGCAGAACTCAAACTTCAGAAGTGTTGCGGTTGATGGAAGCTTTTAAACATGAAACCCATTATACAGTTTGGTCTAGTATTCATAATTGTTTAAGTAAACTATATGTTTTATTATCAGATACAGAATGTTATCCAGCTTTTGTGAAATACGGCCGAAATCTGTTATGTGATATAGGAAATAGTTTGGGTTGGGAACCAAAACCCAATGAAACTCATTCTGATACTCTCCTGAGAAGTTTAATTTTATCGCAACTTGTCGGTTTCGATGATGTTGAGGTGATAAGACGTGGTGTTGAATTATTTGATCGAAGAAATCAACGATCTATTCTTGTAGATCTTAAGGGTGTTTGTTATAGAGCTGCATTGCGTTCTCGTGATGCCGAAACATTAGAAAATCTTTTAGATATTTATAGAACTACTGATTTGCAAGAAGAGAAAGACAGAATAGGACGAGCTGTAGGTTCTTTGAAGAGTGATGTTTTATTAAGTAGGGCATTAGATTTTGCCATGTCATGTGATGTACGACCGCAAGATACTGTCTTCATTATCACTTCAGTAGCTGGTTCAAGACATGGTAGAAATTTAGCCTGGGAGTTTGTTAAAACAAGATGGAATGAACTTTCAGAGAGATATCAAGGAGCATTCTTGCTTTGGAGACTGATTAAGCAGACGACTGAAAACTTTTGTACTGAAGAAAAAGCACAGGAGGTGAAAGCATTTTTTGAAGCACATCCAGCACCTGGTACAGAACGTAATGTACAACAAGCTATAGAAAGTATTCATTTGAATGCTGCTTGGTTAAAACGTGATTTGGGGTCTATACAGGAATTTTTTGATACCAAAAATTCTGCATAGGTAATGTACAAAATATAATAATACCAATTATACAAGCTGTTTTTACTTAAATCTTTTTTTCTTAAATTTTTATTGTACAAAATTTGTTTAAAAAATTATTTGTAAGTTGTTTTACGATTTACAATAATGTTATAAATCGTGAAATATATATATATTTTTTTATGTATTTTTTTGTTTGGTAATTTATAATCAGTCTTCTCAGTTTTTAAACGATATCTGGTTTTTAACAAATATTTTATACACAAAGTAAGTGCACAATAATTTAAAACTTGTGTGTTTGTATAAATGATGTGCTATGTTCTTGTGAAAATGTATGTTTGTTTTCACATACATTTATCAATATACATACCAAGTAAGAATTGTATAAATTTTTATATATTTTCATTCGATACAGACCCTTCATACCCAAATATTATCATAATATTAATTACATTTTAGATTATTTACTCAAATAATACAGTATGATTTATTCATAATATAAATTAAATATTTTTAAAAAAAATCTATGAAATAGATATAAGAAAAAAATATTTTTAAATTTGCAGTTTTTAGGAGGTATATTAATTGTAGATTTAAAATTTCACAGTTGGTTTTATTTTTAGAAAGTTATATTTCAATTTTTTTTATTTGTAATTGAATAGAAATTTATTTTGATTAATTGGTTAGTATTTTTTTATCTTATTTATTAATAAATAAAGTTTAAAGTAAATTAATCTTGGCATAATGAACTAATGTTCATTTTTATTCTTATTATTTTTTTAAAATTACTATAGTATATGTATAAAGTTTATGTAATTTCTCTTAATAATTGTTCTTTATACCAGCAGGTAATTTTCATAAGAGCCATGAATAACTTTTTTTTAATTAAATATATAATATTGATTTTTGATATATATCATATATATATATAATATTTTTAAAAGCAATTTTTCCAAAAATATGTAAAAATCAGAATTATTTTATATTATTTTACAAAAAAATATTGTTGTTTTTAAAATAAGTATTTTAGCGGGAAAATTTTTCTAAAAATATTTTTTAACTATTTATAATGTGATTGCATTTGTTGAGAAAATAAATATAAATCTATTTTTAAAACAACTATTTTGTATTCTTTAAATTAGGTAAATTAATTATGTTAATATATTTTTTTATTTTATTTTCTGTTGTAAAATGGGATAAAAATGTGTTCATTTGTTTTATAGTTGATTCATTTGTTAATTAAACTGCCAAAGTTATTTTTACATCACCAAAGAAATTTATTTTAAATGGTTATAAAACATTAATTTCTTCAGTAATTTTGGAGGAGTTCACATGATTTTGAAGACAGTTTTAATTGAAATAAGTATTTGTAGGTCTAAAATATTTTTGATTGTTTTGCCATGAAATTAATTAGCATTAAGATGTTTTAATCACTTTTAGTATTGATGATACAAATATATATATATATATATATATATATATATATATATATATATATATATATATATATATATATATATAAAAGAAGGTACAATGTGAAATGTGAAGTATAGTAAAAAATAAACAAGTTGGTATAATTATAAAAATATGTGTATAATTACAATTCTTCTTAAGCCTAATAAATAATCTACATGAAACTTAGTATCAAAGTAGGAACAGTGTATCACTTACTTTTCCATCTTTTGAAGGTTTATTTTTAGTATTTATTTCTCAATGTATGCTTTTTCTCAGTCAATTTAAAATATGTTTAAGTATAATTATAAGTTTTTATCTTCTAAATAACTGCACTATATTTATATATGTATATATATATATATATATATATATATATATATATATATATATATATATATATATAAAATAATTAAAATGTTTGATTTTACCTATTTATTTCGGTGAGGTTTTTTTGTATACAAAATATATTGGTAGTTTGAATTAATATAGTCAGTTTTAATTTGCAAGATATTTTTATTGTATTTACATTGATTTTATAAAATTGTATTAAAGATAAGTGTGTATTTTGTATTGATGGTAAAATCTGATGTTAGTGAATGAAAAAGAAATTGTACATTTTTATTTTACAAGATTTGATATTTGGGTATTGAAAGGGAATTAAAAAATGCATATTAATATTTACCAAAGATTTTATTTATGTTTTAAGATTTTGATTTTACTGATGTGAATTACTAAAACCAGTGTTTGTTTTTTTCACTTACTGTGAAGTCATAAGTACAAGATATGTATAATAATTTTGTTTTCTGTTTTAATGTTTTTAAGTTTAATTTTTCAAATATATTTTGTTAACATATTTATAACACATTTCAGTACTTAACCATAATTATGGGAATTTATTTTTGTATTTATATAGGACATATAAAACAATAAAAAGAATCAAATATATCTTATAGGTTTATTTTTTTTTTTTTTGTTCATATAGTATTTATGAATATTTGATAATTATAATTTTATAACATTCATTGAACATCTTTAAATAAAAAAAAATTAGTTTTAAACAAATTTTGATAAAATTTTATTTTATTAGTCCTGTATAAATTTAATTGAATATATATATATATATATATATATATATATATATATATATATATATATATATATATATATATATATATATGTGCATTTATTATGTTGATATCAGTTGATTGCCATATATTTTGAGTGTAGGAATTTGTACGAATGAATTTATAGAAATTTAATTTTTATTGTCTTAAAAATAAATTCAGCGTTTCTTATGGTTGCTTAAGGATATTTTTGAAATCAGGTTTTAATTGTATTTGAAAATATTGGTTGAACAGAATGAATGTTAGTATTTATGTTTTATTTAAATGATGTGTAATCATTTCCTTTTAATATCTATAAGAAAATATTGTAGAGATATTTCCTGAGAAAGGATTTTAAAAATTATATAATTTGAGATTTGGTGAGGAATGAAATTCTTTGTAAAGTATTTGTTTTCAAATTAAGGAAGTCATTTATTTACTATTGTGTTGTAATGTATATGTTGTAAAAACATTTGTTTAATTATTATTTATTTGAAATATAGTAAATTTGTTTATAGCAATAAATTAAAAGTCTCAAGTAAGAAACGCTGATTTAAGATGTTCTCTGGTATGAAATGTTAAATTAATTAACAGTTTCATTTTAGTAATATAATTTTCATAAAATAGTTATTGCATTAGTGAATTGTTATTTCATGTAACAATATAATCAATGGTTATTTGTAACTGAATAAATTGAGTATTGAATAATTTTATTTAATTATGGAAAATATTCATGAATTTATAAGTTGAAAATAATACTTGATGGAGATTGTAATAGAACCATATTGCTTCAGAATAAACATTGATGTTGCAGCAGTAATGTACTTAATTTTTATGTTTTATCCTCTTTGTATTTTGTTAATGAGATCTGACTAATAAATATATTTTGTTTTATTATTTTTTTTATATATATTTATTTTGGAATAGGTATAAGTAAGTCTTGATGGTTTTATAAAATTACGTTGTGTTATTTATCACTTTAATGTTTATTATTTATGTATTTTTTACCATATAAGGTTATGTTATTACACATGAATATATACACATTACTGAATTTAAAATAATATAGTATTTAGTATTAATTATAATGAAGTTATTATTGAAGTATAATTATTTTAAATTTAGTAGTAATGTACTAATATAAACTGATTAATTTACAATGGTAATGCTTTTACCAAAGTTAAATACCAGGACCTTTTATAAAATGTTCAAATATTATTTTTATATTTGAATTCTAAAATTTTTTACTTCGTATAGTCATATATTTTCTATTCAGTCTTTCGTTTTTATACATCACTTGATGTCTATTTCAGAAGTTACAATAACTTTGGTTTCCTGTTTTTTATGCCAATTAATATTTTATTTGTTCAAGACACTTATTTAATAAATCATAGTCATTTAGAGTAACATTGTATATATTTTACAAAATATTTTTTTTAAGTTCAATAATATTGTTTGTAAACATTTACAATCTCAAATACGAGGTCGTTTGGTAAGTATGGTAAATTTATTTATTGTTTAATTTAATTGATTAATTATTTTACTTGATTAATTAATTTAATTAAATTTTTCAATTTAGTTTTTCTTACTTTTTTACCATACTTATCAAACGACCCTCGTATATACATTAGAATAATTGATCATATTTTTTCCAAAGTTCACTAATAGTTATACATTTTATTTTTAACTATAAATTATTAATATTTTGCATGTTTTTTAAAAAAATGCTATTTTTTCATTTCTTACAATTATATATAATTTTTCATTTCTTTAAATTATATATATATATATATATATATATATATATATATATATATATATATATATATATATATATATATATAGGTATATTAATTTTTTTAATATATATCTTCCAAATTGCAAATACAATGCATCTAGTATCAAATATCCATATGTTTTTGGAAATAAAAAGTATTTTAAAATAAATGTTTTATAAAATAGTTATAAGCTTTTTGATGTGAAATATTTTTTTTAAAGACAAATATATTTTAAAAATATATAGATATGGATCAAAAACAACTTATGACGTGAGTACGAAATCCGATATGTAAACAGGAGTAAAGTGTATTTTTTTATTAGGAATCAATCAGTAAAACTTTTTCTAAATAACTATTTATATTATGTACGTCGACGTTTCCGTCATCATTATAATTACAACAGTGGTAGTTAACGATCGATAAACTGTAAAGGAGTATATTTTAATATCATTTTCACCAATAGTGAAAATATAAATTTAAATATGAGGCAGATGGTTCGACAGCAATCTTTATTATGCAGATACAGTCTTATACATATTAATGATTGTGTCTTTCTGTAGATAACTTGGTGTTTACGTATTTGATGAAATACTGTCGAGAAGAAAAATAAACATCTATTTTTTCAATTTATATTATTATTGTAAGAAATAACTGATGTGTAAATAATTTCATGATGATTATTTCTTCATTTTATTTGTATTTAAATATTTTATAAATTTAAAATCATATTCCATGTTCAGTTACCAACAAAACATTTATGTTTAAATTTTATATCTTACTTTTCTATTTTAAATCAATTTTTAATTTTATGTATTCTTGGTGAATCAATTTGATAAAGATTTTAAAATAATGTTATATTGATTGTCGAAAAGTTATGACGCAATTTGACTGTTTTTCAAATGCTATTTATTCATATAAAGTTTAATCAATAATGTATTTGCCATTTTGTTCGATGACATTTTGCCATTTTTCGGCGAGGTTCATAATTTTATGTTCATAGAAAGACCTGTCTATCAACGAAAAACTGGACAAGATGCTTTTTTATAGCCTCATCGGAATTGAACGATTTACCACACAAGGAGTTTTGCAAAGACTGAAACATGTGGAAGTTTGACGGTGCAAGGTCGGATGAGTACGCTGGGTGAGGCAACATATCCCATCCCATTCAAGCTCAAATAGTTTTTGATGGGTGGCCAAACTTGTGAGTGGTCTCGCGTTGTCATGTTGGAACATAACTCCTTTATGATTAAAGAGTTAAATCGTTCAACTGTACAATTGGCGACAGTATACATCAGAATTAATAGTTTCATTCCTTGGCAAGAGCTCGAAATACACGACATCCTTATAATTCCACCAAACTGAGAAAATGAATTTCCATTGATGAATACCTGCTTTCGATATTGTTTGAGATGACTTATCGGGCCTGGACCAAGACCGTTTGCATTCTACGTTGTATACGATCCATTTTTCGTCGCCAGTTTGATACGCTTCAAAAATGGATCGTTTTCTTCACATTTAATGAGCATATCGTAGATGTTTATACGCGTTGTCAAATGAACTTCTTTGAGTTCACGAGGAACCCAAATGTTAAGCTTGCTTATGTATCACAGCTTCTTGAAATGGCTGTAAACGTTGGATTGATGAATATTTAATGTTTCTGATATGTGAGAACGTGTCGAGTAACGCGGGTTTAACTCGATCAATGCCTTTATTTTGTCGTCATCAACCTCGAATAATGATATCGTCATCAAAATGCGCATTAGACTATTGTTGTAGATTGGAAGAGGTTCTCATCCAGCAGAGGATTGAGAGTGATTGTTGATAAAATTATATTTATATATATATAAATAAATAAATATAAATAATCATACGCGCACAGGCGTACACGCACATGCACGCATGCACGTACATATATAGAGTGAGGAAGAGGGGGGTCCATGTTGTCTATTTGCATTGCAGTGCATTTATTTGTATTTGTGTCGGTTTATATCAAAATTGAATTCGGTTCGATTAATATGGGAAAAAGTTAAAAAAAACTTATTAATAATACTGATAAGTGTTAAGAATATAAATATTGCAAGTAATATGTTTTATAATTTTTTTATACATTTTTGTAATTTTGATATCACATGCTAAATTAATATTTTTTTTCAAGTAATAAGTGTTAACTTATAATGCGATCAAACGTGACCAAGCAATATTAAACCCGAAAAATTAAATTTAGTTAGAAAAATGACAATTGTGTTCAAATCGTAAGTAAAATGATTTTTTTTATTTCTTTGTATTCAATATTTAATTTTTTATATTAATTTATGAAATTATTTTTGTGTTAACAATATTGTTAAATTGTATTGCTTTATTAAAAATAGTGATTATAATTTTTATTATATATAGACACACGCACATACACACGCACACATACACGCACAAACGCACACATATATGTAATTACGTAAAATTTAATTATTTTGTTCAATAATTTTATTTCATTTTATGAATTGAAAACACTGTAAAGTGTTTATTATTTACTAAATTTGACTAATTTTTTAGTTAAATTAATTGTGTATTATTTATAAAATCTATTTTGTTCGGTGTCCTTTATTTTTTAAAAAAATATTTTTGTCATTTCAAAGAATATAATGATTCTAATTAAAATAAATTATTGAATTACGTGCGTATTATTTAAAAAAAATATTTTCGTACAGTAACAAACACTTCATGTAAATGTAAGTGTGAATGTGAAAAGACTGAGTGTTTCGTAATGTGTTTTGCGGTTAGAGATTGTCAAACTTTTGAAACCTAAATCGTCTTTACAGTTTGCGTTTAAATTTTATTTAATTTTATAGTACTTTATATTATGTTGTGTTGAATTTATTCGTGGTTTTTAATAAAACTTTATTTGAAGTTCATTGTCATAATTTTTATTGATACTTATTGTGAAAGAAGAAAATAAAGTACAGTTTTAAATGTAAATAAATTATACCTTATAAAATATAATTACCTGAGATGACCTATACATATACATAAATATATATATATATATATATATATATATATATATATATATATATATATATATATATATTAGGTTATCTCATATGTAATGACGTATTGGAAGTGAAATACATAAACAAGTTTATACTAAATGCTTTCGTTTTTTAATCAATGTTTTAATCGTCATTATTATCTAAGATGCTCTATCATCTTGCTTTCAAAGATTAAATGACTCGCTTAAAGAATTCGGGCTTAGAAAAGAAGAGAAAATGACTCAAGATGATTTTTGATTTTATCAACATTTGGGATTTTTTCCTAGTAAGTGAATGTTCCAGTGCCTTGAACAGGTGATAATCAGATGGAATTATTCTCAATGAGAAGGGAGGATACGATAACACTTTTTACCCCAGCGCTTTCATTTTCTCCTACGTGATTCTTACTGCATGTGGTTTTGCGTTTTCGTGATGATGCACTTCTTGTTGATCAATGCAAGTCGTTTATCTGAAAGTTTCTACTATAATTTTTCTAAACGCTGACTATAGATTTCAACTGTTATCGAGTTTATGGGTTTTAGCAATTCAAAGTGAATCGTTTTATGGAAATTCTACTGAACGCATTAAAGAAACTTTTTCATAGTTACACTGGGTTTTGGTGTTACTAACTTTCATATAAAAATATTTTTTTAGTTTATTTCAAATTAGTGTATAGAACATATTTTTCATCTCGGGTTACAATTCTATGAAGAAATGGCTCCCTGTTAGTAACTAGTTATAAATTGTTATTCTGTACTTTATTGATCGTATGTAGTTTGTGTGGAACCCATTTCTCTTTTTTGTGAACCTTGCCAATTTCTTTCAGATTTTATGTAGTCCTATTTTTGATTATGTAGACGCAAGTTGTTGTGAGAATTCCTTAAAAGTCAATTTTAGATCGGATTCAACGATAGATTTTAAGGCTTTAATGTCAAATTCGACTGGTCTTCCATTTTGGAATGTATTAGAAAGGTCAACACCACCTTCCACAAAATTTTAAATAACGTTAACTTTTGAGATTTTCCAACACACTCGTAGATATTATATTTTTTTAGGTGTAGCTGTTAAATTAAATTCACAATAAAAAATAAACAACATACAGTGTTAGATGTGTTCTTTGAGGGTTAAAATCCCGCTATTTTATCGTAATTGGGGGGAGGGGCAATGTGGAGATTAATACTTCAACAGAAAGTTGACTTTTTGACAAGAACAGCACAATAATATACGGATGTGAAATATAGCACAAGTCAAGTATGGAACGTTTCTAAAAATAGCTTAATAGATGCATCATTACTTATGGGAATCCCTAATGTATATGTATATGTATATGTATATATATATATATATATACATATATACAAATGTATATATATATATATATATATACATATCTATATATATATACATACATATACATTCACACACACACACATATCTACCTACATACATATATTTTAGTAATAATGTTAGTATTATTATTGTTATATATTTTAAATGGAGATTGGATGAATATTTTAAGCTAAATAAAGCATTTTATACCCAAGTCTTTGAAATAGATATTTATGTGAAATACAGTACATGCGTTAATTATGACAAATTGATTATAATGTGTATATTTTAAATGTGTTATAATTTTTTGTAATATGGTTAGGAGTTTTGTATATGTGCACTGTATACTTAAGGAAACTTATATAATATTTTGAAGAGAGATGCGAATAGTTTTGAATAATTTGTTAAATATAGCAGAATGTTTTAATATAAAATATTAAGTTATATAATATACATTTAGTTATTCTGTGTAATAAAATTATGTAAATATTGAGTCATATACTTGAAGTACACGAAGTCTTCAAATATAAATAAATATTTTGTCTAGATTTGAAGTTTCATTTTTTTTAATATTTTAGACAAAATTGTAATAAAATTAATTTGTAAAAAACAAACTTATTTATGTTATATATTTTTTAAATTATGAAAGGGAATGAACGAAAATAAAAATTAAACATATTATCCGATATTAATTTTTTATGAAAGTATTTTGAGAAATCGAATTCGTCTTTTTTAAATATTTATATTACATTGATATTTATTTGGCCGTTGACCTTTGATCTAAATTTAATGGCTCACACAAAAAGTGTACCATATAACAAAATTAACGCATTAAATGTCTCGTACAGCCGAGGGAGCAAAAACAAAGACAAATTTTCACGCCAAACACCATTGGTTCCGTCTACAATACACACAAGAACACAATGCGGCGTAGCATGCAACAATATAATATATTTCGTTTGTGTAATAGATTTCAAGGCATTGTCCATAAGATACGACATTGCCAGGACTCCCGCCGTTCTCGTGTCTTCGTTCCGCTTCGTATTATTCTGTTTCTTGCCGTGTTGTACATTGTAGAATAACACCTCTGCGTCCATCTATGTACCGCGTCGACTATGCCCTGTTTTATGGATTGGCGTACGGGCAATAGATTAGATTGTGGATATTCCCGTGAGAGTATGGAAGAAGTCGAACCTATGGTGTTTCAGGCACCGATCTGGCGTGTCACTGTTACCGAATAGGACATTGGAGAACCGCATCTCTGTACCTCGTTCCGGTTAGTTCTGTTATAACGCCAGTATAGACAAGCAGACCAACGAGGTCCTGTGGGGCGAATTCTATGTATATGTAGCCGTGTTGTAACCGTTGTTGCGGCAGATGGTCAATACGTTTGATTATTTTGTTATGAGTCCGCTGTGAAATTTCGAAATTCGTACAGACAGAGTTTAATGAAATTAATGTATTGAGTTGTTGTTATAACAACTGATCTTCTGAATTTTTTATGGGCACAATAGATAACATATTAAATTTCAGTTAAAAGGTTAAGAAATATATGAACTTCGACAGATTTGTCTAAAAATAGAAATAAAATGTTGTTTAAAGGATAGCAATGTGAAATATTTGTAAAAACACTAATTATTTTTTCTTAAAATATAAATTGCTCTTGTTAATTACGACATATATAAAAAAGTTATTTTTAAAGTATATGTTACATTTTTAAATCACTAGATTTTGTTTTATCTAAATTTTCAAGGTGAATTAAATAATCGGTAATCTAAAATTTTGATTACAGTAAAGATATTCGATTTATATGTATAAAGAAGAACATATTAAAAATTAAATTATCGACAATTATGATTATTTAAAATAATAGCGATAAAAAGTGGATCAAAAATATGAATAAATATGACAATAAATAAAAGTCCATTGAGAATAATATATATATATATATATATATATATATATATATATATATATATATATATATATACACGTATGTATATATAATTCTGTGTATAAATTACAAAATAGATGTGCGTTGTTGAAAAATGTATCTATGAAAGTCATAAGCGTAGTGTGTACCTTATTTTACGGCGAACATAAAATTCTTATATGGTCTCGGGAGGTACAAAAAAAGTTTTCTGTTGGTACCAACTTCACAAGAAACATTCAAGAACGCCAAGGCGTTCTATGCAAAGTCAAACGCAAAATTGTAGCATTGAGATTGCCTCCAGGGTATTGGCGTCTTGCGATTGCTTTTAGAAATGTGAATACGGATGTCTGTAAATTATGTACTCATATTATTATGCTTTGTATTGAAGAGAGATTTTATTGCGTTTCAAATAAATATACATACATGAATTCGTTTCATAATATTTAATATTAGAAATAGTTCAAATAGAAATTTATTTAAAATTATTCAAGGATAAGATTAATTTGATACAAAAATAAAATTCTTTTATGAATTTTACATACATATTTACATACATACATACATACGTACATAAATACATACATACATACATACATATATATATATATATATATATATATATATATATATACATTTAGTATTCTGAAATCAAAAATCGGAATATTTTCACACTCTATTAAATTTTCAGGTCAAAACTTCATATTATTTTGCTTTATGTGTGTATCATTTAACTATAATATTTGTAAGGTGGTTTGTAAATTTTAAATTGTTATATTCTTGTTGATTGTTGATTTTACTTGTTGTTTTGATTATTTTATTAATCTTTTCGCAACGAATGGAACTATAATGACTGCCCGCGAGATTGATTCCGTGTACAAATGGTTATAACAGTGACCGTCATATATCTTTCTATTGTATTTGAAAAATAATTGTTCTCCGTAGCCAGTGCAATGTGAAAATTTGCGGAATGATATGAAAATTTCGTTTCTGAACTTTCCTGAAATATTTTGAGAATTACCGAAGTACACATTTTATGAAAAATTAAAATTACTAAAAAATGAAAAAAGATTTTCAGACTATTTGGATAGATTTTCAGACAAAATAATGTTTAATTATATTGTTATTATATAAAGTTTTCCTATAAGAATATCATAACTTTGATGGCTGGTGGTAGCTATGTTTGAATATTTTTAACATCATTTTGATATTTCAACTCAGTATAGTTTGGCAAATTATCATGGAACGTTTAATACTTCAACAACGCTTAAAAAATGTAAAAACTTCAATAGACTTATTGAAACAAACGTTTAATGTGTACATTATTTCACGAAATGGACCCATCAATTGGCCACCAAGATCATGCGATCTAATTCCATTGTATTGTTTTCTATGAGGTTATGTGAAATTATTAGTTTTTGCTGATAAAACATAAACAACAAAAGCATTAAAAATAAATATTGAACGTGTAATTTATGAAATTTGACCATAATTATGTGAGAATGACTAAAAATTGGACTAAATGAATGCGCTATGCAAAGTGAAGTCGTCGTGGTGGTCATATGAGTGAAATTGTGTTCTATCGTTAATGTTATAGAATATGCTTAAAAAAAATTACTAATTAATTAAATATTTTTTGTTTTATTTCCATTTAAACTTCTAAAGCGTTTATTGGAAAACCCTATATATATATATATATATATAAACATTGTCACACAGAAATGTTAATATAGCTTTCTAAACGTTTTATTTTTCATAACTTATTTATATTGTTAAATAGAAGCAAATTCGGGGGTCGATGAGAGAAGCGAGTAGTTTATAAAAAAATAAATTTATAGTAAATATTAGTTTTGAAAAGAATTAATAAACAGATAAATAATATTTGATAATTGTTATCTTATAGTAGTTTAATACAGGTAATAAATCAATACGCTATCAGATAAGTAATTTATCTGAAGGTACTTGAATATTACTAGATTGAATACTTTTAGATGAATTCTAGTAGGTTGATAATTCGTTTTCTGTATATTTTGTTCGTTAAGTATTTTTCATATTTAATTAATTTAAAAATCGTTTTTTTCTCACGTCTGAATATAAATGAATATTTATAATTTCTTTTAAACTTTGGAATCGCATTGAAATATAAACCATACTACACACAGACCGATATATAACGCAAATTTCTCCGCAAGGTTACGTTATAACTTGCTTTACTTGGACTTGTATGCCTAAGGCACAAAACTCATGCCCTATCGTCGATTCGTATTGATTCATTGTGTTTGAAAATAATGTTCATATAGCATAATAATGGTGTGTATATGCGTTATCCATATATAACTTGATAGTAAATGTAATATGAAATGGCAAACGCACATATATATATATATATATATATATATATATATATATATATATATATATATATATCTGTGTGTGTGTGTATATGTATGTATGTGTACACATGCATGAAATCTCTGCGGTTCCTGGTAAAACTTTCATCACAAAGTCTCAGGATATGGAATTATGTATGTTCTGTGGCACTGGAATTAGTTATGCCTGGTTGTATTTCTTGCAGTTTTCAATTATGCTAAGTTATATAATTCTTTTGTTAAATATATGATTTGCATTTTAATAAAAAATAATTTGTCGATAGAATGAAAAATGATTTATTAATTGTATTGGTTAAATTAAAGCAACCGTGGTTTTATTTTTAATGTTTAATAAATATACTAAAAAATTAATTCCCATAGTGAGATTCTCTTCATTAGGTATATTTTTTTTGTAAACTTTTTAAATTAGTAAATTTTAATAAAATAAATTATTTTGCGTTCATTTCATTTCTATAGAACTAATATTTTTCTAACTTTTATATATATATATATATATATATATATATATATATATATATATATATATATATATACGAGGAACGTTTGATAAGTATGGTAAAAAAGTAAGGAAAACTAAATTGAAAAATGTGATTTAATTAATTAAATTAAACAATAAATAAATTTACCATACTTATCAAACGACCCTCGTTATATATATATATATATATATATATATATATATATATATATATATATATATATATATATATATAAACCGACCGGTGGTGTTGTGGTTACTATCCTTACTTGTTATGTGGGGAAAGTGCGTTCGAACTCTGGTTAAAGATATAGGGTAGACGATGCTCTTTAGTTTTAATGAAGGCTACTTGCCTAAGGCAGTAAATCCTAAATAAAAAATCTTTATCGACCAGTCTGTCAGCATGGTAAGTTTGACTAAATATCACTAAATGGTAACATTTATTGGTATTTGATCAGTTACCTGATATAAGTTGATATGATAATATAATCAGAATCAGAAAAAAATTTTGTCTAATAATTACATGAAGTTTACATGATATTTTCGGGGTTAGTTAGGCTGCCTATTTATGATAATGTGCCTATGGTTGAGTATTATTTTCGATATGTGTTAGTGAGATTTTGTAACAATACAGGAAAAATGTCAAAAAACCTATTTTGATGTGAATTAAATTAATGATATATATATATATATATATATATATATATATATATATATATATATATATATAGGGTTATCCAAATGTGACCTTTAGATTTGTGTTTTATTAAAAAGAAACATGTATATAGGGTGTTGTATAAGTAAATATGTGTATAGTTTATTATTATTATTTTTTTAATAAAACATAAATCTAGGCGTCACATTTGGATGATTTTTTATATTATTGAATACTCTGTTATATTCTATTTTATTAATTTTTTGTTTGGTAATAAATGGTCAATAATAATAAAAGAAAATTAATATTAATTTCTGTGTATTTTTAATTAGTATTTCTATGTAAAACAATACTAATTAAGACATTTGAAATATTAAAAAAAATATTTTTAATTTTGAGGAAAACATTTAAAAAAATTGGACACATATGTTAACATTTTCTAAAAATATATTATTGAAATTAATTAGGATTTTAAATTATCTATGAAAATAATCTGACAAAAATGTTTATTTCACCCATAAATAAACTATGTTTTCAAATCTTGTTTATGTTTTATTATAAAAAAGTTTCAGAACATGTGGATTGATCTACTACGTAAAAGCACACTTTGTAATCTTGTTAAAAGTATCGTTCTTTCTTAAAACGTTCACCGTATCACAAGATATTGGATTTACTAGTAAAATCATCTACTTAAAATTTATGTCAATGGCCTTGACAGTAGCAGTAGGTCATAAAGTTTATATTGCACGACGATTAACGTGTAAACCTCGTAAAAAGTAAATTGTTCTATTAAAATTTTAATGAATATAGTTTGATCAAATGTTCATTATACAGATGAAACAAAACTTTAATTATAACAGCAGATGTTACAATGAACGTCATTATGCAAGCCAAGCATTTTAATGTTTATTGAAAATATATACCCAAGTGCATACTCGTTAATAAACGTAGAAAGTTTGTTGTAACCAGGGATGCAAGCTATTCGTAATAATCTGAAAAGATATTTTTTGCTGATGTACATTTACATACTGTTGTACACAAATGTTATATATATATATATATATATATATATATATATATATATATATATATATATATATATGAATATGTAAGTATATAAAAAAATTATACAAGCCATTGATGATGTTTTCAGCATTTTTTGATAAAAGATATTATAATGTTTATGATTGGATTATAATTGCTCCAAAAGTGTAAGAATGTTTTATAAAAAGTATACATATGTATGTATGATGGGAATATGTTTGTATATTGTAATTAAACTACAAATAAATGAAAAAAAATAATTAAAATATTTTTTTAAATAATAATTGTTATTATATATTGTCATTATATAAACATATTGTTTTTTTCATAATATTTTTAAAAATATTTATCCTATTTCCTAATGTTTATTTTTTTTAATTCATTACATTTTTTTATTTTGTTGTTATCTTTCTTTGTTACTATCTTTGTTAATTTTTCCATTATTATTTTAGTAATGTGTAGTTATACAAATAAAATTTGTATAGTAAATTATTTACTGAAAGTAAGGTACTTTTTTCATAGATTAATATTATTATATATTAAAATTGTAAAATAATTACTATATATTGTTTTATTCTGAACTATATTTTTCTACACTTTTATGATTATAACATAGACTAATTTTTTTTTAATATTGTAAACAAAGAATGTGCATTAAAAATAATTGAAAATTAGTCTACGTTATAATTATAAATTGAAAATAATTGATTCCATAAATTGTATTTATAAATTGCGATATTTTTGGACTAAAAATTAATAATTTTTTTATGGTAGACATTAAGCCTAATAGATAATGTTATAATGTTCTTCTATGGAAAAATGTGTACCAAACGAGATTGGTTAGATTGTTTTTAGCAAGAATTAATTTTAGATTACTAAGTGTTAATTTTCCCGTCATTAAATTTATTTAGAAACCATGGATTCATATAACAATTTTAATTCTAATTAATTATCATTTTGTGTATCAATATTCATATATGTTTCAATTTTATAAGAAAACTAATTATTAAAAATTGAAGGTTTAGCTCTTTTTTACAAATTTTTATATCAAAAATTAAAAAAAGGATTATTTTTTATGAAGATACTGAAGTTAATTAATAAAGATATATATTTTTGTGAAAATAGTACAATAATTGTATGTAGATAGTTTTTTTCCTTTCCTTTTTTTGAAAAAAAATATTTTCATATAATTTAATTTATTTTTGTTGAAATAGTGTTCGACTGTAAAGAATGATGTTTCTTTTCAAAAAATTAATTTTTAAGCATTTATTAATTTGTTTTATATTAAAATTTGTTAAGTTATGTATGACTTACAATATTTCACTATTTTTTTAAAAAAATATTGTTTTCGAATTGTATGCATATTTTAAGTGAAAATATGTATTCCAATAAAAATGTAAGTACATATATGAAAGGATTAAATATTGGTTAAATCAATTTTTATTTTAACATTTTCTTAAAATAAGTGAATAAAACTATTAAGTAACAGGTTGTCATTATTAAGCCTACATAATAAATTATTTTCAGAGTGTCATGTGTACAGAAATTTTTTAAAATTATTATAGTTTCAATTTAGTTTTTAGTTAGAAAATATATGAAATAGAACATTTTTGTATAAATATAACAAATAGATTATTGTTGGTGAATAATAAAAATTGTTCAATTTAAAAGTCAATTTGATTTATGTAACATTTTAAGTAATGTATTTTTAGTATAATATAATGTATATTCGAAGGATGTTGCAAAATATAGAAAAAATTTAAAATAAGGCCATTAACAAAATATTACTACCAGATGTGTCTAGTGGTTGTAGTGCTCTATCACTGTAAATGATATTTAGAATTTATAACGAAATATGAAACATTTATCAAGCTGGTATGTTTGTGCATAGAACTGAATATATTCAGTTCAAGAAAATAAAAAGAGAATCAGTGTCTAGATACTGATACCTGAATGCTATGAAATGCAATCGGCACACAAATGTTTGAAATCGATAACTTAGGTTACCTATATAAAGATTTGAAGTGTTGTAAAGCACACCTGTAACATATTTTATATTCAATGTTTGTTGATAATACATGTTATATATATATATATATATATATATATATATATATATATATATATATATATAAATATATATAATTTCATATGGAACATTTTTAAGTATATGAAAAATGTATTGAAATTTATATTTTAAATAAATTATATTTCGAAGAAGAAAATTCCCAATTACATTACCAATTATTTCTTATAACTTAAATATAACTTTTCCAGATTAATTATTGTTTATATTTAATTATATTTCATTATTTAGTACCCAAATATTTAAATAAATAAATGTTTTAAGAAAAACTATTTTTATATTAATGTCATGCAATGTTTTTTTACATTTATTTTTAAATACTTTGAATAAAATCAATTGATGAAAAAAATTGAATTGAAATTTGAATAAAATTATTATAAATGATATACACAGTTAAAACTAAATAAATTTATATTTTATTAATTGTCATTATTGGCGAATTTAATTTTACAAATTAATTACGAATTAATAATTTATTAAAGATTAACAATTGCTTTTTGTCGATTTTGATTTATTTTTGAGAATTTCTATAGAAACTTTACACTTTTTGAAAAGCATATATTGAAATTATTACATTTTTAATGTTTATATTTTGATATAATTACTGCATTATAAGTGATTTAATCGCAAAAATAAATAATTATAAAGATATACGAAAAGAAAGTGTATTATGTTTTTATTTTTTTCAATAATAATACAATGTATCACGTTTTATATTTGGAAATATATTTTTGTAATATAAATTATTGTTAGGATTTAATTATTTATTAAATAGTTCTGGAGATAAAAGTATAATTAAAACATAATAATTAAAATCATATTTTTCCATTTTATTATCATGTCTAATATAAAATTTCTGTCGACGTTCTTGTTAAACTATTTTAATATAATTATTTCAATATCAATTTATACAAAGTTATGCCAATCGCTTTTCCTATAATGTATACCAACTCTTAGTAAATCACATGTCACGACCCAAGTATACACATCAGAGTTTGTGACGTACGTAAATGAGTTTAATTACATTATAATGTAGTTGATTAATTAAAAAAAGTGTTTTCCTTTAGAGCGTCTCGATTTTTTTACAAACGTTATTTACAGATTTTTAAATGCTATTAGCAACTTTGCTGTGTTAATTTACTAAAAAGTATATTTAGTGCATTTTAATTTTTAATATATATATATATATATATATATATATATATATATATATATATATATATATTTATATATATATATATATAAAACTAAACATTTTTTTACTTATTTATACAATTTTATTATTCTGTATTTTACATTTTATAATGGAAATAAATAAATACAGTATATTTTGTTTAAGAAAACTTTATTTTTTTACTGAATTAATTGAAATGAATAAATTTGTATATATTTTAACCATTTTATAAATTTTAATTATTTGTTATTTGTAATACAGTACGAATGATTTATTTATTTCATTTTCAAAAAATGCAAAACTTACAAACATTTCCATAATTTTAATATAATCAATCGATTTTCTTTTAGTTTTCATGAAATTTAATTTCAACCAATATTTTTTTATACTAGAAAAACACATTTAATTCTTATTCTGACTTTAACGTATTGAATTACTAAATAAGTTGAAACCTGTTTATGTAAGTTACCTGCGCTTTATTGACTTTTTATTATTTTATCAAAAAATTATAGCACTAAAAATCGATCATTTCATTATAAATAATGAAACAGCTAGTTTTATTTAATATATTGGGGTTTTCGATGCAATGTGAAAATAAATTCATAACAAAAAAAAATCTAATTATATATGGGTTTTGAATAAGAATGTCAGAACTTTGACAGCTGGTGGTAATCATGTTTGATTTTTTTAAAGTTCATTTTGATATTTCAACTCAGTATAGTTCGGCAAATTATTATGAAACATTTAATACTTCAACAACGCTTAAAAATTATAAAAATTCAATAGACTTATTCAAACAAAAGTTGAGTTATGAGTCCATTATTTCACGAAATGGACCCATCATTTGGCCACCAAGATCATGTGATCTAACTCCATTGGATTATTTTTTGTAGGATTATGTGAAATTATTTGTTTATGTTGATAAATCACAAACAATAGATCATTAAAAGTAAACATTGAACGTGTAATTCATGAAATTAGACCACAATTATGTGAAAAAGTGACTAAAAATTAGACTAAACGAATGCACTATGCCAAGTGAAGTCGTGGTGGTCATATGAGTGAAATTGTATTCTATCATTAATGCCACAGAATATGCTTAAAAATGAAGAAAATAGGTAACAAATTAATTAAATACTTTTTGTTTTATTTCCTTTTAATTTTCTGAAGCGCTTTTTGGAAAATTCTTTATAGTACAATTGTATCTGTTTATAAATACTTTTACTTAAATAACACAAAAAGGGACACAATTACAAATCTATGTCTAAATATGGGTATTAAAACTTTGTTACATTTTAGTTATTCTTATATCTTCTCTCTCTCTCTCTTTTATATATATATATATATATATATATATATATATATATATTTACGTATGCGTGTAATGAAAACATTTTATTATGATGCAAATGATTACCTTGTATGTATGTCAAAGGACGTGATGACTATCAAATGATATCGATAGTTAATTCATGCGTCCAATCGCCAATAAATAACAATGTCCGTCGTTAAAACTCCGAAACAATACATCGAAAACACGAAATTCATTTCCGTGTTCGTTTCCGGCGTTCTCTATCGTTATAATGGCGTTCAAACTGGACAATTATCGGGTGACAATCGTGATCGCAAATCTAAAACATTAGACGATAATTACGAGCGAATACAGACAAAACAAGACATACGTACGCTCAAACAAAATAATCACAATAGATTTTAATGATTCATTACCCATTAACGCAGCGTTCGTATCATTGCTCTATGTATCAGCGATCAGATAACATTATATAACAGCCGATGTTTAACAATGCTCTCGTAACGTTTCCGAACGACAATGGTTGTTATTGTGCACTGTAATTACAGTACATATTCAAGGAGCTGAGCTTCATATTCGCAAAGTTCGCGACGAATCGAGAGCTAGTTGTAGTTGAGTTTAGTTCGGTGCGTGGAATGGGAAAGAGACGCGCTGATGGCAGTCAAATAAATCGAGCACGGAACGTTACTAAATGAGTGTACTTTGTAAGTTTCTAAGTTTCCTTAGATGTAGACGTTCGCCTATTGCCGTTACGTTCCTTTGTCGTTAAACGCGAATTTATTTTACATAGTAATCAGTGGGCGCGGTGTGTGAAAGTTCAATGCACGCTGAAAGAAAAAATAAACAGACTTCAGAGATTTCAACTAGTTCTTTTACTTATTTCGAATAATGCGACGATTCGGATTATCATTTCGAGTGTGAAATTTAATTGGAAGATTTTTATGAGCAATAGAAAGTAGTAAAGTTCAAAGTGTATATACATTAACCAGTTATATAAATTGAGCTATTATTCTTGCTTGCTGATTAGTTTGTTTTATTTTTATGGTCGATAGTACGATATTTTAATGACTCAAACTTTATCTAATTAAACACATGTATTATCGACATATAAATATGTATTTTGTACAAATATCGTGCAATTAAAACATATTTATTACAAATAAAATTTATTACTAGTATTTATTCAATATATTTTTAATATTCAGATACTCGTATAAGATTAAAATTTGTATTTACATATTGAAAAAATTTTTTTGGAAAAAAAATATAGAAATCTTACAATTTATAGTTCTTTTTGTATTTTTAATTTTTGGTAATTATATTGTTTGTTGTATTATTCAATCACAATTGATATTTATTTTTAAATGATGTTCATAAACGTATCTAAAAGAAATTGTATGAAAACAAGTTTACTTTTTTTAAATGGAAATATTTTTTTCATTTTATATTTTTATTGTTTCTTAACGCAACAAATTAGTTTACAGACATATTATTTAAAATATTATGATATAACAATGTAAAAAATTCATATAACTCTATTTTATATTTCCATCTTATCTACTCTATCTTATCTTTTATTGTGACTGAATACCTTATCAAGAAGAAAGCATTTTAAATCTATGATCATTTATGAAAGATTGGGAATTGTTCTATTGAACAACAAAATTAGTTATTTCCTGCAAGTAAATCTAGTTAGGAAAAATAAATAAGAAACTGAAAAAAATTGGAATTTTTTTTTGATTTTTTTTTTTAAATTTATAGTATAGAGCCGGGGTGTTAGAGGGGTGTCGGTTTTGTTCTGTACAACGGCGCGCAGCTCCGTTTTGAAGTTTTAATATTTTGATTTTTCCGGACGACCGAAAATTCAAACTTTTAAAGCCCGTTATATATGTATATATAATTTATTATTATATTCAGGCGAGTAATAATTTATTAATAAATTATTTTTATAGTTTAAATAAATTGAGCAAGTGTATACATTTCTAAATGCGGGAAATGAGTGAATAATTGAAAATTATTTGATTCTTGAAAACTTTAATAAAATATTACAGTGTTCTAAAAGGATTTCATTATGAAAAATACATACTGTGTTTTATATGAAATCATAATTTCAGTTAACAACTTCTATAAAAATTAATAAATATTGTTGTTAAAATTGGTTTAAAAAATCTGAATATTAAACATCTATTTTCTGTTAAAAATGTAAAATGTATATATATATATATGTCCATTAGTAAGAATAAAATAACATAAAGAAATAAGTAGAAAACTATAATCCACATTCATAAGATTATTTATTTATAATAAATCTTATTAACTTAAATAAAATAACAAAGACGTCTTATATTTCTTTCCCCATTACGTTTCACTCACGTTTCAGTGAAGACAAGAATAATGCCTTGTTTCAATGTTTTTTTCTTTTTCGCTCCGGTTTGTATTCATCTATCACAAAGTCTTTAGGTAGCCAATCAGTGTCATTTCGAGTGCACACTTTCACTGCTTCCCTCATTATTTCGTACGAACGTCACATTGTAGATACGTTTTTTTTTCTTTCTATGTAGCATCGGTTCGATTGAAATATCATGACACCAAGCAGTTCAGTAATGTCGCTTGTCATTGTGGAAGTATCGATTTTTTTGTAAAATGTCTATTTTCTCAGAAAACTACATATATATATATATATATATATATATATATATATATATATATATATATATATATGTCACTTCATAAGAAAATGAACAGAAATTCCCATTTTCAGATTCAATATTTTCCTCTTTCGCAAAACTTGCTGAAAACGTAAAACTATAAAATATTTGATTCCTAATTTTTATTCTATTATATTACCCTTTTTTTACTCTATTACAAGAAGTTATATTTTTGATATTTTACGGTAGGAGAATAGTTTTGAAATATTATATATTTGAGTATGACTAAAGTAAATTTTACAATTAAATTTTATCAAATAAATCGAAATATATTATAGTTTTTGAAAATAAAATAAATATATTATTTTACTGAATGTTGAAAGGTACATGCAATAAAAGTAGTAACTATTTTAGGTAAATAGCGTATTATTTATTTATAATCATTATTGTGTGTAAAAATGTATTACAAACAAAATGAGTAAAGATTATTAGAGTTTAATCATTATAATAAAAACAATTAAAGGCTGTAACTTTATAGTGAAAGAATTATCTGAATTGTTGGATTAAATCATTATTAGTTGTATGCACATATGTCAATATTTTTCAAGAAAAAACTTTTGAAATAATTCAGTTCAAAGAAATAAACTTTTGAAATAATTCAGTTCAAAGAAATAAACTTTTGAAATAACTCAGTTCTTTGATATAATTTGATTTTATAATAATATAATGTACCAGATAAATACGAAGAAACACTGGATATTATGTTTTATACATTTTTTTTCAGTTCAGATAATTAAAATAAACTTGTAAAAGAACTAAGGGATAGAAGAACACTTGTAAATTTGGTTAATACAATATATTTTAATTATTTATAGAGTGCCCATCATAGATAGAGTAATCTATTAATAATTTTCTATATTTTTTGTAATAAAAAGATCATGATTTAGAACCCAAAAAAATTTTAAAAAAAACTGGTAATCAAATATTTTATATAGAGGGTTATCCAAATGTGACGTCTAGATTTGTGTTTTAATAAAAAGAAATAATACATATGTTTCCCTATACACCACCTTATACACATGTTTCTTTTTAATAAAACATAGGCGTCACATTTGGATGACCCTATATATATATATATATATATATATATATATATATATATATATATATATATATATATAAGAGGTAATCGTGCTTGTAACAATTTTGATTTTTGCATGTTGAAATCACAATTCTTTAGTGAAAACTTTTAAAGTGAACAGGAATATCACTACATTTATATATAAATAAAATATATAACATATATATATATATATATATATATATATGCGTGGGTGTCTGTATTTATATGTAAATCTGTATAAATGTGATATTTGTGAAGGTGTACGTATATTTTCTTGGAAATTTAATAAAGTTAAAAAAATTTCTTGTGGTATATTATTTTTATAAAAAAATATATAGGGTCATCCAAATGTGATGCCTAAATTTGTGTTTTATTAAAAAGAAACAAAATAAACTATACACATGTTTCCCTATACACCACTCTATACACATGTTTCTTTTTAATAAAACACAAATCTAGAAGTTATATTTGTGTGATTTAATATATATATGTATAAATATAATACTTGAGTAATGTATTTGTTTATACTTGAGACTTAACAACACAAAAGATTTTAATTTATTTCTTTCAAAAAGAATATACACATACACGCATCTAATGAATGCAAACAAGTGGAATACTTAAATAACAAAAGTTTAATTTACAAAATACATACTTTTTTAAATTAACTTGTCAGCAAACGTCACCCCATATATGTTTGTGGAATATTTTCTGAGAATTATTAACTTTCTTTCATACCTCGAAATTTTTATCTTATAATTGTATATTTAGTCTTGCAGTATATAAATCCTCTTATCGAAGCGCAGAAAGTAAAAAATCGTTCAAAAATGACATCAGACAACAGAAAGAATAAAAGAAAGTAATGAAATCGTGTACAAGATAAAATGAAACGAGGGGGTATTAGGCGTATTGGTTTGTTGACAAAGACGAATATTTAGTCTGGTAACGTACGTATTAAATATTGAACGAGTGCTGAAAAAAATTATAGCGGTTACTTATTCTTGATCTCTAATAATGTAATCTGTTAAACTGTGAACGGAATTCAGTACTATTTACAGAATATGGATCTGTTATAGATTATTGGTTTTGAATTATGTAAATGAAAATAATTTGTGCTTGATATTGTTTACATTACTAATATTTCGCTATTAATTTAATCATTTTATAAATATTGTACAGATATATTTTGTATTGTATGTATTTTTTTTCAATCAAATACATTAAGAAGCGATTTTTAAAAGTAAATGGTTATTTTGAACGACAAATTGAAAATATTTTTTTTATATATTTTATTAAAGTAAATAAATAAATTTATTTCTAGAAAAAAATCAATAGCTGACATTAAAATAATTTTAAACAAGCTGATTGAATTATATTTAACAAATAAATGGATGCAATAAAAATAACTAAATATTAGTAATAATGTTAAGCAAACATTTTAATATACGAAAGTTAATCAGATATAAGCCAAAGATTTTTCTATACTTTTCACTAAATTAATATTTTTTAAATGTACACAAGTCATTTTTTTACGTTCACTTTTACCAAGGAATTGGCATTTTTTTGATTTCTGTATTGTAGAAAATAGTGGAACAAGTCTGAAACAAATTTCATATGAAATGTTTCACCTTTTTACCATTTTCGAATCTTTGTCTTCTCAACGTTTCCTTTAAACAAATGGTAATCATATGGCGATAAGTTGGTATATTATCTGAAAATTTGGTAAATCCGATATTCGACAGTAGTTCAGTGCACTTGAAACTTCAAACGCGTTTATTAAGTTGATCTCGATATCTCAGAAATGGCTGAACCGATCGGTCTCAAATTTTCACACAATCTTCTCAAATATATTCCTCAGGTATTGAACGAAGGAATAAGGTTTACAAAAATTATTACTATTTTTTAAACAATTTGGAGCGAAAATTTTAGTAAAAAACGAAAAAAATTTTAGTAGACGCCATTTTGTAATTTTTATTATTCCTTCGTTCAATACCTGCATTAATCTATATTAAAAGAATTGACCATATTTTTTGATTTTTCCAATATGGAGTCACCGCCAACTTTTTTTTTACTCAGGAGGAATAATACCAGAATAAAATAAATATTTTTTGCTAATCTGAAAATAAAAACATAAATGAAAGACAAATTTAATTTCTCTTGAATTAGGACGGCAATGTGAGGCTTAGTTTGTCGTGCAGGAGTAATATATGGGGATATCATGTCTTTTTCCAATAGGTTAACTTTTTACTCAAGGAATAATACCAGAATAAAATAAATATTTTTGCTAATCTGAAAATAAAACATAAATGAAAGACAAATTTACGATTTTTTTTATTATTATTTTTCGATAATATTGTAAAGGGAAATGAAATAATAATTTAACTAGTAGAGATATTTGATTTTCTTAAAAACGGAGATCATACCAAAACATTTTTTTAAAATTCTTTAAGTAAAAATATATTAGACACTGTTTTTATTTCAAGTTATTTTTTTTTTGTTTATTAGGCAATACAATTCATATTTTGACCAAATTTATTTAAGTTTTTAAAATAAACATTAATTAAATGAAAGATAGTCTATATTTCTCTTCCTCCATCACTCTATATATAAAATTCATCACAAAATTAATGTCATTAATCTACTCCGATCGTAAATGATCACCTTCGAACTTTAATGAATGCAAATAAACATTTATGATTGCAAATCACGAGGGAGTGAGCGAAATGAGTGGTGGGGGGGGGGAAGAGCCCCCTGGTATATTTATAAAAAAGTATTTATAATTTCAACATGTTTTATTTTTGAACACGAATTTACGCAGTTTGTTTATATTTCCATGTACTATTAATTAATTATATATTTTCAAAAACAACGATATACTTAAATATTTTTCAAGAGTGTTGTTAAAATCAATGTTCAATAGAAATCTTATATATTTTTGTTCAAAGATACCATATTTTAAAAAATTGATTTATAATTTTCTCAAATTAATTGGAAGTTTAATAAGTGAAGCATTTGAATCTGATTTAATGCAAATAATTACTTTTATTATTGTCTTACAAAATATTGGAAATGTTCGTTTAAAGATAACTTTGTGTTCGTAACGAAAATAAAATCATTTTTAAAAAGGAAGTTACAAATCATACTAATAAACAAGTGAAAATTAAATATACACATAAATTTAAATTTCTGAAATGATTAATATTTTTTTCGATATTCATTGAATCTAAAACCATTAAATACTTTTTGCTTAATTTTTGAAAAATAATACACCCGTATCGTCATATAAACAATCCGCAAGAAAATGGCGAAAAACAGTTATAAGAAGTTCAGTTATCTCTGGATTCAGTATTCATCCATCATAATTATTACTATCTAATCGAATAGAATGGAACTGCAGTGCGAAAGAAGACTGAAGAATATACTTTTGTTTCTTTCATCGGCGGTTTTTTTCGCGCATTTCCTACGGGTTGACTGACATAGACTTTTTATGCGTGTACGCGTTAAGTGTGCGGCTTTCAATGTATACACAAGAACGTGTGTGCGTGTGTTTTTATGTATGTATATATATATATATATATATATATATATATATATATATATGTATATATGTACATATATACACACATACAATTACTCCTATACACACTCTTTTATATACATTTAAGTGTGTGTGTGTTTGTGGGTGCGTGTGTTTTTATGAATGTGTTTGTAAACGCGCGTGACGTGATTTTAACATTTCTTCTGAGTGAAGTTTTGCCGACGGCATTGTCGTATATTATGTAACAGTTGAAATGAAAATAATGGAAAGATAAATTAAAGAAATGACAAACACAAGATGCGGTAAATGATGAAAAATTTGTGGATAAATAGCAGGTAAATAGGAACGTAATACACGGATGAATGTCGTTCTGAATTATTTATTTTGTTCACTTTCGGTAATTCGTTTTACTATGTTAGCTTACATGTTTACGCATTTATAAATTTAGTATTCATTCGTCAAATCATCGGTTCGAATCTTATTTAATTTTTATTTACATTTACATGTTAGGAAAATTGATGGTTTTCAACAGCTTTTCAATTCATGAAACTCAATTTTTTATATTAACATTAGATCTGCTTTTAATGACATTATTTAAAAAGAAATAATTTATAATGTTTTGATGATATTTTTCTAAGTAGATGTTATAATAGAAAATATATTTTATATATAGAGCTATTTTATATTATTTTGCTAATATCTATCATTTTTATATTTAAATTTAATTTAAACTATTTAAATCGAATATTTGAGTTTAAATATAAAAAAATAATGCTAGCAGCTTAATTAATTCAATACAAGAATTTTTTTTTATAATTCATGTGATTTTTTAAAAATATTGTTTAATACAGGTTGTAAGTTTTGTAAATATAGAAAGTTTTTATTTTATAAAAATGTTTTTTTCGATCAACTATATATTTTTTATCCTTATATATATGTGTGCGCGTGTGTGGACAGAATGTATATATATATATACATATATTACTATGTATCATTGAAAAAAAATGTTGAAGAAATAAAAAAATAGTTAAAATAAAATTACTATTTTAGGCATAATTATAGAAACGAATCTTAAAAATTCGGTTGATAATTTGTGTAATAAAATGACCCGTTAGTTTTAATGTTACACCTTTGATAAAATTATCAAAATAATGGTATTGTTAATGTTTATCTAGCTAAAAATTATTCTTAAATTTTATTCACATTGTAACACTGTTGTTCATTGTAAGACAATATACATAAAATAAGTGGATTTAAATGTAGAATTTATTTCAACAGATTACATACTGTTGTAATTACTTTATGTATTTAATTGTAGAACTAAAATAACATGTCTCTATTCAAAACAAATTGAATCAAACTAATAATAGGTACTAATAAGTAGAAATTCTGAAATGGTTCATGTAATTGCACGAGCGCATATACGTATGGATATCTCTTGCAACTGTCAGCGCAGTTCTTAGTGATTAATTAAAAATTTAAAGACTAATCCAGTACATTAAATCACGTCTGACCCCACCCATAATCTGAACACATTTACTACTTGAGCGTACGTGTTTTTATTACGTACACAAATATTCTACTACTCGTCGTTTACGTGCCAATAAAAACTTTAACGTTCGAATTGAATTAACCGTTCGAATCGTTTAAAACATTCACTTTTATTTACTTATAAGTATGAGTTATATATTAATAATTTTATGAAATAAATTATTAGTATATAAATTGTGATCATAGAAATTAAAGACAAATTGAACATAATTTTTTTTATAGAAATATTGTATCATTTTAATAGTTTTTTTTACTATATTTATTTAATTAGTATATTTTAAGTGAAAAATATTGATTTTATAATTGCAATTATATTTACTAATATAATTTATTACTAAATTTTCTCTAAATTTATGCTTGACGTTATGAAATTTATAATTAACTATATTGAAGATTTTTTTATTTTAAAAAGGATTTTTTTAGATTA
>CP092089.1:35045125-35190125 GCA_029203775.1 Neoneuromus ignobilis | reverse complement strand
TGAAACATACTTTTCATATGCCGATACTGTTTTAGAGATATAGAATATTATATTCCATGGATTGTTTCTCATAAATTTAATAAATAATTGTGAATCAGCATTTAATATCTGATTTCATTTTACACTATGCTTTTATTCAATAGACAGTTTGAATTTATCGTTTTTTAAGCTAAGAAGTTTTCTTTACATTCTAATTATTTTATATTTTAAATATTCTTAAGCGATTGGAACAGATAATCATCTTAAAAGAAATATGTGTATAGTTTCTTTTTAATATAGAAATGAAATTTACATTTTTGTATTTAAATACGATTTTTCAATAATTAAAATTAATTTGTTTAATTCTATCGCAATCTTATATTTAGGATCATAAATGTTATAAACTGGGAAAAAAATTCATATTCTCATTTCAATAGGAAAGCTATTTGAGATTATCCAATATAGAGTTAGGAGTTTACATATAGGTGATTATCAAAAATTAAATGATTAAAAAAGTAGAGGATTTACAAACACATAATTTGCATTATCAAAGAGAAGTTCACATTTTTTTAATGTATATATAATACGAGGGTCGTTTGATAAGTATGGTAAATTTATTTATTGTTTAATTAATTAAATTAAATTTTTCAATTTAGTTTTTCTTATTTACCATACTTATAAAACATTTTTACTAGCAGATCCAGAATCAGTCTCGTCTTTCCCAATGTACATTTTGAAGTTATGAATACATCTTGTTTGAGAATCACATAATTTATAAAAAAATTATCACTGTGTGGATAATACACACACGTTTTCGACTTGTTTCTATTTACACGCTGGACTCCGAATCGGAAAAATGGTTGCCATTCATTGTGCAAATAAAATTTTATTTTAATTCAAGTTATGAAATTAAGTTGTTTTTAAAATTTATATTTAGATTAGAAATACCCACTATGTTAACAGCGGTCAAAGAAGTCTGAAGAACATTGAATAAGGAATATTGTTGATATAAACGGTGCTATTTTCTAAATTAAAACGATTGACAATATTTATAATGGCAGATCTGAGTTATTATTTCAATACGTACAATAGAAAAAAATTACGTGTTATGGAAATCGATGAAAGTTAAGATCAGATATATAAAAAAAGGTTATTTTTATTTGTTTATTTAATAAGTACGTTATTGATCAAAAAATAAATAATAATTTTTATATTTCAATTATTTATGAACAAAATAAAATGTTATTTAGCTTTTGAAAAAAATACCTTAGATAAAATCTGCATTTGAAAAAATCAATAAGAGAAAAACTAGTATTTGACCTGAAAAAATGTAACTGCACTGATAACTGGTAAACATTTTTATTCCAAGTTTTCCTATTTAGAAATATTTTTGTTAAAGTTATTTTATCTAAATTTTCAGTCAGTTTATTTGTTATATGTTATAGGTGAACGTTATTTTTTTTTAGAATTTCTCAAAATTTTAATAGAATTATGGAGAATTGGAGGACAGTGTGCAATTATTTGTTAATAATAAATAACAACCGTCCCTTCACAATTTGGATACAATGTTTGGATTCATTTTTTGTTTGAAGAAATAATCGTTTCTATGATTCAGTTTCCTATTCTTTCTTAAAACATCAAAAAAATAAAATCATCAGTCCATTGATTTTTAATTAATCTTAGATTTATAGTCATTTTGTTTGTTATTTATCTTCAAATTTTACAGTGTACACATTTTCAACAATTATTTAAAGTGAAAATTATTTCATTTACTTTCTTTAAAATGAAAATGGATTGTTTTATTTGACTTTATTTGTGACCTTATTTTTTTAATTGTTTGTTGTTTAGTTATCTCTTGTATATTTTTCTATGTTTAACATTAAATTCATCGTTAATTTTTTATTTCATATTTAAAAGTTTTAGAAGAAACAAATTGGCATAAATAAATTGCTCATCTCAACATCACAATTTTTCATAAAATTGTTCAATAATCATTTATGTTTCTCTTTCAATGGATATACCAGTCATCGACATAGATTTATTATAAAATCTAGATTTTATAACGCAGTTTTCTAACAATAACGACCGGCTGACGAAATGCATATTCGCAAATAAAGTAAATAATTAGCAATTATCAAACATTTTTATTAAATATTGTGGGTATTTATTGACTTGATTTTTGATGGAGTGAATTTGACACTGTATCAAAACAAATAATGGAAATGAATTAATTTCAGAGCTCTTTCAGTGGAATATATGAATCATAAAATTTGGTGTTTATGATTAAGTACGAGGAAATTAGAATAGATGTATAAAAAAACTAAAAAAATCATTTCAAAAAGATCAGTTTATTATAAAATAATAAGCTTTTACATTTTATAATAAATTAATTAAATTATATATCAAATGACATTTTACAGCTAATTTCAATTATTTTTTTATTATTTTATATTTATACCAATTAAAAAATGTACATTACAAAAATCTTCGATCCTTATTTTTTGTGGAATTAGAGTTCAGTATTTTGACAGTTATTTTCTTTTGCAGCTTGGCTTTGATACCTCAAAAATATAAATTCAATACGCATATTAGTGTAACAAACTTTATAATATACCTAGAAATATGTAAATAAGTCTGCATTCGCCGTACATAAAATGTTTATATTAAACGTTAAGGATAGAATCTTGAATTTTAAAAGTAATAAATAAATATGTAATTTCTTTTCAAGGAAATGTACTTTCAAATGATGAGATTTTATTAAATTGTTCAAGTTATAATTACTGATTAGTTTTATTTCCTTCATTGTTTTTATAAATATTTCATGTACGTTGCCACTTCTACACCACGTTGAGGTTGCAGACATGTAGAAGGCCCTAAAACAATGAACTAATATTACTGAATTAAAAACAAAACTAATTCTAAAAGTATGTAAATGCAATAAACAAAAACTTAAATCCTAAGCTAGATAAGTAAAAAAACATATATCCCTGATCACCCAATATTCCAGTAACAAGCGCCTGGATTTTTTAATTTATATATTATTTATTCCATTGAGAAGTATTTAGTCCAAAATTATCTTAATTGTCCAAATTTTAATATTTATTCCTTGAAGTAAATTTATTCTGAATATTGCTTGATAAATTTATATTCATTCGATTATAAGTCATATATTCATTTATATATTATCTTAGTATTTCTATAAATCAAATTCAAGTATAGTTTTAAAAAGTTCTTAATGGTGCTAATATTTAAAAAAATCTGAAACAAACAATTTATAAATAATAAAAACATATACATATACATACATATATATATATATATATATATATATATATATATATATATATATATAAAGTAAAGAGAGAGAGAGAAAGTTTTGTATTTCATATAATCCTTTTGTTACTTCTTATCCACAGTAAAAATTTGCTTTCATTTGGTCCATCATTATTCAAGTATATTTTGAAAATCTTATCTAATCAGTTTTATTTTGATGTTTCATATTTGTTTCTTTTTATTTCACATCCTTTGACATTTCATTTTATTCATATTTAATTATATATATATATTCATAAATTTAACAAAATCTGTAAATGGCATACAAAAATAAAATATATAAACAGATTATTACATTGAAAAAAATATTAAAAAACGAGAATATGAATATAAGAAAGACAAAATATATAAAACAAAACATAAGAAAACAATATCAATCAGAAAATCAAAGATTACAAAAAACATGAAAATATAAATCGCAAATAATGTTAAAAATAAAATAAAATAATGTATAGAAAATTACAATAAATAATGCTGAAAATCAAATCAAGTAATATACAATTGAAAGAAAATAATATGCAGAAAATCAAATAATATTATATAAATCAATGAGCTAAAAATTAAAATAAAATAAATTGGGCTCAAAATAAAATAAGAAAAAAATTAAAACAAATCAGAAATTTTGCTAAAAATCAAATCAAATAATATCTTACAGTTTAAATAAAATAATATGCAGAAAATAAAATAAAATAATATCATATAAATCAATGAGCTAAAAATCAAAATAAAATTAATTAGGCTGAAAATAAAATAAAATAAGAAAAAAATTAAAATAGAAATCAAAATTAAAATTAAAACATAAATCAAAAATTATGCTAAAAATCAAATCAAATATCATAAAATTTAAATAAAATAATATGCAGAAAATAAAGTAAAATAATATCATATAAATCAATGAGCTAAAAATCAAAATAAAATTAATTAGGCTGAAAATAAAATAAAATAGGATAAGAAAAAAATTAAAATAGAAATCAAAATTAAAACATAAATCAGAAATTATGCTAAAAATCAAATCAAATATCATAAAATTTAAATAAAATAATATGCAGAAAATAAAGTAAAACAATATCATGTAAATCAAATAAAGTAATGTGCTAAAAATCAAAATAAAATGAAATAAGTTAAGCTAAAAATCAAAATAAATTAAAAAAATCAAAAAACAGACAAAGAAATAAATGAGGCAACAAGTAAGACTTAAAAAATAGAAAATTAATAGTTACTTAAAAAATATTAGCTGAATTATCTTACTTCTTATTTTTATTATTCTGAAATTAAGAAAATATTAAGAGCTGAAATAAAACAAATATATTAAGCTGAAAATCAAAAAATATTACCACAAAATACTTAATTTCCTTTGTCAACCATTCAAAGTTGTTCTTTTCCTTTATGTTTTTTCTTTTAATATATATTTATTATTAAAAAGTTATTTCATCAAAATTCTAATAATATTTTTTCGTAGACTGATTTTTCTTAATTAGATATATCTGTACAAATAATTTTTATTATTCCACTTTTAGCCATTAAATATTATTTCAAACCAAAAGTTGTTTTACTTGTTTTCATGTGTTAACTTTTGACAATTACTTTTGAGTTTTTGTAATTTATTGGGAAAATATTCATGTTTCCTGAAACAGTCAAAATTTATATTAATAGAATTAATTTATAAAACATTATGAATTTTTCCAATGATTTCTTATTGAAATTTGCATCTTCTAATTATTTTAAAAATGAGCTTTAATCACGCTGTGATAATATTTTCATACAATGATTCTTTTGCCGATTTTTTTATTGATCGAATAACAAAGAAAATTTTGAATGTCTTCGTATATCTGTAACAAATAAAAAAATATCGAAAATTAATAAAAGTATGATAATAATAAGTTGTTTTGTTGAGGTTTGCCATAAGACATATTTTTTAACTCTTTATCCAATTCTTCTATTGTTTCTTCAAGTTTATTTGGAATTGCTGCGAAAATAATGTAATTTATTATCCTAATCCTTCTACTATTCTAATCCACTTCGAAATTCTAATTATTCTGATGCGTATGAAAAATCTAGTTGATTTTGTAATCGCTTTGAAATGATTGTTCGAAAATTGTGTACATCGTCGGAAGTAAACTAATCAATCGATGGTTTTTCAAGTTTTCCTTATCCCATTTTTGTAAAAAAAACTAATGTAGGTTCTATTATATGTCCTGCTTCTCTACTCTAATTTCAGAACGATTTTTTGCATTTTTTCATCAGGGGGCTCTCCTCCTCCTACTCTCTTCGTTCATCGACACCCAAACTTGCTTCTGTTTAACAATGCACGGAGCACCATTAATTTATTTCATAAAATTTGTACTTCGCTAATTCTCGGAAAACCTCGAAAACGAAATTTTCACATCTCATCAGAAAATAATTCTTTTTAAATAGGAGATTATAAAATTTCGTTTTATTTTTCGGTATCTACTATTTTCTTTAATAGTTTTACTAGTTATACTAGTATGTGTATATGTAAGTTTAATGTGTGTTGTATGTATGTGTGTAATATTTGAATTGGAATTTTATCCAATTCAAAAAGTAATATAAGATAATTTTGCATTTATCAAAATAAAATTAATATAGTGAAAAATTTAGATCTATACATTATTAAAAAATGTTAAATTTAAATGAATTTGGAAAATACCCTATTATACATTTTAATTCCCATTACCACTCTTACATATTTTATCCAAGATGATCATACCAAGAAATATAAAAAAGGTATGTAGACGAAAGGTTAATTGAATTAATCAAACAAATAATTTTTAAAATTTAAAAAAAAATTTGAAAAATTAAAATATAATAAATTACGAAAGAAAAATTGAATTTAATCCGAAAGTTAATAATAAATTTCAAAATTATACAATCCAGGACCACCTACTTGGACTATCCACCATCTATGGTATCTGAAACATACAATAAAATTAAAAAAATTCCATTGGAAAAATTAAAATAATTCATTTTTCTTATAACTAATCTTCTTTATAAGTTCTCCCTTTCACTCTGCGATGTAAATTTTATGAACACAAGATTGGATCAATTATTTCTCTTTTAATAACTATCGTATGATCATTATTAAAAACAGTGCTTTTTAAAATATACTAAGTCCTTTATGTTTTTGAAGAAAATTAATAATTTTGAAAATGTTTGAAATTTAATGAAAATTAATAAAATTAAAAATGTTGATTAATTGGAATTCGCAAATTCAGTAAATCTTTCTTCTTGAATCGACCATGGTATCTGAAACATTCAATAAAATTAAAAAATTCCATAAGGGTATAAATTCAAACTAATCTTCGAGTTTTTTCTTTTATTCACTAACAGCGCGCGATTAAAAAACTGTACACAATGCAAGCGCAAGTTCAAAAAGGGACACTTGAAAATCAAAATTATTATTACAACGAACATTACATACAAGATTCCAAAACTCGTTATCACTTGTATTGGCACCTTCAATATGCAAGCTCAATTGTGGAATAGTTTTGATTTTATGGACAATGGTACTATTTGTTCCATTGCCCCTGATGAAGCTGCAGTACGTTTCCTCCAAGTTGACGAAGACGAAATATGTAGAAGTAAAACATGAAAATCATGAAATAAAAAAAATTGATTAGTAAACAAATATGCTATAGAATTTCTTCGGGGAGCTAGATCGTTCGCTCACCGAAGAGATCCTGCCTATCTACACCTGCTACAAGGTGAACATACATATAAAACCCGTGAAGCGGATTAATATATGCGTCCCTATCTAACACTGCTAGAATGCAGCCTGTTCTAACGCGTGAAAATCATGTGTAGAAAAATGGCGGAGTCGGGGCTTCAACTTCGCTTTACAGCACTTCATCCACCCCGAAATCTCCGTGCGTTGATAACAAAATCAACAATCAATCAATATAACATCTTATATATTGAAGACCGTTAATTGAGAATCAACGTAATGTGTACAAACATATATAAAAAAATATATACATAAACATATGCATCATGACAACGTTTTAATAAAAAAATGAGTTAATAGAGTTAATTAAGAAAAAATAAAACGATATCTGATGAAACTTATTCTAAATATTTGGGAGGACAAGAACTTGCGATGCGTGTACAGTTTTAACTGTAATAAATAAAATAATCTGGCCTTATTCCATTCTTAGTTTGATAGATTCTCCCTCGATTGGATTTGGACACGAGCATGAAGTCTGTAAAGAAAAGAAAAAACATTACTTTTAAACGAAATTAAATAAACAAAAAAAAATATACATACATATAATTATATATATATATATATATATATATATATATATATATATATATATATAATATGTGATTGTGTACGTATGCGCGCACTTACACTAATTATTAATATCAAATGAGGATGGTGTAAATAAAAATTAAATGAAAACTACTAGAGAAGAATGTAGATAATAAGAAAATTATTGAAATTTGGAGAAAAAAGTAAGTTAGTTTATTTAAAAAATGAAAAAAAAATAGAATGAGATTGAAAATTAAAGAAGTGTTAAAAAATACAAATTTATAAATCAATTGAAAGAAAATTCAGAAGTAAAAGTGAAAAAGTTAAAAATAATCAAAATTCTTCTTGGAAATAGAATAGAAGAAAAGACAAAGAAATCGAAAACAGAATCGATAAAAAAATATAATTTTCAAAAGAAATTAAATCTACAAAAAAATATATGTATATACAATTATATGCATATGTATGTGTGTGCACGCACACGTATACTCTAATTATTAATATCAATTTCATTTAATAACATTTAAATTAATTCGAAGACAAAAACCAGTACACTAACTTTAGCTTAAATTCAAATAATTCAAGACCAAAAATTGTGTTTTCTAAATAGTTAACTGAATGTAGAAATGAATTATGATTGCACATAGACATATACAATTAGTTGAAAATATAATTACGTATTTTTTTAATACATACGGATTTATCACGAAAACAACTATAAATTGAACTGATAATTATTTTCATTTATGTATATTATCTACTTGTTTTACTTGAATATGTTACAATGAAATAAAAAATTGGAAATATATTTGAAATTAATGAATATACAGATGAAAACTTCCTGTCTTTTGCTAGTTAAAATATGTATTTTATAAATTAATTTTATATTATATAAAAGAAGCAATAAAATAAATTCAAACATACATTTTTAATAACAAATTTTTTTTCATTTTACTATCAGTTTTCGAAAATGAAATGTAAGGTTATACTAATTGTCAATTTGAAGAACCCCACTAAGTATTTTTATCACTTAAATATGAAAGTTTTCTTTTATGTTTAGAAATAAATACGTAATATAAAACAACAAAACTATCAAAAAAATATACAAATTAAAAAAAAACTTACCGAAGTTCCAATCCTTCTTATTATCCCAGCTTCAGTTGAAATCACAAAACACTAACACTAACACTAACACTACACTACACTCTAAGACTGACGAAATCAAACTGAATTGAAATTTGAAATTACGTAACGATTTTGGGTTAATACCAACCCAAGAAAAATAAATTTGAAATCTATGTTCACAGTCTCTGTTGACAAGTTCTTAAACGACCCAAAATTCGTTAAGTGGTTTTCCAAATTTCAATTCAGTTTGATTTCGTCAGTCTTAGAGTATAGTGTCGTGTCGTGTCGTGTCGTGTCGGGTAACTGTGTTTTGTGATTTCAACTGAAGGTGGGATAATAATAAGGACTGGAGCTTCGGTAGGTTTTTTTTCAATTTGTACATTTTTTTGATAGTTTTGTTGTTTTATATTACGTATTTATTTCTAAACATAAAAAAAACTTTCATATTTAAGTGATAAAAATACTTAGTGGGGTTCTTCAAATTGACAATTAGTATAACCTTACATTTCATTTTCGAAAACTGGTAGTAAAATGAAAAAAAACTTGTTACTAAAAATGTATTTTATTTATTAATATTTTATTTATTAATTTATTTTATTGCTTCTTTTATATAATATAAAAATAATTTACAAAATCCATATTTTAATTTGCAAAAGACAGGAAGTTTTCATTTGTATATTCATTAATTTCAAATATATTTCCAATTTTTTATTTCATTGTAACATATTCAAGTAAAACAAGTAGATAATATACACAAATGAAAATAATTATCAGTTCAATTTATAGTTGTTTTCGTGATAAATCCGTATGTATTAAAAAAATACGTAGTTATATTTTCAACTAATTGTATGTGGCTATGTGCAATCATAATTCATTTCTACATTCATTTTACTATTTAGAAAAGACAATTTTTGGTTATGAATTATTTGAATTCAAGCTAAAGTTAGTGTACTTGTTTTTGTCTTCGAATTAATTTAAATGTTATTATATAAAATTGATATTAATAATTAGAGTATACGTGTGCGTGCACACACATACATATGCATATAATTTGTATGCATATGTACGTATGTATGTTTGTTGAATGTGTGTGTGTGTGTGAGCGTGTAGAGAAAAATCCTTAGATATAACCTATTAACATCGATCAGTTTGTTATAAATAAAATCTTTTATAAAAAAAAACATTTTAATCTAGAGTACAATAGTTCTATTTGAATTAAGACATCAAATTATTAATATTGTCATATCTATATTATTTCCAAGACTTTACAGTTTACAATAAATGAATTTCAATCAATTTATAGAAATGTTTTTTTAAAATCATATTTTAAATAAAGATATTATAATTAAAACTCTGGATTACTAAAACAATAAAACACGAACATTAATGAAACATACTGTGAACACCGACGAATTTTCAAGATGTTTCAAAATAGTGCAATAACCATATCATTTTAAATTACAATTAATACGAATTAAAAACTTTAATTATAAAATTACATATACAAATATACTAATATTTTAAAAGTGTTTTATTTCATATACAAACACATTTAATATACATCTATATATGTTTACGTGCATACATACACACACAAATATAGAATAAAAAAAACATACATATATACATATATATATATATATATATATATATATATATATATATATATATATATATATATATATATGCATATATGAAATAAATAAATAAAAGAAAACATACTACATAAAATGATGACCTTTATGTTGATTTGTTGATACATTTTAAGAAATGATAAATTGTTAACGCAACTAACTTACATAATATTTTATTTGTATGTGCAGTAAATATGTTTGTATAATGTTTTCACGATTAAATTCGAATGTATATATTGTTAGAGTAACAAATATCTGTAGATATTTTAAATCTTATAATACTGCATTTGAAATATATAGCCATCCAAATGTGATGCAAAAATTTGAATTTTATTAAGGGGGTATTCTAGTCTAGAAGTTCAAAATTTTTTTTTTATATTTTCAAAGTTTAGGCATTTAAGAATATATTTTTAAGTGGATTTTTCGAAATTCGAATTATTTTCGTTGTTATAGCTATTTTTGTGATGCGCCAACTAATCCGGTCTGGCCGGAACGAATTAACTTTAAACGCGTTTTTTCGAAACTACTTTTTTCGACACGGTTGACGTGATATCTCAAGTTATAATAGACTGATTTACTTGAAATTTGGTACAGAGCTTTTCAATATATCAGTGATTACCCCCGCTTAGGATTTTTTTAAAAAAATTGTTTTTTACTATTTTTAAAAAATTCCTAAAGTTGAAAAAAATAGGGCAAAAATGACTGTTTTTTCACACTGCCGCCATATTGCGAAATTTTTTTTTTAATTTTCCTAAGCGGAGATACTAATACAACCTTCTTTTTCAATAATTTAAAAACATTTTTTGTTTCATCTGACCGGAAAGGTTGGAACCACGTCAACCAGGAGACACCTTTTTTTCGAGCCCCCACTTTGCCAGCCTGTACCTTTTTCAATTTTGATTTTTTCATTTTTAATAATACTTTTTTATACTCTTCAAATGTCAATAAATAACTGATAAAAATGGATAGTAAAAATATTTGTTGGTTTTTTTATAGCGCCCGAAAAAACACCTAAAATTCGTGCGTCTAGACTAGAATACTCCCTTAAGAAGAAATATTTGAAGAAAATAGAGTGAACTATTGAATATCCTTATCAAATATTAACAAATTTTCCTAGCATTTAAATATTCTTGTCATTTGTCTTTATATGAAAGGATATAATACTATTTTTCTGTTGAATGATTCCGGTAGTTTTTCGAGGGTTGTATTTAGATAGTCCATTAAAAATAATACATTTCTGTAATATATTTTTAGTAGATATTTTAGAAATTAATGATATTACTCCAATTTCACTAAATATAGAGCAGCGTTTTTTAATTATAAATTGGCTTTTAATTGTATGGGCAGTTCTTTTAACTTCTACTAGATTTTTTATTTAAATTATTGTAGAAGATTCATATTTATCTTAAAAATTAATCATCTTGATTTTATTTGAATACTGAATCATAAATGAAGATCTAGTGTATTAAACTTTCTTTAGTCAGTTTATATGATATTCAAAAATCAAAGTGAGATATGTAGATAAGATTCTTAAAATAATCCCAATATTTTATTTTTACGTTATAGAAAAATAATTTGTAGGGTAGCCCCAGTGAGATTAAGGGATGGTAAAGAATAGTAAATGATAGTAAGAAAGTAAATGCATGCCTAAATTCTTCAGTCCCATTTGGGCTACCCTATATGTAATCATTTGAATATTGTCTGTTTTAAATTCAAAATACAATTTTATCTTCATTTACATCGGAAAGTATTTTAGATAGTAGGGTATTTTTTAATTAAAATTTTTCGCATGACATTTTGAAATTAACATACGAGTGTCGTTTGATAAGATTGGTAAAAAAGTAAGAAAAACTAAATTGAAAAATTTAATTAAATTAATTAATTAATTAACTCGTTCGCTACCAGCGTCACACATGTGTGACGACTCGATTTTCTTACCTCAGCCCAGCGTCACAAATGTGTGTCGGATCTGTGACATATGATGCGTAGGAAGGTGCACATCTGCAAAGGAATGGTGACAGATGATCATTATTAGTTTATTATAACTGTTTGTACCAAATCGTACTGCAAACAGATGAATTATGTTAAAAACAATAAGATCTGGGCGTCACGAATATATATATATATATATATATATATATATATATATTCGTGTATATATTTATATATTTATATATATATATATATATATATATATACGAATATGTTTGAATGAATTAAAAAATATTGGTAAACGTTAATAAATTCGAGTTACGTTTTAAAACTATGTTTATAAACTTGTTCAATTTTATTATGTAAAAATAATTAAATAATCATACAAATAACAGTAAATTAAATCCATGTGGTATTTAAAAATTTATCAAACAACACGAAAGGTAATTGACATGTATGCCAATATTCAGTATGTAGTGCGAAATTAACGTTATTGGCACGTATTTCAATATACAGATAGTATTTTTATTTTTATAACATTATGTATATACATTTAATTTTAAATGGATTTATAACACTTTCATTAATAACAAATTGATCCGTTTGTTTTTGATAGTGCAAAAAATCCATTTATTTATACTTTGAGATATAATATTTAAAGGTTTGCGTTTGAATTATGAAAAATTGACTTTGGAATATTTTTAGTTGTATTATATAAAAATGTATTAATAAACAATTATTGTTTATTTATAAATTTTCCAAAAAATTTTTCAAAAAAAATTTCCGAAAATTTTTCAAAAAATTTTTCAAAACAATATACGAGGTCGTTTGATAAGTCCGTGTAAATTCCGAAAGATGGCACCACTGGTGCATATCGAGGTTATTTTTAATTAGTAGCACCTCTTGGAAGAACACACATCAGGTTTCAGCCATATCGGTCTATTCCTTTGCTTCGTTTCATCACTGTAGATGAAACATGGATACATCACTACACTCCTGAGACCAAAGAGCAGTCTAAACAATGGGTTATCAAGGGGGAATCTGCTCCGAAAAAGGCGAAGACAATTCCTTCGGCCGGGAAGGTTATGGCGACTGTCTTTTGGGATTCGCAAGGAATAATCTTTATCGACTATTTGGAAAAGGGTAAAACCATTACAGGTGCATATTATTCATTGTTATTGAATTGTTTGAAAACCGAGTTGCAAGAAAAACGTCCCCGATTAGCCCACAAAAAAGTCCTCTTTCATCACGACAACGCACCAGCTCACACCTCAGAAGTTGTGGCCGCAAAACTAATGGAAATAGGGTTCCAAATCGTTTCACATCCCCCCTATTCTCCAGACTTGGCTCCATCGGACTATTATTTGTTCCCTAATATGAAGAAATGGCTCGCGGGAAAAGATTTTATTCGAACGAGGAGGTGATTGCAGGAACGAATGACTATTTTACAGACTTGGACAAATCCTATTATTCGGAAGGGATCAACAAACTAGAGCAGCGTTGGATGAAGTGTATAAGCCTAAAAGGAGACTATGTTGAAAAATAAAAACGATTTATTCAAAAAAAATGAAGCAGTTTTTATTTTTACACGGACTTATCAAACAACCCTCGTATGTGTCGGTTTGTAAAATTGCTAATTTCACTCATTTAGAACGTTAAAAATACATCTCACAAAAATTAATGACAATTTGGTATCATATTTAAATAATAAAACGTCTGGGCTGTGGTGGCGGTTTTTCTCCTGAAGCACTGGTAGCGAACGAGTTAAATTAAACAATAAATAAATTTACCATATTTATCAAACGACCATCGTATATGCATTTTAAAAATATGTACTTCAAAAAAAGTATAAATTTTGTGATAATTATTATATAATCATCATATCAAAGATAAAAGAGTTTAATATTTCGAAAATGAACACTTCATTCTTTTATATCAACGTTGTTTTTTGTAACATAATCCAAACAATTTTATAGTTAACAAACGACACAACTGAACATTTCTAAATTATTTAGGTTAATTCAGAATGAAGTTAGTAGTTGTTACTAAGTGTAAAATTTATCTTTAGGGAAAAATGAACCAACTTTTCAAACACTAATAGCGTGATAAAGGAGCAAAATGATACTAAGTAATTACTGAAAATCAGAGTAATCCATAAAATATTTTTTTGTAGAGTGGTGTATTACATATATATATATATATATATATATATATATATATATACGTATGTGTGTATGTATGTGTATGTAAATATGTGAATGTATGCAAAAACGAACATAAAACGAAACAACCGTGTTCCGAAAACATAGAACATGCATTTGTAACACACACGATGGAAACATCATCGGGGATCGTGTAATGTCCGAAGTTTCAGTGTGAACAAATCCCATATCGAGGGGATAGAGCTATCGCGCGAGACTATTTATGACTACTGAGTGACAAATACGTCGTTGCATTTTGTTTTATTTACACGTGTCGCAGCCAGCTGCGATCGTCGTCGTCGTCGTACTGCGGCGGCCATTAGTGTATTTTTACAAAAAGATTACAACGGCTGAAATAGTTTCAGTGCTTTCATATAAGTTCAATCGACCTTTTTTCCCTTTTTTCCATTTCCCACTTCTAAATCGTAATCCTTAATATACATTTGTGCAAAAGTTCAACTTTTATTATTGGTTGTTTATGTTTTTTTCTCGTTTTATGAATATTTGATTAGTGTTGTTTGATATATGAGTAGAACATTTCAAAACAAATATAGTCGACACAATAATGTTCAGTGCTTATAAAAACAGAATAAATTATATCTCAGTATATCGATACAATAATTGATATAAACTAATAATTTATGAGTTAATAAAGAGAGAACTAGAGAACTGAAATTAACTTATATTTTGAAGTTAAAATAAAAAATATATTATATTTTAAAAATATAATAGTATAAAATATATATGAAAATTATTACGGTTTTCAAAACATATTTATTTATATTAAAAAGTTAATAAATAGTAAAGAAATAATTCGAAATTTATTTAGATTCAGTAATATAACAGAATGATATAATAAATATCATAAGTCTAAATTAGTAATGACTGTGTTAACGTTCGGTCGATCGACTGAGTCAATTGAATAATTTACTGAGAAAGAAATCAGCACGTCTTGAATTCAATTCTGTTGCACCAGTCGCGTCTGTTAATTTATACCAACGTTGATTACAATTTATGTTCCCTAAATTTCATCCAACATTATGATAGCCGTTCTGAATTATTTACTGCTACACATTGGCAGGAAATTACTATAAAGAAGTTGGAAAAAGCACGTCTGCGGAGTCAGGTATCGTTTCATTATTTACTTCGTATCTCGTATGTCAGATAATCTGAGAAATATGATCGCTGAATGAAAAAGAGAACAGATATTTAATAAGTTCAATCGATTCACCAAAAACCAATCTGAAACTTTTCGACGAAAACTTAACACATTTTCTCAAGTAGTATTTTCTGCCATCAGACATATATAAGTTTTCCTTTTCTCCCTTTTTTGATATTTTTTATTGGTTTTGTTATGCGAAGAATGCAATATATATATATATATATATATATATATATATATATATATATATACACACATATATGCATACATACAAACACTTAAACATACATATATATATATACACACTATCGTGTTTTATTTCACGGATCGCTTTATAATGGGTGATATTTTTGAAAAAGAGATTAAATTATTTTTTCACTCTCACATATTATATATATATATATATATATATATATATATATATATATATATATATAAATTCACTTAAGTAGTATACAAATAAATCTGTATACTTTTGTATGATACTTTCGAGAGATTTTATTTTTATATGGCTTTTATTTTTATATTTTCTTTCATTCATTATTTTTCACGATTTTACGCTTTTGTGTGGTTTTTATTGCATCTCGTTTCTTATATTTTTTTAAACGTATACTCACAAAAACATCTTTTTAAGTGCAGTATAAAACTTTTATTTAAAAAATATGAAACAGAAATAGAAAATATAAATAAATGTGTATTAATTTGAGAGAATATCTGATATTATTTTTTGTTTGTATATTTGTTTCTGATAATTTTTTGGGTTTACATATATTGAATGAGTTAATTAATTACAATTTAATTAAACTAATTTTTCAGTATATGTGTTTTTTATTTGTTTTTACTCTCACTTAACACAAATTAATCATCGCCAAGGCTTTACAGTATACAAAAATTCTAATTTAAAAGCTCTGATGATGATGAATTGATCATCGAAATGTGCATCAGAAAAAAGTTAAAAATAAGAAATTTTTGAATATTTTTTAAGAAAACTTATGCTGTTGATAGAAGTGATTCATTTGTATAAAAATTATTAGTCATAGCGATAAAAGGAATCTTTTCAATTTTTGAGTTCTAGACCAGTTTTGGTTTCCTGTATTATATACGAATAAAATAGTGAAAAATTTCTTATAAATTAGTAATCATCTTTTTGTATATATATATTTTTTAAAAAAATAGAGTTTTATCTAAAGTAATTTTTGCATTGTTACTACTGAAAATATTTGTAACATTAATGAAATACATTTGATATTAACTATTGTGAAATATGCTTGTTTGAATAATCCTTTATATAATTTTATTATTAGTCTATTATTATTATTAATATTAAAATAATTTACAAATTCTTTTCTGGTAATGTTATTTTCAAAAAAGTGTATTCCATTTTTATTAAATAATATTATAATTCGAGAATAAATCTAATTAAAATTAGTTCAATAATTGGATCTACTTTAGTAAGATCTTTTATACAAATATTTCAAATAAATCAGAAAAATAAAGTAAAATTTTTCAAATTAAAATATGTTATCAATATAATATATTAATTTAAATATTATTATATTTCAAAATATTAAGTTTAATTATCAGTGAAATATAGAAAATAAATAAAATCTATCTAATAATGTTAATACTATAACAGCTCAAATATTTAATATAAACTCATTTATTTACAATATTAACAATTTTTTTACAAACAACGTGAAATATATTTAATGTAGATTATTATATCTATACTATTGACACTTTGAATATATAACACATATTTAAATTAATGAATATAAATACGTGTATATAGACACATACGTACAGGTATATATATATATATATATATATATATATATATATATATAACATTTAAAATTACTCTTTATGCACTATTTAATAGATTATGTTTTTAATATGAAACTAATACCATTGATCACGTTAAAGTAGGTTACATTTAAATAAAATCATTTAAAGCTGCTCCTTGTAGGTATTAAATCGAAAATAATTCATATTCAGCATTAGATTTCTTAGAAATTTCAAGAAAAATTATTCTACTGAAATAATTGAAAATGTACGAATATGAACTTATTATTAATGTTTTTGTATTTGTATAAAAATATTTATTTAAAATCATAAAATGTATTGATGAAATCAATTTTTTATAAAAATGTTACTTCATGTTGAGGTGTAATAACTAATTATTTTTAATATTCACATTTTATTTTCGTATTAAATATATATATTTTTTCAAATAAACTCTTAATTGGTATAAAATAAAATTGTAGTTTTTGGAAAGAATTAAATTTAGATATTAACAATCCTGATGAAACAATTTAAATAAAATGAATAAAGAATCTGTTAAAATTAAGTGATTTTATATTAATATTGCACATTAAGTTAAAAAATGGAATAAATTAAAGTGTTTATAATTTTAAAATTACTTAGTTGAATTGTTTAATGGAGAGAATTTCCAATAAGATTATCATTAAATAATGTTACGTTATATTGTTTGAAATTTAAAAGTCTCTCTTAATAAAAAAATCACGTTGTATCAAAAGACTGAATAGAATGTTGAAAAACCATTTAATGTTTATTTATATCTTTTTTTCTGACTGTTTCCTCTTTTTCATAAAGCTTCATTATATAATTTGAAGCTTTATAATGTCACATTTTAATAAGCTACTATTGAAATTATTTTTATAAATTTTATGCTTGTAAAGAGAATTTTAAGTGTATTGTGTTCAATAAAAATAGCATAATATAAAATAAAATAATAAATAACTTATAAAATTGGAATAAAAAAAAATTATTAGTATTTTAGTCACATTGAAATTACACATGTTTTGAAATATTCTATATACAAGATAGTTATGTTTTTTTTAAAAAAAAATGTAAATATGTATTTATCTAATATTTTATTTTACTCATTGTTAGATTTTTGATAAATTGATTAATTTTCGGTTGGATTTTCGAATTTGTTCTATCTTTAATAATTATCGGTTGTATTGACTCAAATAACTAGGCTGGATATTTATTAATCTGATATTCTTCTCATGAAGATAGGTTTTCACAATTCGTGTTAAAAAAATAATTATGTAATCTTAGACAAAATTAATTAAATTATATACAGTCTGATAGAAAATTAAGATATTTTTTATTGTTGATCTTAATCTCTATTTATCTAAGGTTCTATATTGATTTACAGTTTTTTTTAATTTAAGTTAAACTTTTTCATTTGAAGAAATTATTTTTTTAATGTTATTATTATATAAAATTATTTTATTTACTTATTGTTTTATTTTTTTAAATGAATGTGTTTTATTTTTAAAAAATAACTCTTTCTAACATTTTTACATCAATAATGTTTCTCTTGGAATTTTAATAATTTTAATATTTATTAAAATCATTTAGGAACTTTAACACCAATTAATTTTTACCCTCAACACCATAACAGATTATAAAGTGTTTAATAATTAGTTGTTGTTAAATTTTTTTGTTTATAACAATAGTCGGCTGATATGCATTTCAATAGCGATGCAATCATCGTTAGAATATTTTTGCTATTAAAATGAAAAAAATGCTATTTGTTAATTTTTTTACAATTTTCTAAAAAATTTTAATAGCCAAATGGCTTTGACGATGATGGCATCGCTATTGAAATGCATATCAGCCACGACTATTGTTATAAACAAAAAAAGTGATCAATAACTGATTCTTGAACACTTTAGATTATATTGTGATATGAGGGAAAAATTCATTTGTGTTAAAGTGAATTCGTCACATTTCCAAAATAAACAATTTATATATTATTTATGTTATTTTCAATATGTGATTAGCTTATGAATTCTTGAGTTCTAAGTAAATATCTGCTTTTTAAAAAAAATGTTTAAAAAGTTTCTTCTATTTTTAACGATTATGTTTTTCCAGATTATTTTCTTTGTCAAAATTTTCTAGATAGATGATTAATTTATTATAGCATTTTTATTTTTATCCATAGTTCTGAAAGTTTCAGAAATACAAGTATCTGTTTTTTAAAAAAACTTTTTTTGAAAGCAGTACATTTATTTTAAAAAAAATGTTCGTAAAATTTTTTTATTGAATTTTGACTTATTTGAAATACAGAATTTTGTTTTTCATTATTTAATGTTCAAATAAATTAGTGATAAAATTTTTAAAAATACTTCATTTTTCATACGTCATATATTTTTAATTTAATAGTTTTGTAATGTGAATTGATTAATCAATGTACACCAAAGTTAAATGTTTAAGAATATTAGATTGAGAATTATTTTTAACTCGATGTATGTGTTTTATTATTGCATTGAAATGAAATATTTTTAATTTGCTATTTTTCACAAACTATATATGCAAAACAAATCAATAATATATTTTATATCATCATTCACACGAAATATGATTAATTTTATAATTGAAACAATACAGAAGTCGTTGTTTCAAATTGAAATCGATAAAATATACAGGAAACAGGAAATAATAAAAAAAACACTCACACGTATAAACGAGCACACGGAGAAAAACTTGTCATCAATCCCTTGACAGTGAAATGCTTGTTTCGTCATACTAAATCGTTCGTTTGTATTTTTCTCTCTTTCTCTCGTACATTCTCCGATTCGTCGAGGAAACGTCCACGTTATAGGTACATTTTTCCCGTTGTTTTGGCAAATTTAATTACGCCAACACACCGTGCATCGTAGGTATGTAAATATAACCTTTTGTTCGCTCTTTTTTTTAATTGCAAATTTTAGTCACAATAACCGCGCCTCTGTTTTATTTCCAACGGTTATTTGCGGACATTCTGGAACACACTAGTTATGACGTCCTGTTGTTGTGCTTTCTTTTCTCTTCATTTTTATATTGTTCTGTATACCATTTGATTACGTTAATTTTTATGAAATTTATTCGGGCGTTTGTTTATCATAATCTGTTGAGATATGCTCGAATTATATACTTTTTTTATTGTTATTGTTTACATCAAAGATTTCACATTCATAAACTGTATTTTACTAACGATCCTTTCTATGCAAGTACGGGGGTTGGCCGTTATGATGTAACAATCGCGTGAAAATGATGACAATTTATGTTTTAAATAAATCTCTTATTTAACATTCCATTCGTGAAATCAGTGAATAAAACTTAGTTAATTTAAAGATCTTGTATTATTTTTATACACTTGCAGTACTTGTGGCATAAATTCAATTAAAATAATTTTGTACATATATATATATATATAATATAAAAGTGTCTGCTGTTGTTGTGTATTAAATTAAATTTTATTGAATATATTTTCATTTTGATGAGCAGTAATTCAAGAGTAAATTAATCATTTTAAGTAAACAACTGTTTATGATAGAGTTGTAAAATTTTCGGCGTTTCTTGAATTTATAAGAAGTGTTTACTATTCAGATTTATATTTAAAATATTAGTTATATGTATATTTAATTAAAATTCTCTAACAAGAAGGTTTTTCAATTCTTTGATATTTATTTAAAACTTCTACTATGTTAATAAACGTTTCGTATTTTTTAAATAACATAGTATACATAACTTTTGTGATTTATATCAATTTAAATGATTTTATTTTTTTAAAATATTAACATTTGCCTTGTGTATTAATTTTCTAAAAATATTCCTAGTATCTGTATAAATTTTAGTTCGTTTCAAAGGAATTTAAAGCAACAACTAGATTAAATGATTGTATACAAATACTATTTCACGATTTATGTTAATATATTTTTAATTTTTTGTATTTAAAGTTTTCAACCTGGAGAATTGTAATCATAGAATAGATTCTGTTTCTTTTTACGGTAAAAATTATTACACGCTAAAATGAAATTGAGAAATTACAAAAAAATAAGTTGGGGAAAATTCAGACTTTCACCGAGATGCTTGAGCTTAAAATACTTTTTATTCCAGTATTTTTAAAACCACGCTTTTCTCATTTAATAAACAGATTAAGAGGGGTAAAAACCAGATGAGATTTTAAAAAATAGATTAAGAGGATTTAATCGTATTCATATATAGATTGTTCCGGAATTGGAACTTCTGTTATCGGACTTTTTCTCCTAAGTAAGTGTATTATTGTTATTTATTTTTTTTATATCTATATTGTCGGTGTATATGTCAATTTTAATTTAATTGAGATTATAGAAATACATACTTCTTATAATCAAAATCGTTTGATATTTACAGCTATGAATTTTACTAATAATTTTTTAAAGGATTTATTGATATACATATATTTTATTAGTAAAGTAAGATGAATACGTTAAATATTTTTATTTGTAAATTATATAATAATAATAATTTTAATTTATTGTATTCTTTTATACAACTTTAATTTTATTTCCTCGTAAGTTGTCAAATTATGATTAATTAACGTTAAATAGATGTAAAAATTCACAACAAAATATAAATAGTATTTGATATTTTTTTTGCGAAATATTACAAGTAAAAAATTAAATAATATTATAATTAAAATTTTATATTTTTTAATGAAAAAATGTTTCGAGTCACGATATTGTTTGTATAATTATTAATAACAAGTTTTATAACTTTACATATTTGTTTTATACATTGTCTTTGTGCTATTTACATATAATATTTTATTTAATATTGTTTATTGCATGACACATTATATCTGAAATAATATGGTAGTTCCATTTATTCAACATTGAAATGCAAGATGGCATATAGCGTTACTTTCATAACATAAATGGATTTCTGTAGTTACCTCTAGATATGCGGTGAGTGTATTTTGTCCATTTATGTGCTAATTAGTTTATGTAAATATTAGTTTAAAAAATACATTAAATTATTAAAAGTTTTATTAGATTTTCGAGGCATTTGAACATATAATGTTTGAATTAAAAATAGTCTATTTGATATATAAAACTATAACTTTGTATTATTTGTAATAAAATGAAATGTTTTTTTTGAAAGAATTTTTTTTAGAAAAGTATTTTTATTGTTTGAAATAAAAATGAAAACTAAATTTTTGTTCAATAGATTCTATATTAAATAAGATATTTTCAATGATTTTTATATAAATTTATTTAAGATGATTTAATTATGTTTTTACATCATTAAAATAACGAACATCAGATGTGAGATTTTTAAACAACTTTGAATTACTATAATTTCATTAAAAATAAACTTAATTAATAAAAACAGTTATAAACATGCTTTTATAAATTTTATTATATTAAACTTGTAGTTAAATTTTATTTCCTTGAAATCGATGAAAATCTCAAGGATATTTTAATAATATGAAATGAATATTTTCACTGTTAAGAAGTTTAGATTCTTAAATAAAGTGGTAATTAGTACACGATAGGTCTGATTTTTTTGGAAATTTCATAATAATTACAAATTGTGATTTTCTCAATAAACGTTAATGAGATACGAAGTCAAATATTTTTATTGAGAAGTACAATATTTTTTTTAAATTGGCTAGTGTATGTACAATATTTTACTATTCATATATTTTTTGTACATTAGTTTTGTTGTTGTAATTTTTTAATTTCACCATATATATATTTATTCTATGTTTCACTATGATTTAAAAATAATAAAAAAATATTTTGCAGACTTTTAATAGATCAGCATATCAGAGCGAATATAACTTTGATATATATTTTTACGATATACTGTTTGGTTATTGATAGGATTATTGATGATTGGGTAAATAATCCGATTTATCAAAAATTGTATGTATAGAAACAAATCATTATTAAGTTAGAAATATACATTTTAATTTGCTTATCTTATGTAGTCGATAACATTGCACATATATTAAAATAAAATAAAAAATTTAATGTGTTTCATTACGAAAACGAGTAAATTTTTTGTCACCTAATATTTATTGAATTTTTATACGATTATTAACAGGTGTACAACATAAAATATTATATAATTAGTTTATAAAATATTTATTAAAAATAATGCTGTCTTTGAAAATGTTTAAGATGTTTGTTTTAATTTTTATATTTTTACTATTATTGGAGATTTTATTTAATTAATTTAGTATAATACAAATAAGTCACTAATGTTAAAACTACAAAATTTTATTCAAGTGTATAATAATCACTTATTGTTTACTTTATTTACTGATGATTTGTTCGATGATTATATTATGTGTTATCATGGTTAAGTATTAGAGTTGTATTATAAAAAGTGATTTTATAATACAGTGCTCGAATGATAATAACATTATCGTTGAAATGCATGCAGTGAATATAGCGAACAACGAGTAATTGTTTAAGACTTTTATAAAATCTTATGGTAGTGGAATTAGTGATTAATTTGCTTAAAAATGAATTTGTTATAATATCAAGTAGAATAATTAATGTGTGTGTAATTTGCTGGTTTATCAAAGTTTTCTGGGTTTTAAAATGTATATATATATATATATATATATATATATATATATATATATATATATATATATATATATATAGACAGTAATGTACCATTTTTAAATTTTCTATTCATTTTGTTATACAAAAATTATTAACATATAAGTCAGTAATATTTTTTTTAATAAATCTAATATATTTATTATTAAAACTCATCATAATAAATTTAATCATTATTTAAATTATATAAAATATGTTTTCCATACTAAATGAAAATTTAGACCCTTATATTGTTATGACAATTAATTGTAAGTATGAAGCGTTACTTTCTAATATTTATATATTTTAACTTTTAATCCTAGATTTAATTTCCACAACAAAGATATGTTTTGATGATTTCACGGTGATGAATGAATTAAAATGGCGAATGGTTTATGTTTTCATTATCTGGCTTACGATTGTTCATATGCATATAGAATAAGATTTGTATTTACTGTTAATGAAACATGTAGACTGTTGTTGAGTGAAACGATTTTCGTTAGACAATAATTTTAACAGTAATCTCTTCAGAACGAATATGTCTATGTAATTAATCATGTTTCAAGTAATATTATTTTGATGATAACTAGTAATTTAAATGACATTTAAGAATATTTATTCGGAATAAAATTATATATGTAATTTATTTAATAAAATAAATTATAATATATACTTTCTCTTACCTTTCAAATGGTAATTGTTTTAAAATTTTCGACTTTACTGTCATGAACATTTATTTCTGTATTAAAATTTTACATAATATGTCTTTTTAAATTATTCATTTTAATAAATTTTAATTAAATACTGTATTTGATATATTATTTTGTACTCAAAAAGAAACCAAACTAATATTGAATAAAATATATTTTAATATTGTATGTTGCTAATTGACAAGTAAATTATATTTTTTAACAAAGAAAATTGTATTGTGTATTAATAATAATATCGTTTTTTTTTTTTTTTGCAAAAAATATATTTGGATATTATATTATTTTCAAATATTATACATGTACATTTTTATACATATTATTTTATTATATTTGGTAATATAGGCTGTTTATTTAAGCGTAATAGAAATTTACATTGAAATTAATTTAAATTTCTATCACGTTTAAAAAAAGACCTATATATACTGTTATATATTCCTGGGATGCTTTTTTATTTCAAATACTTCAATTAGGAAAACATTATTGTTATTATTAATAAAATTATTTATAGACATTGTTCATTACTCGATCCAATGTTATATCGAATTCTTTAATATACAGATATAAAACCGTAAGGCGAAAAACAACAGTATTTATTATACTGATGACTATTATCAAAACATTGATTATTTATTTTGAGAGAAAAGCTAAAAACATACCATTTTTTTAAGGACGTTTATATGTTTTCGTTTATTTTTATTGTCGACGAATAAACTTTACCTATACATCTCTCTTTGTTATTACACAGGAACTCATTTAAACGTATCACTTTTATTTCTGACAGACTGTACGTCAAGGATAGTTTACTAATACCAGAGGTTGGATAAAACGTTATTTATGTTTCGAAAAGCCATACTGTAAACAGCGTCGTAAAACAAAAGAAACGAACCGAAGCTCCGTACTTACACTTGACTTTTCAACTTTGCCTTCATCGAATTATATTCTTTTAAAGTTAGCATCAATTTGGATTGTATGGACTTAATATATATATATATATATATATATATATATATATATATATAATATATTAAGGTATTAGGTTCAATTTTATAAATTATTTTTTTAAAAAGTAATCTCATTTGAATTAGAAGCATAAAATAATGCAGTGTTAAAATAGCACTAAATGATTAATTTTTGTATGTGATTTGAAACATATATTTATTATGTACAAAATTTTGAAATTAAATTTATGTAAAGGATAGTAATTTATTTTTTAATCTACATGATTAGTGTTTTCAACTGATAATATTAGGTCGTGTAATATGAAATGTCAGATTTTTTAATTGGAAATCAAAGAGAAATCCGAAATTTCATATTACAAAATCTAATATATATTTAAACATTAAGAAGTTTAGATGGGTTTTATATGCAATATATATATATATATATATATATATATATATATATATATATATAATTTTCTTATATGTCTTGAAGAAATTCTATATAATACATAATAAGTTTTATGGTCTTTTTAAAAATATCTGGTTGAATATTAAAAAAATGTAATTTTTTCTAATTTATAAAAGTTAGGACTTAAAAGTTAAAACAGATACTAAACCTTTATTTAGTATTTATTTTAGTTTTTAAAAAATATAAATTTATTCTGCCTAAAAATATTTGAAAGGTATAAATTAAAATGAGATTCATTGAGCAAATATTTTTTTTTGTTGTGTACATTGTTAATTTTCTATATATGATTTTTTTCGTTATAATTATCATGACTCAATATTAACTTTCTTTGATAAGTTTATAAACTTTTATGTTATTAATATCATGACATTTTCGTATAGATCTAAAAATAGCAAAATATTATGATCTATTTTTATATGGTCTTAAAATATCTAGAGGTAGAAATTTATTGTTTGAAAAAATGAAAATAATGTTTTTTCTTATTGAAGTATTTTATATATATATATATATATATATATATATATATATATATATATATATATTGCAAGATCAGATTTGGATCTATGAAAAGTTGTTTAAAAGTATATCAAGATAATTATTTACAAAAAAGTTGTCTAAAATGGATATGTTTTTATCTTCAAACAATAGAAAGTAGAAAAAGTTTGGAAATTAGTAACTGAACTTGAAAACATTTTAATGAACTATAGTAGACAGAAGTTGTCTTTAGTTTTAGTTTACAAAAGACATTTGACACAAAAACTTTATTGTAGTAAGTATTTACTGATATTAAATTTCACTACTCTTCTAACAATATTCTTTTTTCTGTTAGTATCATGTCAATCATTTATTAATAATGTTATACTTAAGAGAAAATATATCGAAATTAAAAAAAAATACTGAAAATATTCCGAAAGCATCGCTATTAAATTTATGTCGTCGTCAGAGTCGTTAAGATAATACAATATAACGACAGCGACACTTCTAATTGTACTGGGATGAAATTCGTTTGCCACTGACCGGAGTCTCTTAAGAATATTTCTGATGACCGACTGGTCTGTCGGCTCGCTAGAAATACGTTCGTATAAAACACCGAGATCAATGTGTATAATCAAAATAAAACGCTGGATGACGTTTGTGAGAAAGATGAAATTAGTCCTTTGTACAGGTTGGATTATAAGAACTGTCTCGCTTGTGCAACGAATGATTGGAAGCGTGCGTTATATCTGACACTCTACCGGAGCAGTTTGGTTTCTCGTCAGCTAAGGTGTACGTTGATTCAATTCGTATGAAACACAATCATCAGTGCCAATTTTTATCCATGACTAATTTTTGTACGATACTGAGGAGCTTTTTAATTGAATGAATAATAATTTCATCTATATTTGAAAAAATAACATTTGGATTTAAAGAATATTTATTTTATTTGAAAATGTTCTGAAAATAGAATTAATTATAATATTTATTTGTCCAATACTGAAATTAAGTTTTGAGAATTTATTAAATTTCTAGATCATATCCAAAAGAAAGTATATGTATGAAATAAAAGTGAAAATAATCTATTCTTGTTTAGTATTATAAACTGTTTGATAATATCAGAATATTTTTAAAGCATTACTCAAAGTTATTAACAATAAGATAATGTGAATCTTTCTATTCTACTTGATTGCTCATAGATCATTCATATTAAACTGAATTTCTATTGTTATAAAATTTCACATTTTTGTATACCTTTTTAGAATAAATTCATTAAGATATTTTAATGTATTTTTAAATTTGTAATTAAGTTTTGAACGCTAAACGAAATAAAATCGCTTTCCCTCTATTGTATAGTAGACACAGTTTTCAAAGAATATCATTTTTTATTTTTAAAAACTAACCGTATTGTAATTTTTTATATTTTTTTGCTATTTATGTTTTATTTTATTTACTATTTTAAAATTTTCGGTTATTACAGCTATATAATATTATATCATAAAAATTTAATATTATAATAATTATTTTTTTAAATGTTTGGATTAATTACTTTTTATCTACAGATTTCTTTTGATCATTTCTTTAGTTGTGATCCGATTTAATTGATATAGATTTTGAATTTTAAATTAAATTCTATCCAATTATATATTTATATTTGAATAGAATTAGTATAAAAATAATTGTAAATTATGTTTTAAATATAATTTTAAAAAATAATTCAAATTATGTAATAATAAAATAATTTTTAAATATTTAATGTAAAATAAACAATTTATTTTATAATTTAGTACCATTTGTAAGAAACTAACTTAACTAATTATCAAAAAGAATCCAGATTTAATTTTAAATAAAAATACTAATTTAACTATTCAGAAACATTATAAAAATATTTGGTTTAATATCGGAAATTCACAAAATACTTGTTGTACTGGCCAAATATAAAAATTATTTGATAATAAATGTTCAAGTACACAAAAAAACTTTAAATAATTATGATAAAATGGACATAGGCGATTTTTATTCCTAAATCATTCGATTTGTTATAATTCTGCTTGAAATAGTTTTATTTGTCTAATAAATGTTTTTTACATAAAAAATGATGATCATCCACACCACAAGATATTAGAAAATGTTCACGTTGTTTATTTATACCAACATTGAACTAACTCTTATTTTTAACTAATAATTTTAAAGTTTATCTAAATTTTATAACACATTTTTTTCACTATAATGACATCTTCATTGAAATGTTCAATATCTTATTGTTGTTATAAATAATGTTAATAATAAGAAATTATTGAATACAATAGCTGGTAGTGTAGGATGTGATAAAACATTTGTGTGAAAATGAATTCATTAAACTTTTAAAGCAAATAATAAGTGGTTTTTACTAAACGATATGAAGTAATTTATTAACATAAACTCATTTTAACTACAGTTTTTTTCTAAATAATTGGTTCAAAGTTTCTTATCATGCGAAACTATTTTATTTAGCATATAAAATGTTCTTTAAATATTCAATGATATTTTATAAAATAAAAAATATAAATAAAATAATATTTAAATTTTGATTACATGCAAGGAATTAAAAAAATATTTAATATAATATTTAATTATTTCATTAATTAAAAGAAAATCTCGTTTTTATTCGATAGAAATTAGTATCTCTAAACACACATATATATATATATATATATATATATATATATATATATATATATATATATATATATATATATATATATATATATATATATATATATATATATATATATATATATATATATATATATATTAGGTTGGCAAAGGATCGCAGCTATGTACAAAAAGCGGAAGGGAGATAACCTAATATATATATATATATATATATATATATATATATATATATATATATATATTATGTATATATATATATATATATATATATAAATATTTATGTATAATGAAAGGATAAGGGAAGATATTTACACACATGTTTGCATATACGTTCGTGTGTTTAAGTTTTTATGTTCTTTTAATATTAACATTCATTAAAGATTCAAAAGAATATTTATCTTACCTGTAGAACACCATTGTCACGAAAACATAACACACGTTATAGTTTCATTTAGATAATCATCAAAAAACAAATCACAGATTATGGAAAATAATGAATATATTTGGTGGTTATATCAAACTCAATAATCTTCTTTATTTACATTTAATTATTATACATGTTAAATATAAAAAGTATACTAAAAATAGAATTTATTTTAACATAAATCAAGAATTGTATAAGAATTGAGTACTATTTTTTAATATTTCAGAAATTATCTTTTGTACATTTGGTTTCGATGGGAAAAATTGTTGTATTATAATATAATTTTTTTTATAGTACATATTATTTTTTAAATAGAAGTATTAGTCAATTATTTATTATTTTAAATTAGTTTTTTATCTGTGTAGTGTAATGTTTTATCTCAATTTTCATTAACATTTTTTTTAATTAACAATATCAGTGTTTTGTAAATAATTCAGCACCGATATTTTTTTAAGATATAAGATTGGTACATTCTATAAGAAAATTAAATATTTTTAAAGTTGATTTTTTTTTAATTTTTTTTATAAAAAAATATTTATAAAGATATTTCAATATGTTTGTTTCATAGAAGAGTTTTTTTCTGTCTGAACTTGAAATGGGTGGAAAGAAATACATAATTTCAAATAAGTTCATTTTTTATTGCTATATTGCTATTTTTAAATATGCTGTATAGATTAAAAAAGAGAAAATAGTTACTAGGTAATAGTCATTTAGGTTAAGAGAAAAAAGTCAATATTTGTTAATTAAGTTCATCTTACTGAACGATATTTTTTTTTAAAGCAAAAATTATAGCTACACGTATTTTTTCCGTACATCGTGTAATAGGTGTCCATAGAAAAGTTTATTGTAAAGATATTTTTTTACAATTAATTATAATCATTGTTATTAAAAAAGAAAAAAAATATTATTACGTCCTGTGAGACTATTGATTACTTGTGATAAATAACTTGTTCTAAATGTTTTTTCGTGCTTTGTTTTAAATGAACAAAGTATTTGATTACGTAAACGATTAAGAACGCACTGATCATTTCGTTCAGCACAATGTGGTGAATATTCCATCGACTCACGCGATCCTGTCATGCAGCTCCGGAGATTGGCGAGGGAAGCTGGTAGAGCCTCCATGTCGAATGCGGTGCACGTAAACCGCATGCGCACAGTGTAAGCGAGCGACCGAAATTCGTTTCACTGCCCCTCACCGCTACAATTCCGGGCTCCGGGCGCTTTGCATGGCGCCTACGAGGAGTGCTCCGGCAGTCACCGATCTGACGCACGAGCCGTTGGCCAAATACCGGGGCTCAACCCATGGTCCGCGTGTTCCATATGTAATACATAGAGTACATGCAGTACACAAACATATAGATATATATATTTATATAGATATATATATATCTCTATATAGAACTTGTGTTTCGTTCATGAGAGATGTACGCACGGTGTGATTTTGTTACTGTATTTTCGGTATCATGAACCGGCGTTATCGTACGATGTGTGCGCAATTCGAACAGTTTATTCCGATTTCTTTTCGTTTTCACTTGTGCTGTTTTTTATGTGGATGATAGATTATTGTTTATCTGGCGATTCGATTCTGATTCTTTAAAAAGTGTTTCTTAAACAGTGTGATTATTATGTGTTTACTATAAAAAATGTATGTTTGAGTTTGTTTCTTTTTATAAAAAATATGTTCTGAAATATTTGCTTGATGCAACGTGCTAATATAAGTTTTTAACTGTTTTAACATAATTTAATTACTGGTTAGTTTGGAATTTGAGGCATTTTTTAATTTTTATAATATATACTACTCTGTGCATACATACATAGAATAATATATATGCATGTGTGTGTCGATATATATATATATATATATATATATATATATATATAAAAGTGTGTTGATGGGTATTTTGTAAAATATTTTTAAAATTTTTATGTAGGTATGTTTGCTGAATGTATGCTGTTTTTTTGATTACATATATATATATATATATATATATATATATATATATATATATATATATATATATATATTTATATCAATATAAGTAATGCATTTATATGAATATTTGTTTTGTTAATAATTTCTTTTATATAATAATTGGAATTTTTATGTTTATTTACTTTGAAAAATGTGTAGATTACGAAGTAAATAAATTTTAAATATTTGTTTATTTGAGTTATATAATTCATTTTAGAATTTAAAAAAAGCAAATAATAGTATTTAAAAATATTTATTATATATATATATATATATATATATATATATATATATATAATAGTATAGAATTATGGTTAAATTTGCCATAACCATAAACATTTCAGAAATAATAATTTTAATTACATGAAATTATTTTTTATTGTTGGAAATTAATAACTTTTTAAACGAAAAAGTGGTTGAAATGTAGCTGAAAATTATAAATTAAATTTTCTTTCTATTAAAAAATATATATTGTATTTAGACATACTGTAAGCAAGTAGAGAAAGTGACTATATTTTTCTTAAATTCCACGATTTTTTATTGAGCTGTGAAATATTTTTTATAAAATTCAAAAATAGTTGAAATATAAATTTTTTGTTTGATGTTTATTTCACAGATTTTCAAAAAAGATATTTTTAATTATGAAACATAATTATTTTGACGTTTCTTCTTTTTTATTTTTTTTAAATGTATACCGTTGATTGATTTCATATATTTGTATTTCATTGTATACATGCAATTTTTATAATTGTCGAAAGTTGTTTTTAAAACGAAAAATTCATTTTCATTGACTAAGGTTATAAAAAAGGATTACTTAATGAATAAATAATTTAAATTTTTTACAGGCTATAAGTACATAAATAAAATTTATAATTGATATTTTGTATATTTTTTTCTAAAAAAAATATTCATACACATAAAAATATTCATATATATATATATATATATATATATATATATATATATATATGTATGTATATGTATGTATGTATGTATATAAATAATCATTATTATTATAAAAGCGAATTTGTTACATGCTACATATATAAATTATAATTATAATTTCCAATTACCCTAACATAATTAAATGTTTTCCACCCGTCGATCATTACTTTTAACATATCAGTATTTGATAAGGATATAAATTCATAAATCAAACTGGGAAAATTCACGACGTTTTATTTAAATGCATATATTATTTTACCATTGATCGACAAGTTAATTCGTTTTGATTGTTAACGACTTTTTTCACGTCTTTTTGAATAATGATTGTGTTGTATTTAGTGTTGGATTTGTACTATTTTATTGCCAATTTATTGCTTTGTATTTCATGGTTTTAAATACATATACATATACATATATATATATATATATATATACGAGGGTCGTTTGATAAGTATGGTAAAAAAATAAGGAAAACTAAATTGAAAAATTAAATTAAATTAATTAAATTAAACAATAAATAAATTTACCATACTTATCAAACGACACTCATGTGTATATATATATATATGTGTGTGTGAGTTAATGTGTGTATGTATGTGTATATACATATATATATATATATGTATATTTATATATATTATTTTTAATATACAGTTTTAACAATTTATGAAATATTAATTGAAAATTCAGAAAAATGTTACGGCTACGTACAGGTTTAATGACTTCTGAAGTTGAAAACTTCTAAATTTATAATATATATGTATTTTGGTTTTAAATCGATAATTAAAGTAATACATTATTTTATATGAAAAAATTTTAGATCTTTATTATAAAGATAGAAATACTCGTAGATTATTACTGATATATAAGTATATCAATATTAAAAATTAAATAATATAAAATAACTAATAATTTATTTTGTTTATATATGTATATATATATATATATATATAATATTGCTATTAAAATTATGAAAATGAATAATATAATAATAAGTGCATTGTACAAATTGTAGAGATTAAACACAAAAAAATCACTATCTTAACTTCATAAGATTTTAATTAATATCTAATAATTACTTCTCATTTGTTCTTTTTTTTTGTAACGATTTTTTAATGGCCACGGTAATAATTATTTATGACGTGTAGACACATAAAGCTTAGATTTAATATGTTTATACCATGGAATTGATAGATCGTCATTAAAATGCGTATAGGCATCAAAGAGTAAACAAATAGAGCTGAAAAGTTTACAAAATGAAGTCATGAGCAGTATATCAAAAATTTCGTATTTAATTATCTATTTATTTGTTGATCCATCGATTTATTTCTTTGCATATTTAGTTATCTCTCTTTGCCTATTTAGTATATATATATATATATATATATATATATATATATTCAGATGCTTTTTTAAACCCTCGTTATTATTTTTAATAAAAAAATAACACACCTTTATATTTTACATAGACTATTATTTTCTAAAAAAAATCTCCTAAATATACATTATTTAAATATTTTTAAGCAAAATTAATATAAACAATTTTTGTTTCATTATATAAAATAATATTTTATTATGAATTTCAAAATTAAAAATAATTAAATATTGGATAGTTTTATGAATAGCATGTTGAAAATTACAAAAAATAGTACAAAAGATAAGTAAATAATTATTACAGAAAATAAAATTAGATTTTCAATAAATTTATAAATTATTAATATTTATGTTGCAGTCAGTATATATAACACTGTATTTTCAATTAAATGTATTGTGAATATTTCTTATCAATGTCATTTTGTATACCCGTTGGCATAAAATAAATTTAAGCTTCATATGTATCTATTTCTCTCACTCGTTCTCTATGTATATATATATATATATATATATATATATATTATGTGTAATAATAATCAAATATATATGTGTATAAAGACAAATTGTTATATTAGTTCTTGGACTAAGTAGTTTATTAACAGGATTGTTTTAAAATGATTTGGTATTTTGATACTAAAGAGGATTTCATAGAAAGAATAAAGATTTAAATTCGATTACTGAATTAATTAACATTGTTAAGAAATTTTAATTTAACAAAATATCCAATCTATATTTTTTGTAACATTTTTTATATTCTTATTAATTTTTTGTTTAAATTTCATGTTTTTAGATTATAATTGCCAATTATTTAATTTTATTATATGAAACCCATGTAAAATATTAAAAATTATATATATATATATAATATTCATTTTCAATTAATAATAATGTCCTACATGCATTTTATAATTCGTTTTCTAAAAAGTAATTTTGTTATTTTTTTGAAGATTCAATACAAAAATATTTATTATTAATCAGTATTTCATGCTGAGAAATTATTGCAGCCTCTTTTACGATCTGAAATTTTTTTCAATTAATATTTGATTAGTTATTTATTCGATTTAAAAAATGTCTTAGAGTTATATAAATAATATCTTATGAATTAATACGCATGTACTTATTTACATATATACATATAGGGTTATCAAAATGTCACGCATAGATTTGTGTTTTATTATAAAAAGGATCTATACACATGTTTCCTTATACACCGCCATATACACAAGTTTATTTTTAATAAAACCAAAATCTAGGCGTCACATTTGGACGATACTATATATATATATATATTATAATTCGTTATATGTATATTCGTATGTGTTTTATGCAACATTTGTTCGCAAATAAAAGACAAATGTTAGTATAATGGTCCTTTGTTTATAAGAAAAATAAGTAAAAATAACAAGAAATATTATATTTCTCTCGTTTTTCAGAGATCAAAAATATATTGTAACAAGTAATTTAGACTAGAAAGGCATATATCAATATATTTTTTGTATGTGTTTATTTTAGTGTTTTTTGAATATTGAAATAACTTCAAACATAAACGAAAATAATTTAATATTTCAATTTTTTATTAGAAACCAATTTTTATTTTGAATTATTTATTATTTATTGAAGTAGGTTTTATATATATATATGTATATATATACAAATTATTATTAATATTTTAAATTTGTAAATATATATTACTGTCATAAATCAAATATTTATTACATTAATCAATTGTAATAATTTTAGAAAAAGAGTAATTAATGTTAAAAGCAATATTAGATAGAATTTGAAATCTTGTTGTAGACATGTCTATTTAATGTACTAGAGATCAAATAATCTAATAGATTAAACATGAGATTTGAACGTATATCACATGCGTTACCAGTTTTGGATAAATTACATTTATATCTAATCTGTTTTCAATACGTACATACATACATACATACATACATACATATATATATATATATATATATATATATATATATACATATTGAAATAAAAATCAATAGATATTCAAATATTTAGACATTTAAGTAAAACATCGTTTTTATATAATTACTTGTACAAGGTTTTCTAAAAAAATTGAAATTGTTTATAATTAATTTATTATGAATAAATGAAAATTTCTCTAATTAAAATCACATTACAGATTAAAAAAAATATTTTGAAAGAATATATCTATCTATTTTAAGTTTATTTTCCAATAGATTTTTTTGAAAATAATCATTAATTTTTTTTAAAAATTATTTGTTTATAATTTATAATTTGAAATATATAATTTATTTACAATATATAAGCTAATGTTTAATAATATTTCTAATGATGTAAATTTATATATATATATATATATATATATATATATATATATATATATATGTGAACAAATACACACATAATTCTTTGTTTCAAATTATTATTAAATATATATTTTAAAATGTAATATTTGAAGTAGAATTTTTTTGTAGTTAATGCTTTGAATTTAGATTTCAGTTATATTGTAATTTCTTTTCATATTTAATTTATATAAATTTTTTTTATTATTATTTTATTTAAAAAAGTTATAAATAAAAATTGTATTCTGAGAATCAAATATTTTTGTTTGTACATTTCTTCTAAGTAATAATAATTAGTATAGTTTAATTTAAAACAATAAAAACGTGTTTATAAATAATGCAAATATATGGTAATATTTAAAAACTCGTATAGATATAAACATACGTAGAAATTGATATATATTTTACAAAATATACCTTGTAAATTTGTTTTATTTAAGCAATAATTTTAATCTTTTGACCTTTTCTTAAAAGCTATATACTTTTTTATAAAGTATCTGCGAGAGTACCATAAAAAGATAAATCAACATTTGATCTGATTTAAGATGTTATAAAGTTTATTTCATGACAGAAAATATATAAAATATATATATTCCGAACGTGAAAATGTTTTTAACTGCGTAAGTAATTTACACATTTCGCGAAAAATAAAAAATAACGATTTTTCCTGTTTTTAAAATATCAAATATCTAGACATCTATTTGTTTCCATGAAAATTTTACATTATTTTTACGAATTCTTATTTCTTTATATTTATATCTGTCTATGTATTTATTTTCTCTTTCTCTCTCTTTCTCTCTCTATTATATACATACATATATATATACTGTTTTACATATAATTCACAATAAATCTTAAAATATATGTAAAAGTTAAAAAAATACCAAATTCTAATCAAATATTTATGTAAAATTAGAAAGAAGTAAAGAAGAAAAAAAAATAAAAAATTCAAATATTAACTTGGATTTTTTATTTTTTTAATATTTGATTTCGAATTTTTTATAATAATTTATTAAAAAAATATGAAACCTTAATTTATTATTTATTTCGATTAAATTTTAAATTCTGGAAATTGTTTATATATATATATATATATATATATATATATATATATATATATATATATATATATATATATTACTGAATTTTTATAATTTCTGTTAATGATTATTATTATTTTGTATACTACTGAATTTAAAATTTCTAATTTATTTAATCGCATTTAAAATAATTTATCTCAATTTTAAAATAATGATTCTTGTGCTGTTTGCTTCAATAAATCAATTAGTAATTAATTGTTGTTTAAAATTATTCTAAATATTACATAAATTGTTATATAATTTTTTTTTAAATTACAACTCAAAAAAATAATGAAATTAATATAGTAGTAATTTCAATTTACTGTTCTTATTATTTTTAAATATAACTGAAACTAAAACCAATTTAAATGAATTTAATTAATATTGAAAACAATGTTTTTTTGCAAAATAAAATCTGAAATTTTGTGTATAATTTTAAGAAATAATAATTCATTTTTATTGGATATATTTCTAAATATTTATTGATTTTTTCACACAAACTATAACCTCAACACAAGACATTGAAAAAGTATTTAATAATTATTTATTGTTCAGTTTCCTTGCTCAAAAGTTGATGCGAATTTCAACGGCAGTACGATTATCTAAGTGCTGGATTATAAAATCTGATAGTTCATTGGTGTGGAAATGAATTTGCCAGAGTTTCAAATCAAATAGTAGTTTATTGATCTTATTATAAATAATTATTCAACATTTTTGTACTGTAGTGGTAATATTTTTTTTATTATAACAATATTTTTATTGTGTACATACTAATTAAACAATTCTACAAATCAATAACGGATTCGTTTAAAAATTTAAAATAATTGATAAAAAATGACCGAAATAATTTATTATTTGAAAAGATGTTTTTAATTATAAATTTTAATTAAATTATTTCAAAGAAATATTCTAATTATTAAAATTAAGAAAATACATTTCTATAAATAAACTAAAATTTAGAAAATACTTTATTTCTTTATACTAAAATGTATGTGTTTTTTATATTTGTTAATAAAACTTTTATGTTTATGTATAGAGAATGAGAAAAAAAATTATATTTATGATTGAAGTTTATTTTAATTTCATATATAATATTTTTTTAAAAAGAGATAAATATCATTACTTTACAAAAAGTTATTTATTATCATTTATTGAAATGTTCATATAAAATATACATTTTTTTTATTTTATAACTTGAATTTTATTGAATAGCTGTTGAAAACTATAAAATCAGAAATAAATATTTGAATATTATTTCATTTTTATAATTTTGTAATTATTATTATTAAGATTAATGAATTTCACATTTTGTTTCAAAATTAAAACGTTAATCAATATTTTTATAAAATTTTATTTATATAGTTATTAACTGCTATAATGTAATTTTTTACAAATTTTGCTTTTAAACATTAAAATTAATTTTGATAGTTATTATTAGTTCAATTATGTATATTTTATTATAATTTATAAAAATTAAAACAGGTAATGGATGAATTTTATGATAATTCTTATACTCATATATATATATATATATATATATATATATATATATATATATATATATATATATATATGAGTAATTGAAAAATGAAGTATCATTCGTTTTTATATTTAATAGTAAAGTAAATTATGAAACTCTTTGTCACTTAATTTATTTGAGATGTATGCAGTTGTATATTTAATTTTACTTTGAGTTATCTATTATTTGTATAATATTGGTTGGAAGATAAATTTTTAATCACTCTATAGAGAAGTTCACATAATTATATATACGTATACCTAAACACATACACACATATTCATATCCTGTGTGCGTGTCTCTCTCTCTCTTTCTATCTATATATATATATATATATATATATATATATATATATATATATGTGTGTGTGTGTGTGTATATGAATTTCGCAGCTATATAAAAAATATATATATATATATATATATATATATATATATATATATGAGATTAGATTGATTAAAATGAGACTGAAGAATATATTCAGTCCCGATTTATATCTTTCAGTCTCATTTGGGCTACTGTGTATATATAAATCTTAATAATATTTATTTTTTTAGAGAAAATAACAACTTCGATTACGATATTTAAATTAAATCAATATTTTTATTGCAATGTACTATTTTAAATAGAAAATTTTAACACAGTTTAATATAATAGTAAAGTACTTTTGTGTATTTAATTAAAAAAATATATATAAAAACAAAAATAAAAAAATCACGTCAACATTTTCTTAAATAAATCGAAATGAATATTAATAATTTTATATGTGTAGTTTTTTTCACAATTAGTAAATGAATTAACCGAATTAAATATCTCTTTAACTAGCACTGGACTAATATTTAAATCAGTATATTAATTTTATAGTGAACTAAAACTGAACGAATAAGTATAATAGAGTTGTTATGAAGTGTAAGTCAATGCCCAAGGAATGCAACATTAAAAATATACTACTTCTAACTCATAAACACCAAAATAGTAATACAATATTATCCCATTAAAATATTTCCGCACATATTATTCAAATTTCAATATACAGTTTATATATATAAATGCGATATGCATCTGAAAATTAACACACATACTGGAAAATTTGTAAAAAGAGTATATATACGTAGAATGCTGAAATGTAAATATGTAATTTTAATATTACCAGTCCATTTATTTTGTGCATAGGTCTAGTACATGTGACATTATCAAAAGAAGATTAATGAATAATTAATTTCATATACAAATATAATTTTTATATATACATACACACATGTACGTACATAAAACACGCGTAATGGTGTACATAATTAGGTCAATATTCGGTTAAAATAAAAAATAACACATTTTTTAAAAATAATTATTAGGTCTAGTATGCTAAACGAGTTATTTATATAACCTATTAATTATGTAGTGGAATTTATTATTCTGTGCAAGTTTTATGTTACAAAGGAAATATAAATCTTACGTAAAAATATAGTTAAAATAAAAGTGGTTTTTTAATAGTTTGGTGCACAGTTCTAAAACTTAATGGCCAAGCATTCCGTGCATTGTTTTAAAAAGGTACGTATACGTTTTTTTTTTATCTAAAACGTTTATTGAAGTAATATATTTTGCGAGTGTTGGAAATACAAGTTGTAAAAAAGAATAACTTTGTTAATTCACTTCATTTTACATAAAATAAATATTTAGAGTATCCAAATGTTAACACGAAATATTGTACTAAAAGAAAATTAAATAGAAATGTGCTTGTAATCGTAACATATAATTTTTTATTTCCATAAGTTTTAATTTCCTTTTTTAATAAATTTTAAATAAAAATTGTTGGAAATTATCAACTTAAATCTCATTAAATTATAAGCTTGTTCCATAAAATATATTTTATAAAAACTGTTACTTGCGTCATATTTATATTTTTTTAAATATTTTAATTAAATGTTCAAATTTGTATATTTTATGAAAAAAATAATAGTCGCAAAATTTAATTTATTACTTATTTAAAATTAAGTTTTGAAAAGTTTTTTATCATTAAATAAAAAACATAAATTATATATATATATATATATATATATATATATAAACTATAGGGTGGTCCAAATGAAATTGCAGGATAGTATAGAAAAGTAAATGATAGTAAGCAAGTAAATCTATGTCTAAATAATTTAGTTTCATTTGGGTTAGCATATACATATATATATATATATATATATATATATATATATATATATATATATATATATATGTAAAAAATCTGTGTTATACAAAAGTGTTTATATGAATAGGGAAATTTATGTATTTAAAAAATAATATATTCATGTCAAAGGATAACATCAAAACAAAAATGTAATTATTAATTAAAAAGAAAGTCTAAATGGCAGTGTTTCATGACTAATTTGTAATTAAAGTATTACATTATATATATATATATATATATATACATACACACACACACACACGTACACACCATGAATATATTGTATGCATATTATAATTATTTGAGTACATTAAATAATTTGCAAAAACTTTTATGAAGACAAATTATAATTTAAATGTCAAATGTTCAGAAAAAATATAAGAGGTGATAACAGAAATACGACCGGTTATGATTTTTGTGAAAATAAAAGACTGAAAATGAAGATATTAAATTTTCATGAAGTAAGACTTTTTATTTTAGTATGAGATTAATTAGATAAAAAAATTTTTAATGACATTTAAATTTATTCATTATTTATATATATATATATATATATATATATATACATAATATAAATATAATATATATGTGTATATATATATATATATATATATATATGTGTATATATATATATATATATATATATATATACACACAGATCGATAGGATAGAGAGGTAGTCAGTTAAATAAAACGTATCTTGTTATTTTATCTTTTATGTAATTTGAAAATTAAATTTTCATTATTGTCATCGAGGAGATAGAGTTTTTTTAAACAAACATTACTCAAGTATTTTTGTGTCAATTACAGGGCGAAAATTCGTATTAATAGGTTTTTGTACAAAAATTAGTATAAGTAATAATTTGAATATTGAATTACTGGTAAATATAGTAGGTAAAGTAATTATCCATGATATAGAAATTTTTGTTAGTCCATTTAAAATTCAGAAATTTTACTAATTAGATTTAAATACGTAACATATTGTTATTATTGACATTTATATTATAGGTGTAGCATTTAATGTCAAAATTATAGTGTGAATTTAATTTTTTCAATTATATAAATTGTTGTAAATTTTTTTATTAATAATTATATTCATTATTTTATTAATTTCATTATTTTTTGAAATGACTTTAATTAGTTTGTTAAAAAATTTAATACGTGTATGCAATACATACATACATATATATATATATATATATATATATATATATATATATATATATATATATATATAAAGCCATAATATAATTTCATTTCAACGTAAATAATGTCAGTCAGTTCATATATGTGAAAGTGTAAGACGTGTAAAAATTTGGTGATATTTTAACAAAAGTTCTTTATTTCAAATATGATTTGCGAATTCATTTTATTGTAATCAATTTTTTCTAATAATATCAGCATATATTTTTTTATAAAACTATATTTTTTAAAATAAAAATATCGTAGATATTTATTTATAGTCAATCAATTCCAAATATTTTATTTCGATAAAATAGATCCAAATAATTTGTTCACAAAAGTTTAATGAGTATGGATACTGTGGTAAAGTTTCATAGTTCAATTCTATTAATTTTGCTACGGTGGTTTGTGATAGATAGAGTTGAGAATTATGGGGTAATAAAATTGATCTACGTCTCTTTACCAATATTGGTTGTTTCGTAATTAATTTCTGATCCATATTTATCCATATAATTGTATTGTAATTATTTCACGTGATTACAACAAAATAAAAAATGACTTTCTTGGTAAACCAATATAATTCTTCTCATTCAATAATGAATCTGATTATTTTTATTTACAGCAAAAATATTTTTTTGTCAAAATAATTGTGTCATTAAAAGTATTTTTGTATTATAATAAAGTACTTTTGTGCCATTATTCGGTTATGAATAATTACTTGTTATTTATAACTTAGCGATGAATACACTTAGTATTTTTGGTCATTTTTAAATTTGTACAGAATTTACATTTTTTATTTTTTAAAACCTTTTCTTTACAATAGGATGTTATAAAAATAGTATAATAGAAAATATGAATTTATTTAAAAATGTTGGCAAGTCAATTTACAACATATATTTAATTTTTATTTATAATAGATTTGAATTATGTTTATCGCTTATTTTCAATAACAATCAATTTATTAGCGAATAGTTAATCAGTAAATGATCCATTAATAACATTTCTAGTTGTCATTGTTCTATTTTATATTAATTTAATTTCATATAATTATATATCTTTCTAAAATAACATTTTTATTGATTGTTAAAAAGAAATAAATTAGTTTTAATCATTACTTCTTTTTGAACTATGACGAATTTACTTTCGCACAAATAAAATATCATCCCAATATCAAAAATATTGAAAAAGTGTTCAGATGTATTTATTTATTTATAAGCTTTTGTGAATATCAATGATAATGCCATCATCATTAGAGTGTTATATTGTAAAATCAAGATTTTTAACATAAAGCTCTGATGATGATTGCTTTGCTCTCGAAATACGTATTAGCTTATAAACAAACAACCAACATTATTAAATATTTGTTTAAATATCTTGTGGTTTAGGGATATATTATTTGATATATTATTAATTGTTAAAAAATATTAAAAAAGTAATTGTAAAAAAGCTCTAATGGAAAGTTATTCCAAAATTAAAGAATTAATTAAACTACATGAAACTTATTCTTAACTGAACATTCAGAATCGACAAGGTATTATTAACAGCACGGAATTCTGAAATTAACTAATCTAGATATAACAAAAGGGTAGTTGGACGTAACATTTATAATGGATATATATATATATATATATATATATATATATATATGTTTGTATATATATGATTATTTTTAAAATGTTATGTATAAAAAATTTTTAATAAACTTTCTTAAAATTGATAGCGATTTAACGCTTATACGTTTATGTATATTATTCAAATATCTTTTGAATTTCAAATAGGGTATTTACTGTTTTAAATATAAAATATTTATTAAAATTACACCAGTGATTTTTTTCTTTCTTACTGTATAAATACTTGTATATGAAATATTTTTGACTAAGAATTAACTTATAAATTATTGTTAATGTTAGAGAAATATCCGACTTCCAATAATCAAACATTTTATTTTGATGTGGAAATTCGTAAATATTATCAAGCAATGTAATATGGCGTTCAGGTGAGAACTTTGCGAAAGTGGAATGATGTTGTAAGTTAAAGTTCAGAGTCATGAATTGTTGTACTTTATTACAATTTAATGTCCAAACACGTTGCGACAGAACAAACAACACTTCAAGTCCATGCTCGTTTAACTACGTGTAGCGCAGCGATCCTTCAGTAGATAGAAGTAGGTGAAGATACGTTCCACCTATACATGACTTTTCAACTTTAATCATAAAGTCGAGTTGACGAGTACGAGTCCCGTTTCGGCTTTCGTTTTTAATTCACTGAAAAATTGAATTAACTTTTAATTATAATTTCGTATACGAAGAAGAAATTTACACATGCTGCATGAAATTAAAATTATTTCTTAAGTTTGGATGGTAAGTTTAATTTTTGTCATCTGGAAAGTTTTTAAGTTTGCAAACTTAATAGAAAACATTGAAAATGTATAACTTAATATTTTTAATTCAAATTATAAAAATATATTAAGGAAACTTTGAGTAAAGTACATTATATTTTGATACTTTTTTAAAAAAACAAATTATCATACTTTTTTATTATTATTTTTATTCTGTTTTTTTTTGTTACTCAATTTATATTTTACGATTATTTTTTGAACAAATTTCATTTCTGGTCACTAAATATTAAATATATTTTATATAGACTTTTAAATATGTTTTAACATCATGTATTTTACTAATATTTCTTAGTCCAAAAAAAATTTTTTTAGAGAAAATGTCTTCAGAGATAATTTTAGAATCTAATAAACAAATTTATTTTTTGTTAAAATAAATTTTATGTTCCACTTAAATTCATTTACATAGAAACTTTCTATTTTATATATATCGAAAAATAAATTTTTAAAAATATATTAGCGTTTTTTGTTTGTTATACTTTATGAATAAATTATTTTTAATATTATATTTTTCAATTTATCTCATTTTACTTATGATATATAAGTTTATTTGATTAAAAAATTGGAATTATATACATATGAAAATATACAGATTACAAAATGATTAAATAATTAGGCGAAATATAGTTTTAAAAATTTAGAATTATAATTTCACTCTTCAGTAAATACGGAATGTTTATTAAAGAACGTCGAACTACTTTTGTTGACAAAGGCTAAAAAACGATCTTTTTAATTTTTTAAAGTGCTTTTACGTGTTTTCAATTCGTGCTATGGACAACGTCGATAAACAGAACAGTAGTAAAGTATTAAAAGTTTAAAATGACATATCGATTCATTAGATGCACATGCACAAATCTAGTACCGTTTGAATGGTTACCACCGTAGCTCACCGTCCTCAAATCTAGGACACAATCGATTGCAGTTCTATTTTGATAACATTATCACATGAAAAACATTAACTGTGTAAGACACGTCTGACGAGCGATAGCAACGTGATGAAAACACACACACGTTGAGTGGAGTAGTTTTTCACGACGTTGTCCATCATTCTTGTTCGATCGGTCGTTCGCTTCCGATTCAAAGCGTTCCAAGATAAAAGAATAATAAATGAGTTGTCATGCCTTAAACGTTTGATCGCCATCGAACAACGTCGGGGACATCTGTTATATAGCCCAAGTACATGACGCGTTTTGTTGTTTTGTTCCTCGTATTGTATAAGTGTCTCCTCTCGACCGCACGGATGTCGAGCCTCGCTCAATTCTGCGGCTCTTTCGTGCCACCTCGTATACTATAACTCATATCGAAAAACAACTCAGCATGAATGGTCCCAAACAAACCGCATATGTCTTTTATGGAGAAAATAACATTTCTCATGTTCTACGTGCTATCAATTTTTATAGCTCAATCGTTACCAACAATATTATTGCCAGATATATATATATATATATATATATATATATATATATATACATGTATATATATATATATATATATATATATATATATATATTTGTACAAGAATATCGAATTTCGTATGTATGTGTCAAAATTGAGATTATACGGCTTAGAAATAAAATGGAATCGATTAAAAAATAACAGTGTTCTTCATAAAAAAGCAGTTTCATCTAGAAAGGATTCAGCGATTTCTTTTAATATATATATATATATATATATATATATATATATGTGTTATGTATGTATATATCTGAAATAACTTTGTATAATGGTGATTTTTAATCTTATATTGTTTTCATTTATATTTCTAATTATTAACTTTTATGTAAAATATAAGATAATTATGTTTCAAAAATAAGAAATACAAATAAAATATATTTAGTTGAAAATATTTATAGTCTTTATTATTTATTTTCAATTAATTTAAAATTTCAAAAATAGATAAATTGTAAATACTTTTTAAATAAAGTTTGAAACAGAAAGTTTTATTTCAAAAATAAAATAAAACGTTTTTATTTAAATAAGAATTTGTACATTTCAAAAATATATAAAATAATTAAAAACATTTTTGAATCAAAAAAAATTGAATTGGTATATATATTTATTTTAAATTTTTATGTACATATTTTATAAAATTGAATAATTATTCAATAAAAATTTGAGTAAAAAGCCTGTATAGTATTTTAAAGCATCGTATTTCTTTGCTTTATTATATATATATATATATATATATATATATATATATATATATATATATAACAATGAAAACTTCGATTTCCATAAATTCCAGTTACACGGCTATAAATAAAAGTTAATTGAAAATGAATGCAAGACGACACCACGATGCTCTTCACAGTACGCGAACGTGAGTGATGGATCTTTCAGTGATCTGACGTAAAAATAGAAAATGGAACGTAGATTTTTGAATATCATAAAACAAAACGATTTATTTTAGCGCGAACAACTCAATTTTACTTTCAGATTGAGTTTAAGCAGATAATTATTCTGATCCTATTATACGGAACTCACAACAATTTTCACTGATAAATTTTCATATTTATCATGGAGGCTATTCATTAATTTGCATCTAAATTACTTACTAATTTCATTCAATCGCCGCAAAATAAATTCCGAGAATGTTGTCAAGATTATATATATATATATATATATATATATATATATATATATATATATATATAAGATTCCATTTTTTAAAAAATTCATACACAAATTCCATCTTCTATTGTCGTTGGCATTCGGAGATATAAAAGAATAACCGGAAAAATATCCAGTTAAAGGAATAGACGGAGATAAGGAAAAAAGATGTAATTTTTTCATATAATTACGGACGCATTTATTTTGATTACGGAATCATATTTTCACCGTCTCCAAGAATGGTTATATTTGCAAGGTTTCTCCTCAAGCTAATGAACATCTGTTTTATACAACCTCTTATTGTTTCATTTTGTTGAAAATAACGAATAGGTTATTCAAATAATGTTTCCTCTATTGTATGTTTTCTTTCCCCGTCTTCTTGTCGCTCTGTAATTTTTAATAATGTGTAAATATTTGAATATTTTTCTTTTTTATTCAGTATCATCATAAAAAATATTTGATTAAATTATTTAATTGTCTAATGATATAATAACAATTATCAAATAATCAGTTTATTAATATTAAGAGTAATATGCAGATAATTACAATAAATATTTAAGTTAATAAAAGTATAATGAAAAAAATTAGTCAAAATAATATCACGTTTTTCTTCATAAATAAATTAGTCTTTCGTATCGCAGTATTTTATTATATTTATAGATTAGTGAATCATTAACATATTTTAATGGGTATTGTAAATTATTTTAATTTTAAAATTTTAATTTAAAATTTATAAGTGAAATATATTTTTTATTTTATTATCATTTTATTCGGTTATTAAAATAGAGAATTATTATAAAATTATTTGGATTCTGAAGTCTTAAAATTATATACGTCTCTTTTTTAACAATAAATTTAAGTTTATTTATATGAAAATTTATTCAACAAACCTAAAATAGAAATATTAAAATATTTTAAAATGTTTATAAAAATTTATTAAATAAATAATTTTGTTTATAAATAAACTAGTAATTATCACAAAAAATAAAATAATATTAATGCAATCGATAGAATATATTACATTAAAAATTGATTCTAATCTGTGTTCTGAATAATTTATGATTAAAATAATTTTTTTATTAACATTAATATATTTAAATAATAGAAAACAGTAATGTTTTTTATTTGGTAGAATATGCCTGAATCAATAAATTTTAGTATTTAATAAGGTATATTACGATGAAAATTATCGAATTATAATTTTATTTATATATTTATTAGCTTTGAAATAAATTTATAAAATGAGAGTTGTAGGAATAGTGCAAGAATGAGAAAAATAATTGAATGGTATGATGGTAAAATAATATAGTATTCGAGAAAATAGAATTTTAAAACAGAACACCTAACAACTTTTCTTATGATTGCACGAAACTGGTCGAAATAGAGAGAACAAAAATAGAGAAAATAAGTTTTTGTATACAAGAGCTGAATGTAGTAGAGATGTATAGAAATAGAATTAAACAATTATAACTATCTTAAATGAATTATATATTCATTTGATTTATAACGAAATATAATAATTATAGTAATTGAAATTGTCTGTCATATTTTTATAAAATATAAAAACGCAAATCTAAATTGCATTGTTTTATTTTTACAATTTGGAAATTTTCTATTTATTTATTATTAATTTTTTAAATTTCATAAATAATACAGTTCTTAAAAATAAATTTGTACATTGATATTTTATAAATAATAATGTGATAATAATTAACGAATAAGCAGATTTTACTCTTCAGTTAAAAAGATTTTAAAACAGAAGTTTTTCAAACTTATTCCAACCAAAAAATATTAATTTTAATTATGACAGATTCAATTTAATTTCTTTTTAATGACAATTTTGTTGAAAAATATAAATTAAACATGCATTTTATGAAGTATTTTATATTTGTTTTGATTATGAAAAAGATATAATTGAAAATTTTATTAAAAAATTATTGCACGTTAACTCTTCATTATCTAAAAATTATATAAAAATGTACACATTTTGACAATGAATTTTTTGTTAGTGTTATTTTAATAAACATTTTTATATTGTAATTGTATATATATATTATAAGTATTTTCTTTTAAATTATTTAAACAATTTGAAATTGACGAACATTTCATTTTTGAGATTTTTGAATATATTTTTTTTATTTAAGATTTTATAAGTTAGTTTTATTCATGATAGACTGGGTAGCACAGTGGTTTACATCACCGCGTGCCATGAGGGAGATTGCGTTCGATTCCCAGTCGGAGAGTCACTCACTTTTGAGGATTGAGCATGAAAGCCGACAAACCTCATCTTGTAAAAAAATAACTGTCAAAAAGTTAAAGCGGAAAGCGTCGACAGACTCTATAAAACCGCATATATATATATATATATATATATATATATATATATATATATATATATATATATATATATATATATATATATATATATATATATAGGATCATCCAAATGTGACGCCTAGATTTGTGTTTTATTAAAAAAAACATGAGTATAGGCAAACATGTGTATAGTTTTTTTTGTTCCTTTTTAGTAAAACACAAATCTAGTCGTTACATTCAGATAAACCTATATTATAACTTGAGAAAATTAAAAAAAAAAATATATAATTAACTGAGTGTTACTATTTTTAGTTATAATCTTTTTTTATATTAGTATTTTGGATTTATTGACTGCTGTTTGTAACACTGTCTTTTTTAACATTGTTAAAATTATCTTTTTTATAACGATGAAATATAATTTCAGTAGATGTTAGATCAGTCAAGAATAAATTGAACTTTTTTCTACTGCTGAACTATATATATATGAAGAATTATATTTTAAAAAAAATCAAATATCACATGAAATATACAAAAATTGACTCTTTTCACATGATTACAGTGTGTGGAATTTTCGGTCCAGGAAGGCGTCAAAGCATCAGCTCACTACGTTCACACAGCATCACGCCTACTCTAGTGACGTAGTGAATTTATCTTCAGGCTACCAGGGACGCAGCGCAGTGATAAAGGTACGTGTGTGTCTTTGCTTTAGTGCTACCAACACACATTTTTATACACTCAATAATATATATATATATATATATATATATATATATATATATATATATATATATATATATATATATATATCTCGATATGTTTAAACGAGTACACAAGTACGTTTCTGCATTTTCTATACGTGATCTTGTGCGTAAACACATACGTATACATAGATGGAAGGTATATAAGTACATGTGGACTCACAATCATATATAATACACGCGCATACACTCACATTTCCACTTCATGTTAGTGGAGCGTTTGTTCGATTATCGACGTATATTCGTTTAAACCAGATAATCTTTTCGCTTTGAGAATATTATTTATATCTGAAAAAAATTTCCTCTTTTTTTTTCTTCGATCTTTCTCGTATCGTGTGTTTCGTGTGTCTGCATGTATTTATTTTAGTATGTTATCGATTGTACCGCGTCGAAAAAAATATTTTCAATATTATTTTATTAGATTTTTTATAATATTTTATACTTAAGTAGATGTATCTACATGGGGTATAATATATAATAATAAAATATATTGTTGGATTTTTTATCTATTTACTTTTTATATGTTAAGAATATATATATATATATATATATATATATATATATGTATGTATATGATTGGAATAAAGATGAGGTTGAAATTGAATAATAAAAATAAATAAATAAGAACTACATATTCAAGATAAATAATATTTAAATTTTATGTAGAAATATACGATGGACAAAATAATAAAATATTAAACAAAACAAATCCTCAACCTGCGATTTTACGATCTTAAAAGTTGTACAAATAGAACGTTGTATGTATTATAAAAAAATAACCATTAAAACACATAAAATATATTATCATCAGTCTCTTTTTATTCATTGTTAGAAGAAGGTTTCTTTCAAAACTTTCCAATTCAAGCGATCCAATGTCTTTTTCTTCCATTATACTTTGACAAAATTTCTTATGTCTGGCTTATCTAGCAATTAATTTTTCCTGGGATTTTTATATCTTTGCATTCTCAATTAATAATTTATTTTGACCATTGATGGGTTTCTCTTTTTGCTACATGGTTGACTTATTTTCATTTCAAACTTTTAATTTTTGTTATAACGTCCGTATCTTTTTTTATATATATATATATATATATATATATATATATATATATATATATATATATAAAATACGAGGGTCGTTTGATAAGTATGGTAAAAAAGTAAGAAAAACTAAATTGAAAAATTTAATTAATTAATTAAATTAAACAATAAATAAATTTACCATATTTATCAAACGATATATATATATATATATATATATATATATATATATATATATATATATATATATATATATATATATATAATTTTTGTCTCTACGTTTATTTTTAACACAATTTTTTCATATTTCTTTGTGTATTCTGGTGCTGATGAATTATTCTAGCATTTAAAACTCATACTTCCTCTTATTAACGAAAACAGTTAGGATGACTTGATTAAAAACTTTTTTTTTAAACATAAAAATTCATCTGCAAATTATGAGAATTCCTTCCCAATTGACTCCATTATATTTTTATTTTTCTATTTATTTCACATACAAAATATTTCTCTAGTGTTAATATGTTGTTATATGTATATATATATATATATATATATATATATATATATATATATATATATATATATGTATATATAGTTTTTAATTTAAGTTTTTATTCTCTTTAATTCGATTCTTGTTTGATCTGAAAATTCATTATATATTACTTTTGTCTTGTTGAAGTTTATCATAAAATCGATTTTTTAAGCTTGTATAATTTTTATGTTATTTTTCAAGTTGATCTGGGCTTATTGAGACAATAATAATGTCGTCAACAAATCATAAGTAACTAAATATCTCTTCGTTTACTTTTATTCCATCACATTTACAGTTTGTTTTTTTAAATATTTTTTCTAATGTCGTTATAAATAATTTTGATAACATCGTATCGCTATGTTTTATTTTTTTTATTTTAAACTTTTTTTTGTATCAAGGATCGATGTACACTCTAGTATATTATATATATATATATATATATATATATATATATATATATATATATATATAAATGTATACATTTTTTACTTTCTAAATTTTATTGTCAGACCAAAAGAACCCTAACGACTAATTATTTTACGAAACGATGATGGTTTAATTTTACAAAGATAGGTCTCGACGATTCTGTTGAAATTTATGAAAATAAACTGCAGTTTAATGTTAACATTCATTTCTACCAGCTATTAATCATGAATCTAAAGAGCTTTTAATTTGTGCTTTTGAACATTGGCCAGCATAAACAAAGTGAAAAGTACAAGCGTTCATTGGGTGTAACATCGTACAACTTCTTCATAATAATTATTTGATTACATTGATATAACCAGTGAAAATGTATTGTTCATTTTCTTTACGAGTACATAAATTATATAAATATATATAAATAAAGATACAAAACTTGCGAATATTAAAGTATACGGTATGTTTTAACATATATTTAAAACATATTTTGGAAAATGTTTGTTTTTCATGAAATTACTATTGTATAATATGGCAAATAATAGGCATGTAAATATTACGTGCTATTAAACAAATAGTATATTTAAAGTAAATATTTACAAGTTGTCGTTTATAATAACTAAAAACGTATATGTTTATTTGAAATTTGTAGTTGTAAAGTTTTGTTTGTGTACATATTTTTCTAGTGATGAAAATAACAATAATAATTTGTACAGTGTACATGAAATTTTAAAAAATAGATATATTTGATAATATTGTATTAAGTATTAAGAAAATTTAATTTGCTTTTAAAAGTTTATTAATGAAATAGTTTTGTAAATACAGATGTTTGAATAAATATTTTTTTTAATAAACATCGACTTTATAAATTGAAATTAGCTTAAAATTTATGAAATTTGTAAACAAATTCTATTAATTTTTTCCCCAAATATATATATATATATATATATATATATATATATATATATCAATGCATTTTCTAAATATTTGTAGGAAATTTTATTTTTATACCTCCTTTAAAATTTTTCTTTATTTCATTCATATAGTTTGAAATTACATTTCATTACATGTTTTTTTTCTATTAAAGCCGATCGATACTAATTTAATTAAATATCATGTTTCCTTACCAATAAATTTCAGATGCCATTTTCATGTTAAAATTTTCACACACAATTTACTCTTTATTATTAGTAGTTATTTGCATCATTAATATAATATTTAATTGTATATCTCTTCAATTTATATCATTTCATTTATCCATATTTTCATTTAGTGTAGATAGAGAATTAAACAGAATATTAAATACTATTTTTCGAGACGAACACTAATTTTTAATTCTTCTATAATTAATGAATATTTATTTTATTATTTTAATTTAATCCAAAAATTAATATACATTTTTCATTAGATTTCAATATTCAACATTTTCAGTGAAGCTAGAAAAACATATAATTTCCGTCGCTGCATTTCCTGTGCTCATTTACTAAACTAGTTAAAGTTTGTTATGCTTCATTATACAAAATTTAAACCTAACTTTTGTAGTGGTTTATAGTAGTTATGAACTCTGTTTTGTTATTTTGTAGTCACAAACCGCGTGTTGTATATTTAATAAGTAATATATTTGAAATTTCAATATTGTAAAAAATCAATGAAAGAACATCTAAAAATAGAAATATTGAAAATATAAAATGGTGTAATATCAAATTTTGGATTATTATATGGGAAATAATATAAAAAACCGACATTAAATATTACATGATGTAATAGTTATAATGATTCAATAATCTAAAGAAAGACAATAATAAGAAAATGTTGTATTTCGGTAATGTTTTGTTATTATTTATTAATTAAAAATCATAAATTTTAGAAACAATAAAAGTGATAAATCGAGAAAACAAAAAAATTTTTAAATAAAAATTGAGTAATTTTTGAAACATGCAGTTTTCAAAAATGCTAAATGTTTATTTTTACTATTATTTATTTTGAAACTGCACAATTAATTTTCATAGAAATAAATTATCACCCTCAATACCACTTCAGTAATCATTTATTGTTCACGTTGTTATTTATATCAACAGATAACTGATTTTAGAACAAAATTTTCTGATGACAATGGCATCGTCATTAAACATACATTAGCCTATTGTCATTATAAAAAACAAAATGAACAATAGGTGATTATTGAATAATTTCTAATATCTTGTGGCGTTGAAAATGATAATTCATTTGTATGAAAGTTTATTTTTATAATATTATTTGTAATTATATTTATACATAAGTATTGTAAATGTATAATGTATTAAGTCCATCGAAAATTTCTGCTCACTCTTTAACTAAAAGAAAATAATGAAATTTTATGCTGTTTATTAATATTTAATTAACAATATGATTTATATTCATATTAATAACTTTTTCTCATCTTGATGAACGTTTTTGAATTCTACATTATATCTCCATTATCAATATTTTTTCTATTTAAAAATTTTTGTATAACCAAAAACAAATAATAGTCATTAGATCCTATAACTGTGAAATATGCTAAGTAACTTACAACTTCTTAGTTGAGCTCCATTTTTTTTGGGTTACTCAAGAAATATGTGACTTTGTGTTGTCTTGTAAGATAACTTGTTTCATATTAACAAGAGTTGGACGATTTTTTAAGTTTATTGCTCAAATTATTTTTTTCTCTTTTTTTTAATTTAGAAGTTCATAATAAATTAATTCTTTTATATTCCACCATAGAGACAGCATTCTCTTTTTCATACTTAAACTCAGTTTAGATGTTGACAGAGCGAACTATCCAGCTTTACAGTATGCTATTTCCTCATTATATTTTCATATGCAATTCATTTTTAAACTCCAGTTATGAGGCGTTCCAAAAATAGTTCATTTTTATTGTGTGAAAATAGAGTTGAGTAAACGGTTACATGGTTCTATCTGTTCACAATAGTCAATTCATGTGATACTCATTTTGTATACATCTCGGATGTAAATTAATATGTGCCTTCTTCCAAAATGTTGCGAAAAATATCGTCATAAATTACAAGAAGTCTTTCAGAATGTGGTTTGTTTTTAAAGTTAAATTTTCGATTTGATGATAAAAAATTTTGTGAGTGTATGTTGAAGTATACTAATGATAAAATATAATAGTAAAAATAATCGACACAGTTTCAAATCAAATAATAACATACTAAGAGCATGAAATAATTATCATAAGTAGACAAAACTTTTCGATAGAGTTAATATTTCAATTGGAGATTTTCGTCTTGCTTATCAGTCAAAATTCGATTGAGATATCTAATAATTAATTTTATACAGTTTTTCTTTTTTCAATATTTTAGCTTAAATATAAAGAAATCGAATTTAAGAACAACTTTTTATCTATATTCTATTTTAATTAAAACATTTTCAATGTTTAAAGAGTTTAAATTTTTACATGATTCAAAATTATTATAACCATATATTGATTAATTTTTTTTATAAAAAAAACTATAAATGAATTATAATATTAATTATGTTGAAAAATGGTTTGATATATGTATTTAAAATATTATTATCAAATAATTTGAGTTTTTTTAAACTTTTTTAAATAATAATATAAATTACATATCCATTGACGATTTATTATTTGATGACATTAAAAATAAAATGTGATATAAAGATTATTGGAAGAATAATAATATTATCCTAATATTTCTAAATTATCATGATATGATAAATAAAGTAGATTGCGAATATTATGTTTCGTATTTTAATGTGATTTTTTTAAAAAAAACCAATTGAAATAATTAATCTCCTTCCGTAATAAAACTACAGATAGTTTTGTGTCGCCAGCAATTCGGTACGTACCATAATTTGGTGCAGTAACTAAAGTTAGTAACTAACAAAAAAGCGGATATCTGTTTATCGGAGCGGTCTGTTTCGCCATTAAAAACATAACACAGAACAAAAGTTCTTTAAAAACATCAACAGTATTATCAGCCGCTTTACAGGCTAATAACGACAAACAAGTAATTCGACATGTTTTGTCTAGCTCGGGAGATGCCGACCAATGGCGGTGGTAGTGTTGTGTTTGTGGCGGTGTCGAAATAGATTGGTTTAATCGATTATTGGTAAATGTTTGCAGTCATAGAGCCATCAAACGCTTTGTTCGTAGCCGTTGACCGTCGGCAGAGGTTCATCGGACTAGTGGGTGTAGGCGTGGAGGTTTCATTATACTAGGACGTACTTTGACATTGCTACGACGACATGACCATCGTATGAACGTGATGATTCAATTAAATGTTTTTTCCTCATAAAAGGATACTCGAGTGTTGAATTTTCACTTAGATTATTTCGAGTTTTTTCATATATGAAAACCAATTCGAGTTGAAAAGTTGATTGACAGTTTTATACAATTATTAGCAGTTTGCATTTGGATTATTTTATTGACAGGAGTATTTTCACAATTATGGAATATATTTTTCAATAAATTTATTTCATACACATTTTGATATATATATATGTATGTATATATAATTTGAAATGAAAATTTAAAAGAACTATTTTAGAAAAGTAAGAAATATTAAATGTAATAATTTTAAAATATGCTATTTGTAATTTATTATCTAAATAAAATATTTTACACTATTAAAAACATATATTCAAATATTTTTCAAGGTAAAAATAAATGTCTAGTTATTTTTATAAATGAAGTCAATTTATTTTAATATTTCTTTAACGTGAAATAAATGATATTTTCATTCATAAATCATTGTAACGACTGAACGAGCATAAATTGTCGAATAAATATCAAATGTGACAAATGGTTTTATTTCAATGAAATATTTAAATTATTTATTTTGTTTTTCATATTTGATTGTACTTATATTTTCATAGTTGTCATTCATTGAATTAAAACCAATATATAAAAATTTAAAATATTGATTTTTGTAAATAATGAATTATTTTCAAATATTCATTCATAAATATATTTTTCTTATGTATATTTTCTATGTCTACATTATAATTTCAGTATTTTAGTAGTATACAATATTTATGAAGGGTTTTTTTTAAAAAATCTATTCTTATGTCTCACAAATTATTTTTTAATCAAAACAAGTAGTCAAATCTTGATTGATTTTTTATATTAAAAAGATTTGTTTTAAAAAAGATTTATTACATGTCTCGTAATTATACTAATGGATAAGTTTATATTATATATATAAATATATTCCTTTGTAACTATTTTTTTTATAATTGGTAAGTATTTTTCGTTTTATTTTTAAAAGCACGTTTTTAAATAAAATATTGTTAATGAGTATTTTTAAAACAGAGAGTTTAAAGAAGATTAATGTACATTAATTTTAAAAACATACATTTTTAGTTGAATATAAATAAAAGAATATTTTTTTTTAATGAACACCATATTTTTTTAATGACGAAATTTGTATATAATTTAATACTTATATTCCTTTATTATACAGTATTTTTAATATATATACATATACATATATATATATATATATATATATATATATATATATATATATATATATTGTATATCTATTTTTAAAAAATATTTTAAATACAATATTTTTTGAAAATTTTATGAAAAATATTTCTTTTACTTAATTTTCACAAGATTATTGTTAATAAGCACTCAAATCTATGTGAAAATACGTAACTGTATTTATAAATGTCATATTTTATATTTGATTTTTGAATCAATTGTAAGTTGTGTATCATTAGTCAATATTTTGCTTTCTTTTCATTTATTATTATAACCGAATAATGTTATAATTTAAAAATTGGTGAAAAATTTAGGTTTCACATTATTTCATACGAACTCTATCGTTTTTAAATTTATATGATGCGATGATTTTCAAAAAAGTATTTCAAAAATTAATTCGAAAATTTAAAAGTATGTATAGAAAAAAATTTACTTTGAGACAAGAATCAAAGATTATCGCATATAAAAAAATAATGTTAAAATATATATCATATATTTTTCTATATAATTTGTATTATATATATATATATATATATATATATATATATATATATATATATATTATATTATCAAAATTTCAATGATCTGAAAATATTTTTGTTATTACAAATTTATTAAAAATAATAACAATGATAATTTTTGTACGAAAAATAATTGAGTGTTATTTAAATATATTTGAGTACTTTTAAAGCATTTATTTCGAAATTATTTGAAAAAATTGAAACGACTATGGTATAAAAATATACTTGAGAACCGTAAAACTTATTTTTTCCCAAACGTTACGCTTAAAATGTAAGAAATTCAGTTGTATAATACAACACTTTAGTTGAGGAGCATACGTGCTTCTTATTTGAGAAAATACGACTTCCTCCAAGCTACTCATAACCGTCAACGTATTAATTCACATAGTGATGTGGACGTGGCTGTTCGCGCTCAAGTGTGAAATTGATGAATAATGTATCGAATTTCAAATTTCAGTTTAATTCGTTCAGTATATTTTATTTTTATTTTTTTTGTTTTAAAGCATGTAAAGATTTTATCGTCTTTTCGTCTTGTACTGATATTTGTAAGAATTATTTGCTTTACTTTTACAAAGTAATATTGATACTTAGTTATCTTGTTTAAAAAGTATAGGGTCATTCAATTGTGAAGCTTAGATTTGTGTTTTATTAAAAAGAAAAAAGTGTGTAGAGTAGTGTATAATGGAATATGTGTAAAGTTTCTTTTAATTATTTTTAATAAAACATAAATCTAGGTGTCACATTTGGATGGCCCTATATATATTCGAAGTAAAGATATAAGTTCATAGTTTGTGTTGGAAATTTTATGTTATTTTGATTATTAATTTTAGGGGTATCATATATAAAAAGTTAATTTTTGAGGACACAACTATTGATAATTATTATTGTTTGAGAATTGAAAGCGTTTAATGATAAGAATATAAAGGGTTTTTCTGTAGTATTAAAAAATCAGTTAATTGTTTAACCTCATAATGCTCTCTCTCAGAAAAACGTTATATTTTATAATATTTAAATATGATTTTTTTAATTATTTACCTTATTCCTTTTTTTATTTTTTGACAATTTTGAATTCTCTATATTTAAATCTAAAATAAAAGTATTTATTTTCATGTTATTGGAAACATTAAAAATGTTGATGATGTTGTATACTGTCTTTGTAAACAATGTTAGGAAATATATTGAATTTTTTATGAACACATTATAATAAATGTATTATTCCAGGTAGAATATATATTAAATAATATATAATGAAAATCTAATTATTGCATAATAAATTACATTCATGTCATTTGTATTGTACATATATATATATATATTTATATATATATATATATATATATATATATATATATATATATACACAGAGAGAGAGAAAAAGAGAGTTAGAAAATTTCTACTCGTTTATAACAAACAAGAAACATATTACATTTTTTGTATCCTGTTTAATTTCAATTTTTTATATATTTAAATTTTAAAGTCATTTTAATTGTTCATTTTCTAATTAAGAATTTTTTAAAAAAACGTAAATTTATTTCACATTCAATTCAGTTCAAAATCATAAAACAGTTTACATATTTGTAAAAGATGAATAAAAATATTATTTTAAAATTGATTTTAGAATCGTTATAAACCTATATTTTTATACTAGTATAATTATAAGTTTTGGTCGTTAATATATTAAACGAAAATAGATGCATAGGTAAGCTGTTTACTTCACGTATCGACTAGAAATTCATACGTTCTGGAGCAAGAAAACTTTATAGTTTGCAATATGTGATACTTGATAGAGTATGAATATTGGGCTATGAATGCTTGAAACGTTTTAGTTTGTGTTTCTTGCTTTGGTAACTGAGTCAAGCACAACTTACAAATATCAAAATGTAGATCGAGATTGGATACAGTTGTCACTGTAAATAAGGATGAGGATTTATGTTGACAGATTTTAACAAGCGAAAGTTTACGACGCGAATTAGTGTCTTAATTAGGCGGAATAGTTTCTGCTTAACTTTCCACTGAAATAGTCATTATGAACTGTAAAGCGCGTTACATTCATTCAGTTCTTTATTATGTCGTTATATACATTTGGGTAATACGATAAATTGGTACTTTAATCTACTTTGTTATTTTTATGTTGCTGAAGTATAACAGTTTTTAGTGAAATGATGCAGTATTAATTTAATTTATCTTTATGAATTGTATTTTTTTTAGAAAATTCATTATTTTATATTAATAAAATTAAAAACTAAAATCATATGTGTATAAAAACGTGGTTGGATTTTTGTTGAGAATTATGTATGTTTATAAGTTTAAAAGAGAAGTTAAGAGCAAAAAAAGTTATGTACCTGTTAAGATGTAGAGAGTAATGTATTTGTATAACACAGGTTTTTCAACTAAAAGTTTATCTTAGAATTACCATTAAACATCAGCAGTAAATCTTTAGTTTTTATGCTATTTCTTATTATAAATATTATATTTTCTAAATCTTCTTTCTGAAGATATTAAAATGTACTTAAGTAAATAAAAGAAAAATATTATTGTACATTTACCTTCACGAAAAGATTTTGTGTAAGCTAGAGATTACATATTAAAAATTTAATCAGTTGCACTTCCAAATTAATTATGTATATTATTATTTACATTTACTGGAATTAAAATTTTCCAATTTTGTTCATTAACATAATCAATTTATTAAAAATTCATCGATTTATATTTTACTTAGAATTAAAATTAAATTTTATTATCAATATTGAATTTAGAACATATTTTTTTTATTTATTTTTTTTAAAAATGAAAATTAATGAAAATTTCAAATACGATTTATAGTCAAAATTGTTTGTTTCTAATATTGCAATTTATAAATTTATATTTTTCTCAATATATGAATTTTTAAGATTTAAAAAATAAATTAAAATGCATGTAAACGATTGACAACATTTTTTAATACATTTTTATAATTCATACTTATATTAAATAATAGGCTAGTTTTATTTTTTCATACATTTTATTGATATATATATATATATATATATATATATATATATATGTAAAATACTTGAAAGGAAGATAAGATCAGAATCGGATAAATTTCACCGCACGGGAACACAATCTTAGCAAAATTATTCAACATAGTAATAGAGGAAATTTTCAAGAAAACAGACTGTGAAGAAGCGCGTATTAGAATCAACGGAAATTATCTGAACCATCTAAGTTTGTCGACGTCGGAGTCATTTTCACCGCAAACGCCTTAGTATTACAAACATTATAGAATAGCACTATCTATAGTACTGAATGTTAGGACTTGAGAGATAAACTTTAATAAAGACAAAGTTACGTTCGACAATTCTGTTCAAAAGAAAAATATCAAGATAAACTGTAGAGATTAAAAAAAGTTAGAGGATTTATCATTTCTATATATCTTATATATATATATATATATATATATATATATATATGTATAAAAAATAAAGATGGGTGAATATTATGTACAATATCCGATTTTTTTATAGTTTTAATAAAGTAGTGGGTTATAGAAGAAGTACCTAATTTTTATGGAATAATGGTAATCATTCTGTTTGATCAATAATATTTTTTTTCATATTCAATATCATAAACGTTAAATATAATTATTTTATTAAAAAAATGATTTTATGTACACAGTTTATTTAATATTTTAATTTTGTTGGCAAGGAGACAAAAATGTCGAAAATTTCATTATATATAGTATCATAAATTATTTTTATATAAAAAAATTAATTCAATTTTTTCTCAAAATCTTGAATGAAATTATTTATGTAAGTCGTTTATGTATATTTTTAAAACTTTAAACTTGGTTCCACGTTCAAATAAATGCACGTACAATAATCGTTTTTATTTGCTTTTTTTTAAAAAAGAATCTTTTTTGTTTTTATATAAAAAGGAATTTGTGTTATATAAAACGTTACGTCTGTAAAATAAATATTTTTAAGACTTTTTTGTTTCATGCAACAACTTTCTGTGATGTCGTTTAAAGCTGTGTTAAACAGTAAAAGTTCTATAAATATTGTATTTAGATCAAAGAAAAACAATGTCTTTTTCATCACATTCGATTAAACAGTATTTTAATATTGGCTGATATTTAAAATATTATCTGTCTTTATTTAATGTCATGTAATTAAATTTGAATTATTGTATTGAAAAAAAATTCAATTAAAATTTCTTTCTCGAGGCAATGAACCATATTAAAATATCTTTATTAAAAATATCATTATCGAATAAATAAAAGTATTTATAAAGTATAAACATATTTTAACCTATTATTTTGGAATTTTAATTATATAGATATTCATATTTACATATATATATATATATATATATATATATATATATATATATATATATATAAATATTTATATATATGATAAACAATCTTACAAAGACCAAATATTAAATATATTGTTTGTTCAATATATAATATAATAATACATTGTAAAAAGAAAAGTTCTAAAAACAAAATTAATTTATTATGTTAAGCAATATATTATTAGAATTTTCTTAACTGTTATAATTTTTTTAAATAAAGTATTATTTTTAATTTTATATTTTTTGTTACATATATAAAAATGTATTAAATAGGAATAACTGTATAAATAATAGCGTCAATAGTATTTTTTGATTATAAAACTAGACATAAATATAAAACTCCCTTTCTCTCACTTTCTATATATATGTATACTATTGTCTAAAAGTTTATGATTTTTTATATTTTAAAATCTTGTTTCTATCAATTAATTAGTTATAAAAATATTTTCAAAATAAAAAAAAATAAAATGAAAATATATATTTTTTATATTATATAAATAATAAACAGACACCTACACACTACATATACATAAATAATATATATATATATACATATATATAATATATATATATATATATATATATATATATATATATATATATATATATATATATATATATATATATATATATGTTATAATAGGCAGTTAAACATTTTATAAAAAATGTTCATAAATTTTGTTATTTATATTTATTGCCCTTATATTATCCTATAATCTGCATTAGTTTATTAACATTGAATGTATCTTTACATACATGGATACATGTGTATATGTATATATATATATATATATATATATATATATATATATATATATATATATATATATTAGATAAACCCTTTTATATGATTAAAATCAAATAGTTACAAATAGGCGATAGTTTAATTGCATTGTTTAGAAACTAAACAAGGATTTTATTGTTATTTCAATGTCATAAATACAAATTGAATATTTATTTAGTTTGATTTGATATTTTGGCTTAACAAGATAATTATAAATATTATTATGAGTTAAAATTGAATTTATTAACGATCCAATATCTTCTTTAACATTTTATATATTGTTGAATAATACATTTTAAATTAACAAATTTAATAGCAATTAAAATAAATATTCTGCAAATATAAAATTAATAAAAAATTGTCAAAATTGCAAAGACTTTATTACGAAATAAAATTAAATACAGTTGTTCAAATACTTTTTTATGTTAAATATTCATATTTAGAGTATATAATAAGTTTGTATAAGAATCATTTTTGATAATGAGATAAAATTTCAATTTTAAAAGTATTATTTATATTAGTATGTTAGGTAGAAATCAACAAACATTTTTATTCCTAGAATTAATTATAAAAATATCTAACTAACCATCGAATTTCATTAAACGTGTTAAAAATGATGAAAAAGTGAACACATTTATATAATTTCATGCTCTAATTCCCAGCGGAATAATCAAATATAATATTAATATGTAACAGAATGAATAACAATGGTTTATTCGGAAAGAATTAACAAATATAAATATAATAAAATATATGATGACGGAAATAAAATAAATTACAAGTAATTTAATTAAAGTGAACACGGTCGATATAAATGTTGACCGAATTGAGTTTAAAATATAATTGGAAAATCATATTTGTTTTATATTTGTAATTTCATTTTCAACAAACAATATAGCCATATTTATACATTCATTTATATTTATTAATACACGTAAATATGCATATTTGTAAATTATAATTATATATATTGTTTCATATTCACATATTCTTCACATACATACGAATATATATATATTTATATATAAATATACATACATATAAATTAGATAATAAAAAGACCAAATGTCAAAAAATGAGAGTATTTTAAATAAATACTAAAATATTAAATGTATCGACGGAGAGCGTGAAATATAAAAGTCATGATTTATGTAGAAATTGATTTATTATAAATATGTATTTAAAAAAAATATAACAATTTAATAACATTGTTTTTACAATCTGAGAGTACAAAATTATTGAATTAGAATAAAGCAATAAAAATATTAAAAGCATAACATTATGGAAATGTCAGAAAATAAAGAAATAAATTAAATGTGACTGGTAGAAGAATAAATTTATAATAGGCTGAAATGCAATAAAAATATTGTTGAATGGATAATTATCTGAAATGAATTAGAAAAATAGTATTTTAAAATATTATATAGAATCATTGCACTTTTGTTATTAAAATCATTTCATTTATTAAGAATTTTAAAGTGCAGTAAAAATAAAATGAGATTCATTTGGAATAAACATCTCAATCCTTAAATCAAAGATTGCATTGTGGAAAAAAATTGCTTGTATGTAAAAAAAGAAAAAAAGTAGTATTTAATTTGTTTTATCTCTTCGATTAATAGAGATATAAAAGAAATAATAGCAAAAAATAATATTTAATACTTTAAAAAAAATTGTTATAATAAATAAATATTGACAGTATCACACAAAAAGAGAAAAGGGCTATTTTTAAACAAAAATTAACCCTTAAATTGAAAAAAAACCTCAAAAATAAAATTATAGATTATAAAATTGAAAAAATATAATAATTCAGACATAAGGAATATAAAAATATCTAGAGTATGGTAAGTAAATAATAGGTGTGATTTATAAATTATAAATATACACATATATCATAAGTTGGCACATAAATATGTAGAAAAGAGAAGTAAAATAAGTTGTTATTTAGTGATAAATTATCACTCGATCTGAATTATGAAATATAAATGTATATTAAAATTTTAAGTAATCAAAAAAGTTCTGTCGATTTGAAATTAAAATAAGAACGTTTTTATTTTTTATTCAAAAAAACTTTATTCGTAAAAAGATCCACTTTTACTTGAAATACCCGTTTTCAAGAAGGAGATGATTTATAAATTCAATTTTTATAAAATTCGAATTTTTATTTTCAAAAACTGAGAAATTTCTGTTTTCAACACTGCATTACTATTAAATTCTTCATCACGCATATGGTTATCGAGACGAAAATAAGTGGGAATTTGACGGTGATATGTCTAGTGAATATGGAAGATCTTGATTTAACTGCGTTTTCTCCAAATGCGATACAAATTTTTCTTACAACTTCAACCAAGATTAAATTTGTAAAGTAAACATGCATTAATTATATTATTTTGTACAAATATTTTGAATGGTTGAAATTGTATTTTAAATTAAAATGATCCAGGAAAGAGAGGCAGAAAATGAATAAAACAAGATATGCATTTTGTTATTCAGTAATGTGCCTGGTTTAATGACTTATATGATGCATAAACAATTCTTCTAATTATGATCCACATGAAAATGACAAATTTTTTTTGATTACCTAATATTATCTACATTTATACATATTTTATATTTTTTTTATTAAAAGTCATATCATCAGTTTTATGTCAGTCATTAATTGATTTTTAAAAAAATTAGAAAAATTAAATAATTTATGAATTTTATTTCTTAATACAGGTATCGAAATTGGTACTATTATGAATTTATTTAATTTAATTTCTTGTTTTTATACTCACTAAACGTCTAATTTAATTTAGACAACATAACAAATATTAACACTAAACCTACCGATACTTCATGTATACCTATTCCTACCACAGCGGGGTCAAATGACCCCTCTTTAAAATGTTATATATATTACTATGTATTGCGAAAAATATATCATTTAGCACAATTTGGTACATGAATAAAACAATTTATTTCAAATAACGATTCAAAATTGTTTATTTATTTATTTATTATTTGGCACCTTTTTATTTGCACACGAGAATCCGAAAATTTGTTGACGTTTTCTGTATAATTTTTTTTCTTCCTGTTAATGAAAATCTTCGGCAAGTTCTTCAAGCTAATTGGAATAAAAATTGTTGTCTAGAAATTTTTTCGCCGGTTGTTTCTCTGTATAAAACCCACGAGTTGATTCCATAGGTCAAGAATATTGAAGAAAATATGCGCAGGCCATGCGGTTTCGATTTAGTATTTTCTTGCCATTTGATCCGTCATGTCTACATTATTATTGTAGAATTATTAGGTAACCGTTTTTTTCGATGCTTATAATTTATGCTATGAGCTTAGTAGAAGCACTTTTTGTTTGGCTTACATTTAAGTGAACAAGTAAATAGTTTTATGATGTGGCATACCATCTTTTTTTGGCGAATTTTGGAAATTTTATTTCCGCGGATAGTTCCAACAATAGTGGTTCTTTTTCTAGTAAAGCTAGTGATAAATAATTATCTGTAGTGATCCGCATCCTGTGAACGGTTCCAGTAATTTGAGAACAACGAATTCCCCAAGCGGAGATGAAATATCCTTTCCCAAATATGGAAATCCATTTATAATGTATTTGGTGCTGACGTCAGATGCTAGCCAGAATTTAATACCAAACTTATCCGGTTTGTTCGGCGTATATTTCGTTAACCTACACCTTTCTTTGGTTGGGAAAAGCTGTTCATTTACATGTTCTCCAGACTTTAACAATTTTGGCTATTCTTGAATTTGTACCATACTTCATCTGTTTGTAAAGGCTTCGTTGACTTTTTTATCGCTCGCTTGGAGTAAGTGAAATTCGCTATTCATTCGTCAGCCAACAACAAATATAACGCAATACAGCAAAATATATGATTAGCCAAAAATAATGCAATGGTTTTGTATTACAAATCATGATATCATATGAATTTTGCAGGGGTCAAATGACCCGTTGCGGTAGTTAAGGCAGATTATATCTCGGTAACAAGAGAGGAGTAAATATTGAAAAATGCATTGTATGTAAATTATATTAAAAGTCATAAAGTCAACTAGCGATGTGATAACGCTTTATGTGAGAAATTTTGAAAAAAAGTTTAAAAAGGGTCATTTGACCCCTCGCGGTAGGTTTAGTGTTAATAAAGGGTTATCCAAATGTGATGCCTAGCTTTGTGTTTTATTAAAAAGAAAGATGTGTATAAGATGGTGTATAGGAAAACATATGTATATTTTCTTTTATTTCTTTTTAATAAAACACAAATCTAGGCGTCAATATATAATATATATTTTTTAATAATTTGTATCTAATGCTGTTAATTTATATTAATTTAGAGTTTAAAATAAATAAAGATTATTAAAAATTTGCTAATTTTCAAACAAATAACCAATTTTTTAAGTAAATACTATAATGTGATTTTTTTGTAGAATGGAATATTGTAATTAAGTTAAAGTAAAAAAAATATGAAATAATTTCAATCGAACAATGGATCAATAGAGAACGACACGTACGTGAAATATGTTTGTACGGAAACATTCTATTGTGCAAATCGAAAATCAGAATGTTGACTTCGGGAATAAAGAAATATCCTTAAAACACTTTACAGTCCAAGTGACCTACATTCTATTTTTATGGTTAACGAACGCAAATATTTCGTTACTGCACATAAACATCCGTATACATAGAACGTGCGTTTATACATATCCACACATTGTCGTCAATGGAGTGAATGTGTATTTTCACCCCAGTCGTATAATGTCAATTTCACAAGCCCTCATGCCATTTGAACCAAAGCAAATATGGCGTAGATAGTAATGTGGTTTGCATGCAGCTGGGGTCCACAAAATCATCATGATCTATATACATATATTTGTACATTGTATATGTATATATATATATATATATATATATATATATATATATATATATATATATATATATATATATATATATATATATATATACAAACACACCTATATACATTTGTAGAAAAGTGTGTATTTCATTTACCCTCTTTCCTGTCATTTGCTTCATAACAGCTTTTATCCAAAACTGACACATTGTCTGTATCATTTGACGAGTTAAAATCTATATAACAATTTGATTTTATGTCATGATTCAAATTCAGTTAATTAAAAAATTTGTGTTTATATTCAACGGGATTTATATTAAAATCTCGAAAACATAACAAAATACAATTATTGTTGTAAACATTCGAGATTTGTACATATATATGTAAATACGTAAGGGTGTACATGTGTGCGTGTATATGTGTATATAAATATATATATATATATATATATATATATATATATATATATATATATATATATATATATATATATATATATATATATATATATATATATATATATATATTGAATTTGGTTAAAAATAAAGGAAAAAATCAATGTTGTTTTAAATAACGCTTCGTTTTTTAATGAAATAAATACAGTTATTTACTTTAAAAAAATAATATGAGAAATGAAAATTATGAAATATTTATAATGGGTATATTTCAAGCGTTTATAGATTTTTTAATGAAAAATAATTTATGTATTTATATATACAGAAAAATGTTATTAACTGAAATACAATTTTGTTTAATAATTTACAGCGATTGGATTCTATTGAAGTAAGAGTTATGTTTTAAATCATTTTTTATATCTATTATTTTTTTTCAATAGATCAGTTTTGGAAAAAGTAAACGAAAATTAATGAGCTGTTGATAATTTTAATAAAAACATTTTAAATTGTAATTATTATTGTGTTATTTTATTGTCATACTATGTAACTGGATAGATATGATTGAATTTTTATTTATCCATGGAAGAATTTTATCATTTTTATACTTATTTGAAATATAATTTATTTGTTTGGTTTAATTTCATAATATGAAATATTTTCAATATCACTTAATATGGAGAAAAATTTTTGATACAAAGAAATTTAAAATGTTTTGACTTTTTGTGTCTTTATGTAAACGAAAATTTTTACTTTATTAGATAAAATTAGAGACCAGGCAGTTTACAAAAAGTTTTATTGTTTTATTTTTTTACTATTTATTTCTTTACTACGAGTATACGTAATTCATATAAAAGCTGTAATGTTATTTTGTGTAGTATAAGTACAAGTAATTTTGGTTATAAAGATAAGTAATTTTTTATTTAACGTAATTATTTTTATTACCTTTTAAGTTTTATTTTTTGCTTATTTAGTTAATTTTTTTTAATATTAAAATGTTTACATCTTAACAGTTATTTGTTGTTTTGAAATTGTGGCTATTCACTTTTACAAATGAATTTTAACCCCAACACCACAATAGTTTAAAGTATTTAATATATGAACACTTTAAACTATTGTGGTGTTGATGTTAAAGTTTATTTGTGAAAGGATCTTAAAAGTTATTTTAATATTAGTATTTGAATTTATTTATTTTTATTTACTTAAAAATTCTCTTTTTAGAAAATGTAAGATTATTTAAGTATTCAAAAATTATTTTCAATTTTTAAATTCAGTTTAAAAATATTCGTTTTTAAATTTTATTCTTCTATATAAATTTTAATTATTTCAGTTGAATTAGATTTCAAAATATCTTTCATTCATTCGGAAATATTAATAAGAAATATATTTTTTGGTTGTAAAATTCTTGACCATTTTCAAACGAATATTCTTTAATTATGTTACAAAATATTTTTTAAGGAATTGATAGCCAAAATTTGTTTGATAAAATTCGTTACATGTATTTGATATTATTTTTGTGATAAATAAATTAAAAATATCATATTCGAATAAAAATTAGTTACTCAATTCAACACTTTAAGATTTTATAAAAGTATTCAATAATTATTTATTGTTTATTTCATACACTGATATGATTTTGAAGTGATATAATGCAGTATTTTCCCCATCTAAATGCACATCAATTAATAAATTGAACAATAATTTATTATTGAATATTTTTAAAAAATTTTAAGATGTTAAGATGAGTAATTAATTTGTGTTAAAGTGAATTTTATACAATTTTCGAAAAGTGTTACGTTTAAATCAAATATTCACATAAAAGTTGTTTAGTTACGTGAGTTTTCCAATATTTTTCTGATCAAAATTTAGATTCTCTTATATATACATATATATATATATATATATATATATATATATATATATTATTTCTTAAAATATATTACTTTTAAATGCTTTATTTTTTAAAATATAAATTGAAATTAATGACATTAGTTCAAAATAATATATAGATGACTAAAAAATATATAATATTTCTTAACGACTATATTATGTATTTTTAGTTCCAAACTTAAAATAAATTTCAAGTTAATTAAGATTTGCCAGCGCCATTCTATATTTGATTATCTCAACCGACAATCTCATTTTACAAACCTTCTTTGGTATTTCGTACTAAATATAGCCACATATCAATCCTTCAAGCTTGTTAGTTTATCGATTTGTTGCCTAGCTAAAGTTTAAGCTCGACCTTTTTGAAAGTTTCTTAGTTTACTTAGTTCACTATATTGAGTAGAGTATTAGAATTGTAGTGAAGACATTTAGACATACTTAAACTCTAAGTATAATTCAAGTTTGTTTCAAAACTATTCTTTTCTTTAATTAAAATTAATTGAATTAAAATGTCCAATTTGAAGATTTTAAATTGGATTCTTTCAATAATTCCATTCTTTAATCGATATATACAAAAACGTTTGTTTAATTAAATTATTAAATAAGATTAATTTTTTAAGTAATAATATTTATTTTTTTCCATATTTACTACACACAAAAATAATTTGATTTCTATAATATTCTGTTATATTTTAGAAGTAAATGTTGACTCTTTTTGAAAATATAGTAATGTCAAATTAACATTTCCCTGCAGTGAGATAATTAAAAAATAATTTAGCCCTTGTTTTATGACTATGTATTTATAACTCTGATAAACAGCAAAAATGATAATTTGAAAAACTGTGTGTGTGATAACAATGATAATTTTTTTTGATGTAAATTTAGAGATATATTAGTACAGGGTTTTTATGTATATAAATCACATATGTATATATATATATATATATATATATATATATATATATTCTCATTATTAATCATGAGATAAATTATATTAATTTATGCTTTCTATATTTTTTGTTATAAATATTAATTACATGTTAATTTCTTTTGATATTATGGATTCCCTTATAATTAAATCATAAGAGTTTATTAAAAAATATTTATTACATTATTTATTTAGTTAATTTATGTACTATGAAGAATATTAGCATTTTTTAAAAAAGATTATTATCAAATACAGGTTAACCCAAATGAGACTGAATGGTTTAGACAAATATTTAATTGCTTACTATCAATTACTATTATTTACTATCCTTCAATCTCATTTGGATTATCTCACATATTACAAATATTACATATTTATATTTAATGAAGTGAATTTGTTAACTTATTCGGTTCCGTTTTTTTTTAAAATTTTATTCACTATGACTTAGTAATATTGTATAGGAAAAGTAAAAGTTATTTTTTATATAAGAAACAAATTAAATAAATTTCTATTTTGCTTCTCTAATGTCTTTTTCAATAAATTAAACAAAACAATATATTATTTTAATCGAGATTATTATTAAAAAAGTTAATAAAATTATAAACATATATTTTTTTTAAATTATATTTATAATTTATTTATTTTTCATTTGATTATTGGATTATACATCAACATTTTTAATTTACTTATTTACCTCCACTGGATGAAAAATATTATATGGTTTTTATAAAAGTGTAATAAAAATATATTTTTTTATTTTATAGTATATACATAAATGCAGATAGAGTTTGTAGATTATAAGTTATTTTAGTTAAACTTTTTTCACTTTTTATCAATACTGCTTTATCTGAATGTTGATTTCTATATTAAAACATATATTTAATATTTTATTTTACATATCATATTTTTAATTTATGAATATTCGTATATAATTGATTGTCATGTACTAATTAAAAAACGTACATTTTCAATTTACCAATAGATATCATTTATAAAAAATAAATAGTTAATTGATCACCTGTACACTTTAAATTTCGTGTTTTATTGAGTAATTGGATTTCCATAATTGGATTTTTATTCTCTAACAGAAAAAATCGTGATGTTAGCTATTTAACTAAAAATAGATTCTATATTATACATGAACAGAATTATTGATTTAAAAAATTTGATGAGTTTTTATTTAATATATGTTTTTACGAAACGTTCTTTTGTGTCTATGAAATAATGATGATTATTTAATAGAAACTTGTCAATATATTGTAATTTGTAAATGTAATTACTTATTTTATTCTATTCATATAAATATAAACACATACTCTTATACATACATACACACACACAAACACACATGTAGAAAGAGGTTTTATAAATCAGTTGTTAGAAATATTATTTCAAAAAATCTTTAATAGTGTTTATAAATAAAAAGAATGGATTAATCAAATGGCGATGTAATCTTTATGTGTATAAAAATTCAAAATATTGTTCTCCAGAAATTATTTATTACATTACTATTTTTATTTGTATAAATTGTAACTCGATCGACGTTTTTTTATATAAGTAATAATATATTTTACATGATTTAATGACACAACATGACGTGAAAATATTTGAGATAAAAATAAAATTAACTTTTAATAAGAATTAAGAGAAAAATTCAAAACGAACTTTTTTATTTGCGAATAAAAAGTTATTACCTTAATTTTTAACAGTAATAATATATTTTTAGAGAATGTTCTTTAATTTCATCTTTATGTTAATTTCAATACTGAAAACGGTCTACGTGACGTTAAACACGCACAGAGGATTTCTTAAAAATGTTTTATTCCATTGTTCTATAAATTCTATCTTGATATATATAAGTTTTTCATAAGTACGATAAATTTTCTTAAAAATAGTAATTTTATGATAGGTGATCATATAAATAATATTTTATTGACATATCAATACAAAAATTCAATGAAATAAAGTAATATGAATTAAAAACAAGACAAAAGAAAAATAGTATGGTTTTTCGTTTTCGAATTTGAAATAAAATTTCACGAAATCCGGTTACCAGTCATCTGTTCACTAGGTTAAATATAAATGTGAGTTCCGAGGATTAAAGGATTAAATGTTTCTTATGAAACAAATATTAAGAAGCAAATGATTTTAGTTCACGAAATTCTACAGGGTTGAAGTTATTTATTGTAATTGGTTTAGTAAGAAAATAAAGGAGCATTGTAACAGATATTGATTTTTGGAGATTAAAAGGAATTATTAGAAATGAGATTAGCAATATTAAATTAAACACTTTTTTAAACAAAGCTGTTTAAGAAGCTCAAATTTGCATTTAAGGAGATTTTTATTGGTTAAATTGTCATTGAAGGGATAAAAAGATTTTAAGGATTAACTGTTTATGTCTAGTATATATATATATATATATATATATATATATATATATATATATATATATATACATACATACATATTGTTCTATAATGATTAATGATAAATTACTGTTTTTGAGTTTCTTCATAATAAGTTTAGCTATAAATCTCTCTTCTATGAAATGGATATTTATTAATTATTATTAATTTATTTTTAATAATTGTAAATATTTAATAATTTGTTATTAGTAAATAAGTTTATTTATATTTTAATTCTTTCATCTGTAGCTGATATCTAAGATAGATAATATGTGTACAAGTTGTTTTACATTTATTCTTAAATTTATAATTTGTATCCATTATTCCTAGTTTAAAAATTAACATCGTTTATAAAATGTATGGTTAAATGAAATGTATGCAAATGTTTTGAAAATAGAATTATGGAAGTGTTATTTCTAAATTACATTATCTTGTTATTTTTGTTTGGGTCACTCTTACATAAATTTAATCTTGAGCTTCAGCGATATTTAAACAATGTATATATATATATATATATATATATATATATATATATATGTGTGTGTGTGTGTGTATGTGTATATTGAAGATTATGTACGCAGTGAATCCGAAACATTTGATCTGATTATAAGGATTAAATAATTAATCCGCGCGTTTTTAAAACGCGAATGTATATGTTTGCAAACTAAACTCGACATAGGACCATGTAACATATGGCACTTTTATATATATATATATATATATATATATATATATATATATATATATATATATATATATATATATGAAAAAATACACACACAATCTGTGTGTACATATCAATGCATACAAACACAAATATATGTCTGATGCTGATATAAATTCTTAGGGGAGCATTTCGGATTTGGGTCAGTGGCGATACGTAGGGGAATAAGTTTCCACTAAAGTAGATAATTAAGTTGTTAAATCTTTCTCTATGAAGAGTTTACGTACAAGTCTTTGGTATTGATTTGTACTTTCCACTGCATACGGATGAAGTAAGAGTAAAAATTCTCACCTCGGAAATTTGTGTGTCTGGCACGTTTATTTTCGTTTCCATCAGCGCGGTAAACTTTATTTGTATCGATTCTTTGATGCGAGCGATTGGATTTTTTCAAGTTTGTAGAATGCAAGTCGGTGTAATTGCAACAAATTATTTATAAAATCAATGCATTTTATATATTCTATTATTGTTCGTAGTTTTGTAATAAAATGTTATTTGATTTTTTTAATTTTTAGTATAATTGAAAGAATATGCATGAGGATATAAAAATAGACCTTTATTTATCAAATTTGACATTAATTTTTAAAATAAAGAATTTTTTTAAATATTTCAAAATTTAGATAAAGAATTTATCAAAATATTTCCAATTTAGAAAACTGCATTTTTTAAATTTTGAATACCCATTTTAATGTTTACAATTTTTACATATATATATATATATATATATATATATATATATATATATATATTTGTATGTAAAGATTTATATAGACATGTACTCGTATATTTTCTATGCATTGACATTTTAAAAATATTTACAATAATATACTAATTTATTGGAACAAATATTTCATGAAATGTTGTTAAAGTGAGAAAAAGTTATTGAATTCTTTAAAACTGACATTTTGTTAGTTAATTTTGTAGATATTTTCACTTCATGCTTTTTTCGTTTCTTTAATAAAATAATGTAACATAAATACCACTGTGCTTGTTCACGACGTGTGAAAAATCGCGGCTGTCGAGCAGAAAAATACGATTGTTAACTAAATCTGACATGTGGTATTTCTGTTCGACTAGTTAATTAAGTCATTAAATATACGTTATGGCATGTTTACTTTTATGTATATACATTTATACATATACAGACATATATATATATATATATATATATATATATATATATATGTCAATATATTCGTATACTTAAATGTATTTCATATGCCAATTGAAAATAAGTAAATATATTTTTATATATTTGTTTTTCAATAATCTAGTAGAGTAATAATTTTTAAATAATTAACTGAATATTGTTTTTTAATTTCTTCAATTTTGTAATTTTATGTAATTTAAATAGGCGTTCTGTTATAGTTGAGTAGAAAACTAAAAATGTAAAATATTTAAAATTTCACCATTTATAAAAATAAAGTTGTGAAAATACTATATAACTTTTTATGCAAAAATCGTACATCCTCATGCAAGATAATTTTTTTAAAATAATCTTGTCTAATAATGAATTGTTTATTTTATTCTCTAAAATATCGAAATTCGTCGCTTATGTGATTTCTGTTTTAATATTGAATTTTTTTCGGTTGTAATGATTATTTATGATAGATGTTCATTGATTTAGATATGTCTAGTATGCAGATTCAATTTAATTTTTATCAATAAATTGAATGTTTTATAGAATATTATATGAAAAATTATAAATTATTAAATTGTTATAATAAATAAAATATTGGTAGATTTTTTAAATTTTAATATTTATATATATATATATATATATATATATATTACGTTTGAGAGACCTATGTATCGATGGGATAGAGAAATAAGGAAATTTGTCGGAATGGACTAGAAGAGGAATGCATTGGATCTGTTGAATTGGAAAGTTTTGGAAGAGCCCTTCATTCAGCAGTAGATTGATAGAAGTTGCTGCTATTTCTCACATATATATATATATGTATGCAATGTTTTTCATATTTTTAGAATGCTACTGAAATAGATAATTATTACCTTTTTATTATATTCCTCAGTTCTATGTAGTTTCTTTATATGTACTTTTAAAATTGATAATATTTGGTTGTTTTCAAAAAGTCGTATAATTTTTTTATAAACTTGACGTTTAAAAATTATCTGATCAGGATAAAAGATCTTATCTTTCAAAGAAAATAAATTTTTAGAAATCTTACTCTATATTATGGTAAACTTGATTGAACAAAAATGATTTTTATTTTATTATAATAAATGTATATAAGAAATTAAGATGTGTAACAAAAAAATTTCAGTAATTGATTTTTTCTTATTTCTGCGCAGTAGAAAAGTTAAGATCATTTTTATGGATCAGTAACAATAGAATTCAAATTATTATAGACAGTAAATATATCATTTTTCTGATTGTTTTTTTTAAAAATAGGTGTTTCGATTTTTTAAAAAAATCAATGATTCATTTCTATTAAAACTTAGCTAATTTATAATTGAAAACTGTTTTTAATTATTTTAAATATTTTCATTATTTTCTTCGTAGGAATTCATAATCTGTTTTTTAATTGATTATTATTTCTCTAAAGTACGTTATTCAAATTATCAATCAACTTGTAAATTGTTAAATTCAGATTTTATTTATGGAATGATCTATATATTTAATTTATATATATATATATATGTATGTGTGTATGTATGTGTGTATTTGTGTGCTTATGTACAATAGAATTTGATTATATCAATACTAAAAAGTGTACATAAAATATAAGTACTTTCAAAAATAAACATAAAAATCGATGTGTATATGTAAACATGCAAATTAACCTCGACAACACAAAAAAATGTAGAATTCTATTCATAACGTAACATCAATAAACAACTGTAAATGTTATCGTGCAACGATTCAACATAGCTGTAGTTAAAGTAAGAATTGAACATTGAATAAAACACGCGAACCGTTAACGTCGAAAAATTCTGATTTCATCTTCAATAAAAACTCCAGCGACAGTCGACGAAGTGGGTTCATTTCATATACGAGAATAGTTATATACACATAAAGCATGCATGTGAAAATATACATTCATATGTAAGTATAGAATTAATTTTGAAGTTTTTAAGTAACATGGAAATTTTATATTTTATATATTTTGAGATGATTTGGAAATTTGTGACTGTAGGTGAATTCGACATTTTTTTGTCGTTGTAGATAATTTATTTTGGAATAAAAGAATCGTTTTCTGATATTATATGTTTGAAAAATTGTTCAATAATTGATAATTGTTTTTTTTTTTTATTTTGTCAACATTTTCAGAATGTTATGATATTTGATATTTTATAATACTACATTACTAAAAATAATAAAATAATATTCGAAATGTACATTAGAGAAAATGCGAATAAATCATTGAAATTCGAAAAATATTGTGATGTGTAAAAGTGACTCTTTTTATCTTAATGAAATTCTTCTTTGATAAAATGATTCGTTTTTGAAAGCTAAAAACTTTTCCAATGTCTTTTTCACATCTAAATTCAAGAATTTTTTTTCCATTTAAACATTTTGTAAAGTTAAAAATAAATGGTAGACAAAAATGCTAAATCTGGATATTATTCTGGATGACTTAAGACCTCTCAACCAAGGTCTGCTATTCTTTTCTGGATTTATTAAGAAACATGTAACTTTGAGTTGCCATGCAGTAAGATAACTTGCTTTTTATTAACAAGAGCTAGATATATATTTTTTAAATTATTGTTCAATTTTTCTATTATTGATAATATTTATAGATTTTTTTTTGTGCTTTAAGAGTTAATAATAAATTAATCCTTTTATATCCCACCATATAGATGATATTTTTGTAACACTTAAATTCTGTTTAAATATTGACAGAGCGGATTGTTCAGTTTTACAGAATATTTTTTTTCTCACCATATTTTCATGTAATCCACTTTTCATCTCTAGTTACAAGGTGCTACAAAAATAGTTAATTTTGAATGTGTGAAAGTAAAAACGAGTAAACGGTTACACGGCCCTGTTTATTCCCAGCAATCAATTCATGTGGCACTGGTCTTGCATACTTATACAAGAATTCAAAATGTGCTTTCCTTTAAATTGTTGCGAAGAATAACATCATTCATCACAGAAGATCTTTCAGAGTGTGGTTCATCTTGAAGTTTAAAGTTTCCATTTGGAAATTTCTCGTATTATCTCCTGTATGTTTTTTCAGATACTGCATTTTCTCTAAAAACTTTTAACAAATTTCTGTATGCTTTTATAACATTCTTTCCTTCTAATATTTGTAAAGTATATACAGTTTCAAAATGAACTTTATCGTCAGACATTTTTTCTTCATTATTTCTTGGTAGATACTGATGATAAAACATTTGTTTTAGTAAACGTTAAAGGGTACTAAATATAAAATACAATATAACGTTAAAAAGAATGTGTCATATAACTTTCATTGAAACATTTTTCTACGTGTTTAAAATAAAAGTGTGAACTAACCAGATAAAATTTTCGGTGGATCTAATATAAATTCAATCTATTTTAAAATAAATGTTATATTAAAAAAATAACAAACTTTAAATTTAGTTTCATACATAAATTTAAATCAAATATATTTTTAAAATTGAAAATAAAATTATATAAAACAAATATAAGATATTTGTTAATAAATATTGTTATCAGAATTATAAAAAAATATTGATTTTTTAGGTTAAAATGTCATATTAACAGTTATTAAACGTTAGTTATAAAAAGAACAATTTTATTAATAACACTGAATATTTATGATTGTTCTTTATTGATATATAATGATTAAACACAATATTTTGTAAACTCAATAAATATTAAATACACCTATATATGAATTGTATTAAATAAATATCTTCTTAACTTTCTTTCAATCCCGAAAGGTAATTGCAAATGTTTTTTAAACACTTTTCATGAACAAAGATAATGTGTTTTTTTAAATAAGCTATACGCGAGGGTCTCGTCAATAATTTCACTGCCAGTAAACTTATTCCAATCCGTTATAATATTTTCCTGTATTACAATATAAAGATGCTTTCGAACAACTCTTTTATTACGCGATCATAAACATTGAGATGAATAGACATTGAATAAATAATGTTATAACCGCATTTAAAATACATTTTTGTATTTTAAAACGTATTTTTTTGTTATACAGAGAATGTCTAATGTAAATATACCGAGGTATTTAACTTTTTTCAGCTTTGAAGTATATAAAAAAAGATAAACAAAAAATCTGTACCGCATTGTATTATTATATTATTTGTTTTATATACTTTGTTCATTTTCGTTTTGATTCAGCCGACAAAATAGTTATTTTTTAGGTTATGTACTTTTTTTTTATTAAATACGTTTATAATATTCAGTGAAGATTAATATTTGTTAATATATTTTTTTAATATTTGTATAATATATTAGTAAAAATTATTATTATTATTAAATAATATAATTACTACTGATTTAAAAACAGAAAAAAATAAATAAATGTATTATACGAAATAGTCCAAAAATATGTATTATAAGAAATGTCTGAATCATATTTTTTTTTTAATCGTTATATTTTCTTTATTAAGTTTGTAAAATTTATAAAAAACATCATTCATGAGTAAGATAATACTATATATACATATAAAATATTATTATGTAGAAAATAATAAGGAATTACATACATAATATATTAAAAAATATATATGTGAAAAAATAGAATTTTTTTTAATCAAATAGATTATATATAGTTAGCGATTTTATATTAATAATTGTTGATTTTAAAAATATAGTTCTTCTTTTATATAAAAATAATTAATTTATTTGAAAAAATTGGCTTGTGTATTCAGTTTATGTATGTATTTAGTTCAATATTTTACAATTTTTTTCTCGTAAGGGTTTTCAAACGTTTGTACAGTATTATTATAATTATCTGTATTTAATTTTTAGATTATCATTTTATTCAATTCATATGTTCATCTTTACTAAATTTCAGATAAAGTTATCATTAATTACATTAAATTGACGAGATATTGAAATCACTGTTTTTTGTTTAAAAATTAAACAAATCATTTTTGTGATCGTTCAAACATTTTGATTCTTGCCAAAATACAAATACCACGTTTTGTTGAAAATGTATTTTTTTCTCTTCATTTTCAATAATTACTAATTCAATGTAAAACCATTTAAAACAAACCAATTTTACATGAGAGCTGTCAAAATTGTCTTTCGAACAATATATAACTTTTGTAATTGAAACAGTGTTGTCGCAATTTTACACCTTTCACGGGAAATTGATTATTTTTTTTAAAAAAAATATTGTCAAAATCTGTATATATTATAAAAAAAATGTTTTTTATTTTATAATACTTTGTTGATTTGGATTTTGTAATTGTCATTTATTTAAGCTATGTTTTGTTACTTTTTATAATTTCAAATACATTTATAAGGGGTGGCCCAAATGAGATTGAAGAATTTAGACATACGTTTATTTTCTTAATATTCTTTACTATTTTTCAGTCTCCTTTGAATTATTATTTTTTAAATAGATGCTTTTTTAATTTTAACATTTAATAATTTATTTAAATTAAAATAAATTGATTAAGAGGTTTTTTATTCATAAAAAATATATTAAATTTATATAGATTTTTGTTCTATTTCTCTCACTCTCTCACTTTCTCTCTTTCTCTCTCTATATATATATATTGATGGATTGTCTAGTTTTATAATACGTTTATTTTGAAATGTCATTAAATTAAAATTTATATAAATACTTTTTTTTGATTTTTAAAATAATTCTATTTTTAATCCTTTTATTTCCATATAGTTTATTTTACTTTTTATGATTAAAACTTAAAAAAGGGTATATTGTTATAAGTTTATCAAATTGTTATTACTATTTCAATAGTAGTTAAGCAAAATATTTTAATTTGTTTTTATAGATTAATTTTTAATTACCAGATGTTTTAAAAAATATTTAATAATTTATAAATATTTTCTTACAATTTATTAAACACTAAATTTATTTCTTTTGATATTTTATACAAGATTATTTATTAAAAATTGTAAGATAAGAAAAACGTCGATATTTTATGCAAATCCTTATTCTAAAACTTTGAGTTATAACTTTTATTTATTTTACAATTCATAAACCAATATCATATATTTTTTTTGCTCATAGACGATATGTAATCCTATTGTTCAGAAAATCAAAATATATTGTCCACACTATAAATTTATATCCATTTAGATTTACTTATAAATGTTCAAGGGTTGTGAATAAAATAAGAATAAATTAGAATTTATCCTCGCAATTTTCGTCGAATATAACTTACCATTTATCTTATTTAAATTTTGGAACTGCAGTTCTATAAAATAAACTTAAGGGTAACTCCTTCCCTTGCAACAATGGATCTTGTAATAGTAGATTGTTTTTCCCATGTGCATCGTTTTGTCACTACAAAATGCATTCCCTCTTCTTCAAGACAGATGAAATATTGCTACTTGTTAAGACGTTCCTCTTCATTAATGCAGAATAGTCTATCGTGTTTTCCCTAACCGTAACTTTTCATGTTACCGATTTTTTTAGTGAGTTGCTTTATTATAAAATACAGTAAACTTACGTATAAAACGGTAGACTTGATTAACGTGGTAGGTAAATTTCAAATTTAGAGACTAATTGGAATTATCGCATGAACTTTTTAATAATATATATATATATATATATATATATATACATGAAATTTACATTTGATACATATTTCTTAAAAAATATTTTCCTATAATCCATGAGACTTGTATAATGTGAATTCAGCGCAGTTGGATTTCAAAATGATTGACTTGTTACTAAGAAATTAATAAGTTTTTTAATTTTAGTATTTACTCCAGGCAAATAATTTTAATTTTTTCTTCTATAGTTTTTTTTTAAATGTATATTTTTTATAGTTTACTATAATATATATATATATATATATATATATATATATATATATATATATATATATATAGAATCGTTTCATACGTAATAAAATTCAAAAATGAAATACAATGAATATATTTTTGATTTACTATTATTATCATTTAAAAATATAATTTTAATAAAATATTTAACATCAAGGATGTACTTGTCAAATTAAACAAATACTCGTATATACCATATACGATTATAAAAAAAAATTCAATATGAATGGATATTGAATGGATATTGAACAAGAAATATCTTTAATATTTAATTTAGATATTTGATCTATTAAATTTATTCAAGTTTTTATTAAGTAAGGAAATAAACAGAAGGAACATTTCTGAACATACATATATACGCACACATACGTATAAACACACACACACACACACACACACATATATATATATATATATATATATATATATATATATATATATATATAGTTCAAAAACATATTTAAAATATTTTTTTACATAAATAAAAATTTATAAAAATTGATTTTAGTAGACACTAAATATTTTGAAAGAAAGAAGATATGAAAAATTTTAATTAATCAAAATTATTTATCTTAAAATTAGAACAAGAAAATTTGTTAGGTATTATTTTATTGATTTATTTTTCGGAAAAATGTGACTAAGTTTAGGGGAAGGGAATGTGGAGATATGAGAATGAAAATCATCAATATAGTAATCATTTTAATAAACTATCATTAAGTATCTTTTTAATTATTTAGATTATTATTTTTTTCAAAGAAAGAGATACAATTTGTAATAATTTTCAAAATCATTAAATAAATGCAAAAATCTCTTGCTATTTTCTGTTGGAAAATGTCTATTGTGAAAACTCAATGTGAATTTATTACTCTTTGTTTTTGACCTGTGACGAATTCACTTTTACATAAATGAATCATCAACTTCGACACCATAAAATATTAAAAAATCTTCAATAATTACTTATTGTTCACTTTTTTTTATAATAATAATAACCTGATACGTATTTTGAAGGCGATGCTATCATCATAAGTTATAAAATCTCAGATTTTGTAACACAACAGTCTAATGAAGATGGAATTACCATCGAAATGCACAATAGCTCATTTTTATAAACAAACAAAATGAAAAATAAGAATTATTAAATATTTTTTAACATTTTGTGGTATTAGGGTGTGCGAAAGTGACTTTATTAATTTAAATTTTATAACACATAGATTGTTGATTAAATTTCCAGACAGCAAATTGAACAATAATAAGTATTAAATAAATTATTCTTGTGCTACAGTAAATAACATTATTATTCCATTTTTTAAAAAAATCAAATTTTGGTATCTGAAAAACGATAATTTATTTTTGATTATAAATTATGTATATATATATATATATATATATATATATATATATATGTATATATGTATGTATTTGTGTGTGTATAAATATTTTTAAATGACATTAACTTATATTTTTACGATAATGTAATTTTTACGTCCACATTTAAGTATGCAGGATCGATAAAAGTTCATTTAACCTTCAGCATTATTGTATATAAATATTTATATCAGCAGATATATTACTCCGATTTTAATACTTTTGAAGATTTCGATAAAGATACAATGTACAAAGAAATTTCATTCTCGCATCAGTGAAGAGGTGAATTATGATATCTTTGAACTTTTCATAAATGAAATTCTATCATTGTAATCAGTAAAAGGCACGTGTTTCTGTTCAAACAGAAGATAATCACAGGTACGGAACAAAAACACACAACGTTTAATGAGTTTATTTAAACGGTTTACAAATTGAACGAGATTTACATCCGATGTATGATTTAATGTATTTCGATTTTGAATGTTTGGTAGAGTTTATGAATATTAGTTATACGAGATATGGAAATTTTATAGTTTTAAATTGTAAATATTTATTTTGAAGGCAGTTTAGTTCAACTATTACAAATATGAAAGTAATTAATTATAATTTAAATAATAAATATCAATAATTGTTTTAGAAAATTAAATTACATACATGTAACTTTTAATGGAAACATTTAAATAAATCAGTACTGAATTTGCGATAAATTGATAGGTACATAAATTTGTTTGTAATTATAAATTGATTTTATTTTTATTTAAACCAAAATATTATATAAATACAAGTGATTGAATCCATTAATTTCAAAGCTGTTTAAATTTAGTTTTTATGATTTGAAGTATTTTTGAACTATACTTTCAGGTAAGGAAAAATTCTGTTTTTTTTTGTAATTTATTTTCGTTTCATAAAAATAATTTTCATTTAATAAAAAATTAAAATTTGAAGATAATTATTGTATAAATATCACTCATGTGATTAAAATACAAAGTTATAATATAAAAAATTAAAATCTATTACATTCGTCAATAATTATTACATTTAAAATATAACTAAACATATTGTTATAAAAGAAAATTTAATTAATAATTATATTTTTAATTCACTAAATTAAAATGTGTTTTTCTTTAAAAGAAAACTGAAAAGAAAATTAAAAATTTAAAGTATATTTAAAATAATTTAGCTTTTACACAAATAAATTATTTTTCCCCTCCCTCAACACTACAAGATATTAAAAAATATTCAATAATTATTTGAGTGATTATTGAACACTTTCAATATTTTGGAGGGGAGATAATTTATTTATGTGAAAGTGAATCAGCCACAGTTCCAAAACAACAAATAGGTTATTTATGTTTTCAATTCTTACGAATATTTTTAGATCTATATTTGCTATAAAAAGCTTAACAAAGACTAAATTGTAGTAAATAATAAAGAAAAAAGAACATAACTGCAGAGTGTAAAAAATATGATACAAAATTTATCATATTTAAATATTATAGAGTTATAATAATTAATGTAATTTTTATTTATATTGAGTTTTTAGAACATTTCTGTAGTGTAGAAAGAAAAACAATATTTAAATTAAAACTATTTTTTAGTATATCAGTTAAAATATGATTTTATTTAATAGATATAATTCTCCTTTACTAAACAGAAATCCTTTGAATTGCTTGGTGTGAAAATATCATACTTTAAAGTTGAGAAAATTTATATTTAAGAATATTATTTATTCTATACATAAACGTTTTTCTTGAAATAATTGAATATTTTTCAATTTACTCTTTATAATTTTCTATACGAATTCTTTTACACCATCATTTTCTGTGAAAAAGAAAATTATTCTTTGATAAAGTTTTTTCTATAATTGATACTACACAAATTATAAAAGATATAAAATAAGTATTACAATTTTTTCTTTTACACTTTATAAGTTGAGCTTTTTTATTTATAATAAAAAAATATCTATTTTAATTATTATATTATCTATAAATATTTTTATAAAAATATTTCATCAATTTGAATACTATATATAGATGTTATATTCATAATTGTAATTAAAATTCTTTTTTGTCGTTTTTTATTTATTGTCTGAAAATGTTAATATATTCATTGATTGATAAACGAATAGAATTCTTTATTCACATAATTACAATATTCTATATAAAAATAGAATATTATAATACGATAAGTTCATTTTGTGATTAGTAACATAGTTTAACAGTATATTATATATATTTGTATATGTAGTTATTTGAATAAAACAACGCAATTATAATTAAATACTGCAGTCCCAAGCAGTAAATGTTGGAATTTATTTGTGGTTTAAACAAGCTATTATATACACTCATGCGTGGTCTAGTTATGTCCTGTATTTTAATACACAGTGGGGTTCAATATGTTAATGATTCGCTTTATAAGTTTACATATATAAATAATTGAGCGATAAAACAAGGGATGTAAAATGTGATACCAAAACATATATGAACTGTTATTTCATGAAAAATTAAATGTGAACAGTTGATCTATTTTTTAATAGAATAGGTTAAGTTTTTCAAATATTCGTTTCGTTGAAACAAAAAATAAGTAAATTCTTCCGTAATCATTTTTTTATTTAAATTATAAAGTAATATAGTAATATAATTTTTATTAACAGGATGATACATGTGTATACATATTGTTTGTATTTTATATAATTTTATAGATAGTTTTGTGGCATAATTCATTAATAGCAGCTATGTGTATATGTATATGAATTCATCCCATAACAATATAGAATATATGGATAGTTTTATAAAATATTATTGGAATTATATTGAAAATACTCGAGCGTTAAATTATGTTTGTTTCTATTAGAAAAACATTTATTCTTGATTTGACTTTAAAATAAATTATTGATATAATATTTAAAGTATTTGAACTTATATAAGAAATCAAAATAATTTCTAATGTTTCTTATAATTTAATTTATAAATAATAGAAACATGGATAATATAAATTTGTACTTCATATTAAAGAAATTCAACTTAGTCTAAAAAATTATACAATTTTTTTTAAAAAAAATCTTATTTATTTACAAGATAATTTTAGTAAGTGATAAGTATATTAAAATAATTATCTAAGAGATTCAATTTGTATCTTGATTTTGATCGGAATTATTTTTTTAAATAAAAATTCGTTTTTATGAACGTTCATAGCGTTATTGTGTTAATAGTGTTGTAAAAACATCATATTTTTAGATGCTTAAATATATATATATATATATATATATATATATATATATAATGAATAATTAAAAAAATGTTTTTAATTCGCAGAGTAAAATAATTTCCACTTGCCAATTTGTATTGAAAAACTAGACATGTACTTTTTATTAGCGTACTAAAATTGTAAGTGAAACTCGTTAATTTTGATTAAATCTTGAATTTGTATCTAGATAGAGTAAAAAAATATAACTTCTCAGATGATTCATAAAAAAATATTTAATGAAAATTCTCTATCCACACCTGAATGAAACGTTTTTATAGTCTAATTAATTTATCAGAATTATACAACCAGGTGTTACAATATTAAACAAAAGATATATCTTCGAAAGTAATGCGTTTTTATGTTCTCCGCACGTGACAATAATTAAATTCAATGCGTCCGATAAAAAGATTTACAGCCATCATTTAAATTTACAACTTGTTGACGATCTGATTTAATTTTATATTGGCAGGATGAAAAAATTATCCCGATTCAATTTCACAAGATAAATAAACGATTGCCCTCTATAATTACATTATGAAGAAGCCATAAAACGAGAAGCAAATTAAATCAAGACATCACGTCGGATCTCTAAAATAATCCGGCGGCTATAAAAAAAGTATCATTGTTGGACGAAAACACGGCGACCATTAAATGTCTGTGTTATATTCCATTCCGTTGTATTCGTAAACAACGTTAAATAAACATGACATGGAATCATAACAATAACTTTTATCTCCTGTCGTTTCGTACTATAATATTGTTTTTCATCTAAGCGGAGAGACGGCGCTGCTCCTATTGATTATTATGATAAAATTGCGTCCATAAAACATTCAGCGAGATCGTAAAATTCGCACCGTCCTCGGTGGTGAAATTAAGTTCTTCACGTTTTGTTGATACCTTTGACAACAATTATTGGAAACGCATACCAGGGTTGTTGTATACGAAAATCCAAAATTTGTTATTCTGAACATAAATATGTCATTTAGATATTCATGATAAAACTGATAATTACATTAATTTTTTATTTAAGAAAAATGATCGATTAGGTAATGCTTTGAAAAGATATCTTATTTTCTCTTTTGAAGATCGGTTGAATATTAAAAAACTAAAATAATCTGTTTAGTAACAAAATGATAAGGTATTTTAATTATTGTGTAATAGAAAATATTGGTAAAAATGAAATAATATTAACAGAGATACTAAATAAAATAATATTCTCATGGATGTTAAAAAAGATATCAATAAATACAATAAATTAAAGTAAATTTTCAAAATGGTATTAATATTTTGATTTGCGGCAGTATCAACATTAATTTCTATTATAATTATACTCCATTTTTCAATGATTTGTACTTATATTCTAAAATTACAGCAAGATAATTTTACCATTGGTAAAAATATTTTTATTATTGATTCCAGAAATTTTAGGTATTTCATATTAGGTTGGCAAGTATCTCCCTTCCGCTTTTTTTTTTTTTTGTACATAGCTGCGAAATTCAAAAGACCAGAAGGCGGAAGGGAGATATTTGCCAACCTAATATGTATTAATATATATATATATATATATATATATATATATAAATATTTATATATATTATATTTAGCAGCAGAAATCTTTCTATCTATTGCTGGATGAAGATTTAAAATTTTCCACTTCAATCGATTCATTACCTTTCTTTTGCAATCCATTTCGACGACTTTTCATATATCTCTGCCCTATCTATCAATAAGTCTCTTCTTGGACCTTTTATATATTTAGATTCTCAATCAATAACTTTTTTTATCCATCAGTGGTCCCATCTTCTTACTATATAATCGACCCATTTTTATTTCCAACTTCTTATTTTTGTAATAACACCCGTAACTTTTGTTTTTTTCTAATCCATTCGGTTCTCTTTCTATTTTTTATATTATTTTTAATACACACACACACACACACACATATATATATATATATATATAACATATCTATTAATGGAAAGAATAAATACTGTGGAAAAATTAATAGAATAATTTATTTCTTAAAAATAACACTTTTTCAGATTGTAATAATCACTACATAAATATTATATTTCAAAATACAATAGTTAAAAAATCGATAAAACATTTAATATTTTCTCAGTAAAAATGTATATTAACAAAAAAATATTATTATGATAATATAGAAATAGCTGAAATAAAAATAGATGTTATATAATTATGTTATTTTTCGAAAGACGTACACTTTAAGAAAATCCGTATGAAATAATAAATTTTTAAATATTTTCTGGAATTCAAAATAAAAATTACAATCCAGATATTATAACCGCCAAATTAAAATTAATTTATTATACTTAACAGAGGATTAATAATTGAAAAATGTTCAAGAAACTGATTAATATACATATTTTCGTTCCACATTATAAAACAATTACGCGAAGTTCAAAAAAATCTATTTTTATCTTCCAATACTGACTTCATGTTATTTCATTTAAAATTCTCTTTTTTATGATATCTTCTTGAAACTTAAGCTGCTTGTATTTTTACATTTTGCTTGCGAATTTCATTTCAAATGTTCTTTAATTCTCTTACTAATAAATGATACATTTCATTTCGGATACCTTTTTTATTCCCTATTTTGAAGTGCATTGACGCGATTGATTTTTCTACCGCTAGCTTTTTTAAGTTTTCGATATAAAACATAAACATAAAAACAAATATACACATTTACGATATATCTGTGCGTACATATATAATATGTTCATATATATAAACAAGCATGCATATATATATATATATATATATATATATATATATATATATATATATATATATATATATATATCACTTGAATACAAATTTTCCAATACATAATTCATAAGCTTTTTTGTGGTTTTGGCAGAGTTGATAAAAAATATTTGCATTGTAAATGTTGCTCGTATGTTTTAAATATTTCAGTCACACATTTATAAAAAATAGGTTTTAATAAAAAAATGCGTCGAGAAAAAAGAACGAATCCATGCGTACGAATATTCTCGGTGCTAGATATGTTTTTGTATACGTGTGTGTGTGTGAAGATGGGCTCGTTTTGTTTTTCTCTTTCGGAAAGTTATTCCGTTGTAGATGTAATCTTTATATTCTTAATTAAAATGTTTTAAGCACACCAGCATATTAACATTCGACGCCGCTTTCATTCTGTAGTAACAACGTAATTGTACCGCAAGGTAATAATCGGATGCAAGTGTAACAACATAGCGCGCAAAACATTGCCAGTGAGCGTATCAAACTGTACACCACCTCGGAACATCTAAATATACTCACACACACACACATACACAAATACATTCGGCAGTGAGGATATGTGTCGGTGTATGTGTATATATACATACATAACACAAACCCACCCACCTATACGTACCTTAAGCGCATTTACAAATATTGGCCTTGTTTGCAAAACACGTGCGACATGTTATGTAATATCATTACGAGTTTAGTTAGTGCAAGGCGACGCTCCCTCGCTACACACACAAACACACACAAATTTCACCTCTCTTTCAACCGGTATCCGTGTGTAATTGTATACGTGTGGCAGCGGCTGTATTCTTGCGACAGGGTGTTAATTTGATTCTGTTTATACGACTTGTACTTGTGTGTTTACCATCCGCCCAACTGCGGCGTCCTCCACAAACGGGATAGTTATATAATACAGAAGGATATCTCGGTGGCATTACCCTTTCTGAATCAATGCCAATTTAATTATGTTTATATATATATATATATATATATATGTATATATATGTGTGTGTGTGTGTGTGTGTGTGTATGTCTATTCAAAAATTGGTATGTGCATGTAAAAATGTTTAAATATCCATTAAATAGAATAATTTTTTTTTGTCAAATCAAATTATATCTGAAAATAAATTCAAAAAACATTTTTTTTTCAAAATTAAAAATAATTATTATTTATATTCATTAAATTGTTCGTAAATGTTCAGTTATTAATTACATTGCAAAAATAATGCAGATACTCCTTTTTATTTTTTTTTCAAAAAAATTAAATGTCTCAATAAAATATCTAAATAAATTAAAAATTTCAAAACGTATATATGAAATATATAAATTTTAGTATTCACTTCTTCTTGTAGATAATTTAAAGTAAATAATATTTCATTACACTGCATAACACAACTCTTTTTTATAAAAAACTTATGGAGAATTGGCGTTTAATTAGAAAATTAGAAATATTTTGTTATTAGGCAGTATTATTTGTAACTAAAAGGTTTTATTAATTCATTTTAATTACTTTTACACAAAAGAACTATTTGTCCAACATTACAAGATATTTATAACGCAGCTCCCTGATGATGATGGTATTGCCTTCGAAATGTACATCAGTTTATAAACAAGGAAAGTTAACAACAATTTATTATTGAACACTTTTTTAATATCTTATGCCGTTAGAGTGATTGTTCATTTGTGTGAAAGTAAATTTGCAACATTTCTAAAACAATTAGTTACTTTAATTATATTAGGACAGTATACAGACTATAATATTTACTATTTAAAAAAAATTGGTTCATATTTGATATCTTTTTTTTTAAAAAATATTGATGAAATTTCATTTGTGATATGATTATATGAGTTAGAAATGTTGTTTTTATGAATATTTTATTTTTCGAATAATTAAATAAAGTAAAATAAACAAATTAAAATTACCAACTTATTTACTTTCACTATAATAGGAAAAATGAAAATTAATTTCATAAAGTGAACATTGTATTTAATTTAAAATATAATGAAATTTAATGTTGATAATTAAGTCATAATATATCGTGATTAAATTTCATAGACTAGACGTCTAGATGTTCAATTTTGCAAGAACTGATTTTGTTAGTGACAAAAGGTAAAGAGTATATTATATATTAATTATCTAATATTTATATATATATATATATATATAGTTGAATTTAATTAATTGAAGTTAATTCTAATTAAATATTGCTTTAACAAATTCCAAACCAACATAAAATAAATATATCATTTTATTTTTTTTTAAATGATTAAGTAAAATAATTATTCATTTCAATAATATTGAATTTTAAGTGATTTGTAAGATATGGAAAAATATTCATCAAGAATGATTCGATTTTTCAATTCACTAATGATGTATAGTTATTTTGTTTTCTGTAGAAATATAAACACTGGTAATTGGATATCGAGTATCAAATTTATACATGATGAGTAAACAATATAAATTTAGATAGATTATTATTGTATTAAGATGTTGGAAAGTCAGAACGGAATTACTGAAGGTAGTAATTCTTTATAAATACAGGTACAGTGATTTTTATACTATAGCAATCATGGGTTGTGTTTTTATTTTATTATAAATAAGTTATAAATTGTCATTAATCTAAAAAATAAAATATGAAAAATATGATTTTCATAAAAGTGAATTATCACCCTAAAATCCACAAGATATTAAAAAGTGATTACTAAACACTTTTTATTGACTTTTTTGTTTATAATATCAACAGACTAATGCGCATTTTAATGATAATGCCATCATTGTCAAAGCATTGTGTTATAAAATCTATTTCCACTACTAACAGTATTTTAAAAAAATAAAATATTGTTTTTAATATTTTTTATTCATTTTCCTTATACATTAATAAAATCGTTAGAATTAAGTTAGTAGTTATTTCATTATAATTATTTAAACAACATTGGAAGCATTTATAATATATCAAACCCAAATTTATTTAATCAGTTTGGTACTACATTTAATTCATTTTTGTCATAAAATATTCACTCTTTCACATCGTGAGTTTGTTATAAAAATAAGAAATTATTGAAGGGTTATACATAATTTAAAGTTTGGAGAAATGAGTAATATGTCGAAAATTGAATTATAATTTAATTTTAATTTTAGTAAGAAATATTTTATAACAATAACTCTTATGTTAAGATTTTATGATTATTTTTTATAACTGGTATTTTGATATGATTTTTTTAATATTGAAATTTTTTGGTAGTTAAATGATATTATTTTTTCTATAATGCTTGTTTTATAGTTTATTTTAAACAGAAAAAATCACAGAAATTAGTATTAACCAATTACCTAATAATAACATAAATTGTTGAATATGTTCATGCCAAGATATCAATTATAAATGACTTCATAAAGCTTTAGTAACAAAATATTTTTTATAATAGAACAGGTCATAGGAATGAAATCAAGAAATGTTAAATGAAACATTTCATATATTTTTTATTTTATTTTTTTAAATATCTGCTTTATTGAAAATGTTAACTTTCATTTACGTCAAAACATTTAATTAATAGTTAAGTTCAATGATCATACAGTTTTTTGGATAATTTTAATATAGAGCAGTTATGTTTTTATAGATATGCTTTTGGTATTTAAAGTAAAGTAAAAATAAACTGTAATTAGATATTAGGACAGATATTAGTAAAAGAAATACATTAGTGACATTTAAAAAGTAATTAAATTTCGTTATATACATTTTATGAACATAAATTGATTTTTTATTACATTGATTTTATGTATATAATATATGAATTTAATATTAATATAACATGCTATTTTAAAATAAAGATATAATGATAAAAATATTTAACAATCACATTAGTATATTAGGTTGATTTTATAATAGTTGAAAATAATAAATATTCAAACTATATAAAGATTTTAATAAAATTATGAAACATTTTTGAACAAATATATATATATTAGGTTGGCAAGTATCTCCCTTCCGCTTTTTTTTTTTTTTATTTTTTTTTTTTTTTGTACATAGCTGCGAAATTCAAAAGACCAGAAGGCGGAAGGGAGATATTTTCCAACCTAATAAATATATATATATATATATATATATATATATATATATATATATATATATATATATAATGTTTTCCAATAAGAATGTTAGAACTTTGACAGCTGGTGTCATCCATGTTTGATTTTTTAAAGTTTATTTTGACATTTAAACTCAGTATAGTTTGTCAAATTATCATAGAACGTTCAACATTTCAACAACGCTTAGAAAATGTAAAAATTTCAATAGACTTATTGAAATAAAAGTTTAATGAGTTCATTATTTCACGAAATGGACCCATCAATTGGCCACCAAAATTATGTGATCTAACTCCATTGGATTATTTTCTGTGGGGTTATGTGAAATCATTGGTTTATGTTGATAAACCACAAACAATACAAACAATAAAAATAAACATTGAACGTGTAATTTATGAAATTAGACCACAATTATGTGAAAGATTGACTAAAAATTGGACTAAATGAATGCTTTATGTCAAACGAAGTCGTGATGGTCATATGAGTGAAATTGTGTTCTATCATTAATGCCATGGAATATGCTTAAAAATAAAAAATAAATGACTTAAATACTTTTTGTTTTATTTCCATTTAAAATTCTGAAGCGCTTATTGGAAAATCATATATATATATATATATATATATATATATATATATATATATATATATATATATATATGTATATTTATTGTATGTATGTGTGCATAATATCAAAATATACATAATATAAAATTTTTGGCAAACCGTCTATCGGTAAACAAAGTAACAGTATCACGATATAGTGTCCTCTCCTGTAGACTACATTACAGACCTCGGTTTTTACTAACCGCTCTGCAGACCTCAACGCGTGACATTTCAACAATATCCTCGTATTAAAAGATAATCGAGACACCCTTCTGCAACACGCACGCACGCCACTCTGTGCTTTCCATCCAGCACAACTCATCCAATTGTATTCCGTCGTACGCACATTATGACGCGTGCAGATACGCGTCGCTGTTACATCTCTCGCGTCGTTCCCGCATCTCCCGCCACCGCGCCGCTCCATCCCTTGAATAAGCATCGTTGATTATTTGGTCGCGAGGTCCGGGCATTAACATAGCTGGCGTCGTGCTGCGGTGCGAAAAGTGATATCTCCATCGCTCGAATGTTCTTGTTGTGGATTCAATTAACAATATCATTTGCATTTGTCACGGTTCAAAGGGTACGTTCGTCTTGCAGACGCGAAAGGAGCTTTGTCTGACCAGTTGGGTCTAAGCTTTGTTCAATACAGTGAAGGCTTTGCTTGGTACAGAATTATAAGCAGCGATTAGTGATTGTAAGCAGGAAGTTGTGATCGAAAAATATATGTCTACATTATCTCGTGTCCGTTACAAAATTAGTAGGGTAATGTTGTGCCGATCTTGGAGATTAGACGGGTTCCGTGATTGTTCGATAGTGACGTAGTGTTATTGCGCTTTGTAAGAAAGATTATTTTGCCTAATGTAAATAAATTATATTATTGTTTATATATATATATATATATATATATATATAGAGAGAGAGAGAGAGAGAGAAAGAGAGAGAAAGAGACTGATAGACCTAAATGGGATTGAAGGGTTTAGATATCCATTTATATTCTTTACTATCTTTTAGTCTTATATGTACCACCCTATATATTTATATATATATATATATATATATATATATATATATATATATATATATATATATATATTAGAATAATTTTAAAAAATTTTTTAATCACTTTAAATTATCATTATTTTCTTTAAAGAATTGTTTCATAATAAACCAAGAAATTAAAAAAATATTCAAGTTAATTTTTTTATAATAAAAGAAATATTTATATAATTTAAATATTATTCCGAATTATAAATTTATATCTACTTCAATTTTTAAAAAAAAAATTACTAAAATAGTAAATGTGTTTGTTATTTTTATTGCTTTTCCTGATTTTTTTAAAGTTTAATAAAAATATAATTACTCAACACTTAATTTTTTTATATAATTATTTGGCAAATTATTATTAGAACAAAGTGTTATATTGTATTGGCTGTTGAAATTCACATTAACCAAAAATGAACAATAAGTACTTGTGGAACTTTTAATAAAAATATTAAAGTATCTTGTGTTGTAAATTGATTAATTTTTATAAATTTATTTTTTTCAGTGCTAAAATAAAAACTAAATCTAATTTTATTATTTAAGTTTCAATAATGGGACATTGAAATATGTATAAATAATAAGAAAATTATCAATAAATTGTCATTGAACATTTTTATAACCATATGAATTGTTCTAATATGTATAATTTGTGAAAAAATGGGTTACCCATAATGTAGTCAATTATTAAAAACTTATCTAAATGATGAAATCGAGTATTTATTTTATTATAAATAGTTTTAGAAATATAATTTTTGTTATCTTACTATAGGATTGTCTAAATAAGATTGAAAGACTAGAAAATTATAATAAGCAAGCAAATGTATGTCTAAACCCTTCAGTCTTATTTGATCTATTCTGTATAAACAGATAATCAAGTTTTTACAAATTAAAATAGGTTTTTTTTATAGAAATATATACAGAATTAATTTTTATTTTCAATCGTTAGTCTATCTACATAAAATTGTTACGTTTAGAAGATGATGACATAGACATTAAAATGCATAAATAAATATGAAGTAATCATTGTATATTTCTATAAATTGTTATGGTGTTAAAGATTAACTTATCTTTGAGTTAAGTAAATTAAATTTACAAACATTATGTTAGGAATTTCTAGACTGTCTTTATATTTAGCAGTTATTATCTCTTTCGATAAATATTTCTTCTGATCAATGAACAATTGGTAAAATGAAAAATAATATAATTTTATATTCATGGCATTGAAACCTTTCATGGAAATTAGAAAATAATTATGTAAATAAAATTTTCAAAATAGTTTAATACGAAAAAAAATACATTATGTATTAACGATATAACATACATTATTAACTCTGCGAGAGTTGTGTGGTGAAAATTCCATCAACGGTCGCGTAAGGTCTGATAGAACTTAATATTTATTATTATGTATTAAATAACATAGCTAATGCTTTATTCCAACAAAATTACAAAATGTTAACCTCAAATGTTTTTATGATACAAGGTATTTATAGAAGTCCTTGAGAAAGGTACAGAACATCTTTTATTTAAAAGCGATAATTTCTGAGAAAACTAGTGAATGAGAGGCGTTTCAAGATCCCACTCAACCTTTGCAGGGATAAAAACTTCTTTTTTAATTTTTGTCGACAAATATTTTTGAAGTTTCTGATATAAATATATCAGAGATAATATCTGTTTTTGTAGAAAATTAAAAAAAAACATTTAATTTAAGTAAGAAGTGTTTTTGAAATTGAAATCTATTTCATATATAGAAATACAATTTTCGGATACATTATACATTTACAATACATTAACACCTATATTACAATACAGTGCAGCAAGTTATCTATACAATTATGTCATTATTTATCAGATACTTACCTCTGTCAAACGTTATTGGCCAGAATGTTTATCTAATCGCCGAGAGTATATTTTGACTATACCAATATTTCACAGACGTCAGCTATGTTGAACCCTAATTATAAGTTTAATTAGTTTCCGATAAATAGTTATTTATAATATATAATCATGAATAATTAGTAAATTTAATACTAAAACATACTATAATCGAAATATTAAGTTATGTCGAACGAAAGTAATTTGATTGATTGTAATTTAATTATAAGTATTATATGATATACTAGTTTTATGCTATAGTTATTTTATGGAGAATATGTTGGATTAATTCCAATTGAAAAATGCAAGAAAGGTTTTTATTAAAAAAATAAAATAATTACTAATGAATTGTGGATTGAAATAAAAATTATAATTTTTAATAATTAATGATATTTGATGAAGTTTTTGCCTTATGTGGGTTGATATGGAGTTTGGTGATATATATATATATATATATATATATATATATATATATATATATATATATATATATATGATGTAAAAATACTATAAAAATATTGGATTTATTTAATTTATAATAGAGACAACGATAATATTTAAAAGAATTCGTCTGTTATATTTTTAAGTAGTATAAAAATGCATTACTTTTTCTCAAATTATCTTGTGGTTTAAAGGTGTTATAAAGAACATTTTCATCAAACTCGAATTAGTTTTATTAAAGTACAAAAGATGTTTGTTTTGTAATGAATTAGTTTTTATATGTTTGTATAAAAAATCGTTATTAATTTTGTTAATAGGATTTAATTAAATACAAACATATGTTAAGTATGAATGATTAAACGAAAGTTTGGGTTTGAAGTATCTAACATTCATAAAAGTTTGTTTGATATTGTTTATTTTCTATTATTTTGTATGTGTATGAATTAAAATGAATTAGGATATTAATGTAATAAAATAAATTTAAAAAAGTAAAGTAAAAATGTTATTAGTTTTATTTATACTTCAATATATTGAAAATTATAGGGTGATTTAAATGTGACGTTTAGATTTGTGTTTTATTAAAAAGAAATTACATACATGTTTCCCTACACATGTTTTTTTAATAAAACACAAATCTTGGCATTACATTTGGATGACCCTATATTTTACTTTAATTAAAAGTATTAAAGCCAATAATATACATATTTAGAGGGTGCTAGAATATATTTTTAGTACAGATTTTTTCATTAATTTTTCAGTATCATGAAAATTATTTGACTCAAAGTAATTTCTATTATTGGAATAAAAATTGTATTAAAAATATAGATATTTTAGAATACATGGTAGTGTAATATATTGTTGCTGAAGATTTTTGAAAATGAAATCAAATATATGAATTAGTTTTTATTACGTAGTAACGTTAACTAGAAAAATAATTTTAAGTGTTGTAATAGATTATTTTTACAAAAGACATTAAAAATCAATCCCATTTATGAGTGAAGACATTGAAAATCTACTATCAATTAAACTATAATTCGTTTATACTTTTACTAAAGTAATAGACATTTTTTTATAAATTTATTTACTAAAGTAATAGACATTTTTTTGAATATTTATGTGTTTTAATGAATTAAATTTCATAACTAGTTTTATGAATGGTATTTTCTACAAATTAGTATAAAGTTTGAAATTAAATTTTTTCCAAGAATATATTTTCATAAAATGATAAAAAATATTTATAAGATGGAAAATCAATAATATTTAATCTTCAATATATATACCCATTTAAATTTAATAATATTTATATAGATGTAGATTTAATATTTCCAATATTATATATATATATATATATATATATATATATATATATATATATATAAATTAAATTGGAAAAATATAATATTTTCATGTAATTACAGTAAATTGGAATCAGGAAAATTTCAATCAGAAACAATCACTGTACCAAAAGTATTTACAGTCAATCGGAAAAACGTCCAGCGCAATTTGCCTACGGTTATGTTTAAATAAGTGCGGGTCAATCACCCTTAATTGAGGTATAGAGCAAAAACGGATACGTGCGTCTCCTTTCGTATCCAACCCCCAAAGCATATTACTTGAAAATATATTATAGCCAATTTAAATTCACATTAGTATCAGTCAGTCGTACGAGATGATGTGGTGTGGGTCGACGTCACAGACTTTAAACATTTACATTTAGGGGAAGAAAATGGCTGGCAACTTGACAAATTTTTAATGTCTAAGAGAAATTATATTTGAAGAGTATAAATATTTAATTTTAATTACTGAGTTTTTGTTATCGTTTTATTATAAAATACTGATTCATATTTTTTAATATGATTTCCACGAATTGTACTTCTTGTATATTTTATGCGATTCGTCAAAATGTTAAAAATATACAGTAGTCAAAAATTAGATCTGGAAATATATTAATTATTTAAATATATCTCAATAAAAACATGTTTTTCTAAAATATGAAGTTAAAAATGTTTTTATTATTGTTATTATTAAATAATAACATTTTTTGAGTATTGAAATATTTTTTTAAAAAAATCCAATATCACATGTGTTCGAACATAGAGTATTTGTAAAAGCATTTGAAAGAAAAAAAATAATGATATATAAATATTAAATTAAAAGCTAATGAAACTCTGTTCGAATATGTAATTGCAGTTGTAATATCTACAAAGTAAATTAAGACAATAAATAAATGTTTTAATGTTATTTACTAATTATATGCTTAGAATCATGTCCTACATGTTTTCTTTTGTGCTCATTTATAAAATGTCCTGTAGAAGTAATTATCTCATAATATATTATTTTACAATGAAATTTCGAAATCGTAATTGTGAATTTTGCGGTATAAACATTGCTCGGTAATGCATTTGTAGCGCGGGTAATTAGCAATTAGTAAAATATTACAATGCTGAATATTATGATATTCTTTAATTATGTATTGATAATCAATATTAAATTTAGTTAATTATTAGAAAGTACATTTTTAAATAAAAACATTTTAATTTTTAATACATACATATGGAGAAGTAAATAATATAATTATCTGAATAATTATTTTTTTAAATAAATTTTAACTTTTCCAAATATTTTTATAGAAAACTTAGGTGTCTTCAAAAGTACTTTTTAAATTTCCATATTTAATTTCGTAGATAAGAAACACTGTACAATCTTTTAAATAAAAACGTTAATTCTATTCTGACAGTATCTTTAGATGTTCGCTAGAACCATTCACATTGTACTATCAGTGCTTTTAGACCCTCAGTAAAAGGGCTTTGAAATGTAATAAGGGCTTAAAGATGACTTTAGTAACTGGTATTACTGATACTGTTTATTTCGTAAATATTTTTTTTAAAGTAAAATTATTTTATTACGTGAAAATAAGTAGAAGAGAAAACAGTGATTTATACATAAAATAAAAGCTAAATGTTTTTTGTTCTGATTTTGAAGAATCGGAAGTGAAGAGAAATTTTAGATATAAAGATAATTTGATATTAAATATTTAATCGAAATCATAAACTGATAAAATATAAAAATTATTAAAGTCCAAATTAATTTGATTTGGAATAAAATTAACTTTTTTCAATTTAAAAATATCTTCATTTAGTATTAAAACATATTTTCACTTACACTTTAGATTTTTTGAAAATTTGGACTATCTTTTAAGAAAAATTGATTTAAACATTTCGTTTTATTACTGAGATAAAGAAAAAACTAATTTATGTACATTTTAAATCATAGTGTAGTTGTTGCTGATATAAATTATATTTATATTATTTTTTTCAATACTAATAATATTATCTTTATTTTCAGGTAAGACTCGAAAAGAACCAAAAGTTCTATTTATGGTAATGTTATGTATTGATTATGGTTGAGGGTACCGAGTAATGAAGGAGTGAAAATTAATAATTTGCATTCTGAAACGTTTGAAGTCATCGTTCCTGTTCATGAAATTTCAGTAAGTGCCTTTAGTTCATGACCTATTTTTGGGATGAGTCGCAAAATTGATGTTAGTATATTGAATCAAGTGTATGAAATTTACTTTGTAAAAGATGTATGAGCTTGTTCGCTTCAATCCTTGCAAAAATAGAGTAATTGTATGTAAAATAGTATATTTCTCTATTAATACAGTAGTGTACTGAATTATTCATTATAAGAAAAAAATATTCAAAATCAGAAATTTTGCTTAATATGATTCTTTAGATCTTTTTTTTGAATTAATTGGTAAATATCAAATTTTTATTCAAAATAGATTCAAATAATATCTGTTTTATTCATTTTATTTCATAAATTTTACATTTATAAATTCGACTATTTATTAAAACTTATTATCATTAAATTCTTGCATCTAATTTTGTTTAATTAGACATTATATTGAAGTTATTTAAATTTAACATTTGTATTTTTTAACTGAAAACGTAATAATTATCATGGTATTTTATTTTATAAATTATATTTTAGGAATAAACGTTTGTTGTTGTCGTCTTCTTTATTTTTAGTACATTATAATAAATTGCATTTTACTTATTTCACTATAAAAAGAGTAAATTTCACGAAGTACAATTGTCTTCTTGGCTGAAATTCTAATTTATTCACAAGAATACACTATTGTCTACATTGTTAAACATTATGAAAAATTACTTCTTATTATCAGTACTCTAGCACTGTTTAAAAAGAATTTAAACTTAGTGCGAATTTAATTAAATATAAATGTTTATTTGTTGTCTTAGATTTTCTAAAGATAAATTATGCTGCAGTAGTTTATTTAGTTCGTAGGTTTATAAAATTATGTTAATTTTAATTTTATGATTAAATAAAGTCAATTTAATAGTATATTTATATAATTATGGTAGTGGAATTCGAATTAAATAAAATTATTAATAAATATAATTGAAGAACCTTATTTCTGAAAATTAAATAGGTGCCAATTATTAATTGTGTCATTTTAAATATTTAATTTTTTATTTAATAATTTATAGTATTTTTGTTAGAAATTAAAATTCTATTACAAATTTATTTGCTTTAAATGTCGTTATAAAATTGTAGTAAAATATTTTTAAAAACTATTGATTATCTGCATGCCATAATCAATTATTTTAAGTCAATCTTAAGTTTTCATATTTTATTTGTTGTATAAAAATTACGATAAAATATTTACAATATATAAATTAAATTCATAGATGAAAATAATTTAAGATTACTAAATATGATTGAAACCTTACATGTTTGTAAAAAAATAAAGATCTATACAAATAATAATTTTGTTATTCTATTGTGTTAAATTCTGCTAATATTAATTTTATATTTATTAAATTTATGAAAACACTATAATAAAATAAAATGTTTTATGTTTTGAACACAAATGTTATAAATGATATTTAAAAAACAATAAAAATAAATAAAAGAATGTTATTCAAAAAAGCAAAAGATAAGAAAAAATAAAATGATCAGACTAAAAATTTAAAGATTACAAAACTATTTATCATCCATAAATAATGGAATTTTTTTAGAGAAAGTTTTGAAGTGAAACAAATAAATTGAGATTTAAATTTTAATCCCAAATATATTTTTCATTACATTCAAAAGTTTTTTCATCTTAATCTTAAATTTTCAATACTTTGAGTAAAACCCTTTTTGATTTACGTTAAAAAATAAATCGAACTCTTTTTGGACATCAATTTCTGTATTAAACTGTTTCCTACTAATATGGTTTTAGAAAATTCGCAATAGATGATAATCTGATGCCACTTGGTTAGAAGAATATAGAGAATGTGTCATAATTTCCCATTTAATCTGCTTCACTTTTTGGATCAGTTCTCGTGTCGTATGAGGCCGGACGTTGTTATGGTGAAAAATTATGCTTTTTTTGTTGGTTAGTGTTAGCATTTTCTCGTCTATAGATTGTTTTAGTTGGTCTAGTTGTTCACAAAACAACGCTTTCGTGATGGATTGTTTGTCTGGTAGAAGCTTATAATTAATAATTCTATCGATATCCCAGCAAACTGACAGCATAATCTTCTTTGGACGAAGTGCTTTCTTCGGTTATTGAGCTGGTATCTCATTTCAATAACTTATTAGCTACTATGTTTAATATTGTTATAAATTATACATTTTTTAACTTCAGTAATTATTCGATTCAAGAATGGATCTTTTTCCTTCCTACAAAGATGATAAATAAAGATATATATTCATTGCTTTAGATTAAACTTCGATAATTTGTAAGAAATTCGTTGACTTAGGTTAGAAACTTTACTGATAATTAAGAAAACTATGCAATTTCAGCAGTATATATACTCTCACCTTTTTGCTGCGAAATATTGCATCATTCATTCCGATTAACATGAAAATATTGCATTACTTCTAGAATGACTCAATAATATATAATGTTATTTAACAAATAACTAAAAAAAATACAATAAATTAAAAAAATATATATCAAGAAAATAACCAATTTTCATTGCAAATGAATTGAATGGCGATAAAAGTAGTATTCTTTTAATTATTCACTTTCATTTACTTTTTCTGGAGAAATATACATGCTGTTTATCTTTATTTCAAATCTCATTGAGTGAACTTTCATGTTTTCTATTAATGTAATTAGAAAATAAAACGAGGTGTTTTTCAATCATGACAATTACTTTTCAACTTTAGTTAGTAAAAAATAAAAAAATATGTATTATTATTAAAATTTTTAGAAGTTTGAAAATATTAAAAATAAATTTTGATTTTGTTACCATTGATTTTTAATAAAAATTTAGATTTGTAGTTTATTATTGAATTTTTGAAGAAAATAAGTGACTTAGTTGAATTATTATTTACTTATTGTACGAATTATTTTGTATTTTATAACTATTCAGAAATAATCCATGCCGTTAAAATGTTATTTAATTATTGATTTTTGAAAGTTTGAACGTTTTATTGTAGCATTCAAAATGGTTTATGATTATTGTCTGTTTAAACAACATTTTATTAAAAAAAATTATAATTGTAATTTATTTAATTACAAAAAATTTAATATAATCTAGTAAAAATTTTTATCTAATCAAATTGACAGTAACTTTTATAATTACAGATATGTATATGCAGTAAAATTATTGGAATAGATTCATTTCGTTATAACGTAATTGAATTGCAGCATATTGATTAATATATCTACCAAATGTACTGTTTGTTATAACTGGAAATACAAATATGTACGTTTGAAAATACATTCGAACGTAAGCACTAAATCAGATAACCTAAAAATAATGACACGTTTCGTAATTACAATGCATTTGTAAATACTAAAAAAAAATTAAATCGTAATCAATATTGCATATTGTCATAACCATATGCTAGACAGCGTATAAAAACCAATTAGATAACACGTTTCAGTCAATACGTGTTCGATAAATGTTCGAAAAACATCGGAGTTATTTGTTCAAATACTATGTTTATCCGATAATTTTCGACAGACCCATTTTCAAAAATATGTATGTACCTATGTATATATATTTTTTTGTATTTTATAAATACGCATGGAGCTTATCTGTGAGTGCTACAGTTATTTCAGTATTTCGCTCTAATGACTGAAAAAATTTCGTGACATTGTAAAATGCGCCAGTTTAATTAGGATCCATTTAGTTTATGGTTACGTTAGAGTACATGTATTTCATTGTTGTTAAAAGAAATTGTCTGCGATTTTTTCTAATTTTATTTTTTGTACATATATATTGTTTGATAAATATTGCTGTATGATGGGGGGTATATTATCGTTGTTGTAATTTACTAATGCTTTTGTGTGTAGACGAAAGATTGAAGTGGGTCCAGTTGTTATTATAATTTCTGAAATTCAAATTAATTATTTTATCTTGAAAATATTTTCGAGGAAAATCATTATAACTAAGATCATTTCGATATGTTATAAATATACGTTCAACAAATTGATGTAGTTTTGTAATTAATTCACTTTTTCACTTATTTTAATATCTATAGATTTTATGAAAGTGTTTAATAATTTTTAGCTTAATACCAATTTCGATATTAATGTTATTATTATAATAACATAATATTAAAAATATGTTTAACACAAAAAGGTATTATATTACCGGTAATTTAAATACGAAAATATATTATTATTAAAAAGTGATTATCATTTTTCTAACAGTAATACACAATAAAAATTGATTTTGTTAACGACAATTTCTCTGATGTTGGAGTTATAAGTTTTTTTATATAAATTAGCAGGTTACAGTACATGTTTTGAAGTTCGTAGTACATTTTTGGTATTTGAAGAATAGAAATAGAATAAAAAAATAAAATTCTAAAAACTGATTTAAGGTTAATTTTTGTGGATTTTAGAATATATAATCATATAAGAAACTGAAAATATTAAAAAAAGATAAATACTAAGTAAAGAAATTTATTAAACGAATTTTATTCTTTCAGTTCAAATATATAGAAATTAATAATTTAAGATATTCAAGAAAATATTATAATCTATCAATAGAATTAACGTTAAAAATAATATTTTAACATTATATAACTAATAGTTTAGAAAAAATGTGCATTAATAATGAAATTCTAGTAGATAGGTTTATTTATAAAATAAAAAATTAATATTGTACAATATGAAAAAATAAACATAATAGAAAACTTTAATCATAAAAAGAATTAAAATATATTAAACTTGTGTTTTAATAAAATTCATAAATGAATGAAAAACTGTAACTTTTCGAAATGCGAATCGTATTTGAAGTTTAATTTATTTTCAAATTTATAAAAACAATAATGTAACCGAGATTATTAAACAAATATTTTACTGTTCGTACAAAATAAACGCCATTGTAATTAAAATAAATGAATCTATATTTTTCTGTTATGCAATTTTCATTAATTAAAATCGCATAGCCATTTATTTCAAAAATTATTCATTCATAAATTTATTCAATTGACTTTTGTTAGAAACAAATAAAATGGCAAAATCATAAAAAATCGACTGTTAAAAAAATGTAATAAGTGTAATGTTCTTTCGTTACTGATACGATTTTTAAAATATATTTTATTTTGTGGAAAATTCGACCATTTTATCTATATGGATTTTATGTTTTACAAACTCATTATAGGAACAAATAATAAATTTAGTTTAATAACGGCATTTATTACAATCGTTACCTCAAACCTCAATATGTAATCGATTCGTATTTGAAATTCAGAATGTCACTCGAATGAGTTATATTGAAAATTCGAAAGATTACATTACCGCATTTAAATTCGTATTAGTTATGTGCTAATATGTTTGTGGTTAAACGTTTTTATTGTCCCTATTAACACCGAAAATACCGCAATGTTCGTTTGAGAAGTAGATTATTGAGTTTTATTAAATCGAATTATTTGATTTGTTAATTAACTTTTCTCTCGTTTTTCTTTTTAACGACTGTTCTATAAACGCTCGCAGCGCAACATAAATATTCTATGTAATATATTGACAATTCGTTATATCGTATCAATAAATTTAATTAATCAGCTTATTTCTGAACTCGTCGTGACAAAATTCCACACGAATAACTGTATTAACATAACAATTAAATTAATTGAATAGCAAAAACGTGCTCGTAAACAAATACATGTACACATACACGTAAAGATATAACACATAGAGGTATTGGGTCTAAAGTTCAACCTCTGACACATCTACATCTCCCACTACCGAAACTTCAGTGGTTGGTTTCCGGTTTATCCGGAACTAACTTGAATTGTACTGACCGGATTTGTATATTCAACGGAAATAATAATGTATCGTTCATAATGTATAATGATTTGAATTGTTGTCATTATTATGTATATTGAATAAATGAATGGTTTGTAAATATTTGTAAATTTATCGTTCGCTTGTTGACTTGTGTTTGTTAATTATCTCATAAAATTATTGGCACCGAAAACAATCAATTTTGACATATACAAAGAATGATTGGAAATATTTTTTATACTTTATGTGCTTTTCATGCGTTATAAATCGTTTTTGCTGAATTTAATTCTATTTTTTATGTTTTCAATTCATTTCGGTTCATGCATAAATAAAGCACAGTAGTCGATTGCAAAATATAAAGTTGTTCAGTTGTGTCAAACTAATTTCTGTTTGAAGTAAAAATTATATATATATATATATATATATATATATATATATATATATATATATATATATATATATATACATGTTTTTATTTCATTTCGATTCATGCTTATAAAGTAGGGTTGCGATTACAAAATATTTAGTTATTATTTACTTGTGTCAAACTAATATTTATGTTTTAAGTAAATATTATATAATATATATATATATATATATATATATATATATATATATATATATTGTTTTACGTAAAATGGCTAATTTAGCAGGAGAAACTAAAAATATTTTATTTTTAAGTAAAATTGATTTACACCAATGAATTATCAAATTCAACACCATGAAGAATTAAAAAGTGTTCAATAATTACTTATTGTTCACTTTATTTGTTTATAACAACAATATGGTGATGCAAATTACGACGGCAATGTCATCATCGTTAGAGTGTTAGCTTATTTTTGGTATAAACAAATAAAGTCAACATTAAATAATTTTTGAATATTTTTTTTAATATCTTATATTGTTAGGAGTGATAATTTATTTGCCTGAAAGTGAATTCGACACAGTTTCACAACAAAAACTTGATTTAATCAAGATATATTTCATTAGTTTCATGACTTTTTTTACAAGATTTTAAGATTTTTTTTAAAAATACATATTTATGAATTGAAATTAGATCTTTTGTCGATTAATAATAATTCGATGACTATTTTTATATAGAATATTTATTTGATTATAATAGTGTATTAAGTTTCAGAAATAAAGAATGACTAATTTTAACACAAATGAATGTTCATCCCCAACATCATAATATGTTTTAAAGTGTTTAATAATAATTTATTGCTCACTATGTTGTATATAAACATAATTGGTTAATGTTTTTTTACTTTTTCCTTTTTTATAGCAAAATGGCTTTGATGATAATAGCATCGTCATCGAAATGCGTATTAGGCCATTATTATTATAAACAACAAAATGAACAATAAGTGATTATTTAACACTTTTAAACATATTATGGTTTTGGGAGTGAAAATATATTTGTTCTAAAGTGAATTCGCCACAGTTCCAAAATAAATAATGACTAATTTGTCCAATAATAATAGTCATTATGATATTTTTGTATGATGTGTTTCGAGCTTTATCAGTATCTCACCTTTGTTCAAGAAGTACTGATTACTTAATAAAATCTATTTCTTGTCGTAATGACTTATTTCAAGAAAGATTTAATATGTTTTGATTTATCAGCAATTAATATAATTGAAAAGACATATTCATTGACAATTTTTTTAAATATAAAAAATATTTTCAAAAGTTTATTCTTTGTTTAAATTCAAAAATTATTTTCAAAATACCATTTTTCAATGACTAAATTAATATTTTAATACAAAAACACATATACAAAATAAACTGATTTATTCAATTACTGCTTTATTAAAAGAAAATAATTTTTATTTTCAAGAGATTATTTTAAAGTATATTTGTAATATATTCGCCAAAGATATTTTTATGGAGCTAAATAATATATTTTCAATTGAAATCTCATATTCTGATAAAAATAAAAATAAAATTAGTTTAAAAAACAAGGTAAAAATAATTTAAAATCGATTTTTAAAGATCAAAATACTATTTTCCAATAACGAATGTAATTTTTGCTGGAAAATAGATATTTCATATGACAATAAGTAAATGGAAGTATAAACTTATAGTAATTTTATAAGTTTTCAATTTTTGATCTTAGACAAATATAGAAAAATAATAAAAATATTTTTTTTATTATTTTTTCATATAAAATCAAAATTTGAATGTAAAATAAAACATATGGGTGATTAAAATTGTATTTTTTATGCAAAACGTGTTTTATTTACAAAAAAATCTTTATTTAGCTAATTAGCAAGGAGATCGATAATTTTAGTTCGTTGAGAAAATATTAGTGTCGTCAGTAATCTTAAGTATATCTCTTTTTCTTGCTCCTTCAGATTATTAGTTTATTCTTTTAAATAATTATTTTAATGACGCTGTAAATATTTCTGGTTTTATATACGTACGTGTGTACATAAATACATACAAATATATATATATATATATATATATATATATATATATATATATATATATATATATATGAATGATTGAATGCATACACTCATTATATACATATGAAATGTAATCAGTGATGTTAAATAAATGATCAGATTATAGAGTCATTATTAATGGCATTCCATTGCGAAAATTCAAATATCTGTCGTTATGGTTGTGATCTATGCAACATAATTCCACTGACTCTTGAACAAGAGTTCAACAATGTAGTTTTACTATCAATAAAATCGTATTGCATGTCGATGACATGCAGTACGTGTTGTATTTGAAACACACCCTCGTTGTGTACATTATGCATATTCTGTGGCATTTGCAGGCAAGCGTCATTGATGGGGTGAACCCATCACCGCATGTTCCATGTATAGCTTTCAAATTAGCTTTAGCTACATTTTTTATACAGTATTTAACACGCTGTTTTTATTATTATATCAGTTGATCTAAATTGTATGAGTTGTAATCAGTACTTTTTTTTCTAAATTTGTTTAATCGATATTTGAAAACGGTGTTGTTTTTTTAGTAAAATATTAACATTAATGTTTTTTAAAATGACTCTAATAATAATATTAATTGAGTAAAAGTAAACCTCGTTATTATTATTTGATTCATTATTAAAAATAAATTATTAATGAAATTAAATTCCAAAATTTAATACTGTTTTTCAGTTAAAAACTGTGATTATTTTTTAAAAATATTTGAAACTAATTTAATATTAAACAACATTGAGTCAGTATGTTATAATCAATATTTTTTTAAAGAAATATAAATCTCTGATAATTTGACAAATTAAAATAGAAATAAAATTAGAAATAGTATAAAAATATTCAGTAATAAAAATCACTGTTAATGATCAATAATACAAAATTTCGATTTTACGAGGAAATAAAATGGATTGAAAAGTAAAAAGATGCTTGTAAAGATATGTAGATGCAAATAAAGAAATAACCTTATTTTATTAGAGTGAATTTTTATGAGTAGTAACAATAAAAATCACAGATTAAAATATATGAGATATGAAATTGAACAGATAGTATAATATTGTTTTAATAATGGGATTGAAATTATTTAATAATATATTATATCATAGTTGAGTGTTAATTTTTAAAATTGCAATCAGATAGAATTTATTTATATGGGTTGCTGTATTTTGTGATTGGAAAATTGATGAAAGCCAAATAATAGATAATTTAGACATATTTGAAATTATTATGGCTAAAATGTATATAATAATACTTTATTTTATTTATAAACTTATTAATAATTAAATCAATTAATAAACACGTATATAGAATATAATTATATGAAAATAGGGTTAAGTAAATATAGTAGTACATAGAATAAAATTATCTAAAAAATTTATCAATTGAATATTACAAAAATATCATTAAAAAATTGATTACAAAGAAATATAAAATATTTAAATTGATGTCTGTATGAAATTATGAATGAAATTCAAATAGAATGAAGAGGGTTGAAATGTGAGAAGACAATGAACATAAAGAAAGAAAAGCACTATAAGTTATATAGTATGATTATATAATGAATATGTACTTTTGAATACTGTTGCAGTATATCAGTATGGTAATGGATGATCTTACAAGAGATAACAGAAGCGTTCATAACTTTAGCGAGGAAAGACATTATCTACTCATTAACTCGTAACGGCTAGCATAGTATTTGAACTGTTATGAACTTTTCCTACAAATTAAAAATGAAATAATAATATTATATTTATATTAACCTTTTTTATATACAGAATAGTTAAATTTAAGAATCATTTTCGATGTCATAGGAATTTGTAGTTTGATTAACGATTCTATAAATCAGAAAATATTTATATACTTTTTATCACTTTTGTTTATATCATTATTTTTAAGTCATAAAGTTTTGTACCTTTGAGTAGAAACAGAATATACACATTTTAAAATATTGTTTTAAATGTTTATTTTTTTTATCCAACTAAGTTAACTGAATTTAACAGTAAATAAAATAATCCCATAGGAAGTTATATTTTTTAATATAAAATGAGTGAAATCGATTTTTTTAAGAATATTTTAACATTTATTAAATATAAGATATAATAATACGAATATATTATAATAAATATATATTCTACAATACACTTAATAATTTTTAAACATTTCATCGTTATTTATAAAAAATATTTCCTTAAAAAAGCATAATGTTCCACTGTTTTATAGAACTTCTGTACGTTACACTTGCGTGAATGTTAAATAAAACTTGAAAATAAATGAATAAGTTACGACACATTTGATTTGTAAACTTTCATTATTAATATTTCAGAAAAAAAGTAACTTTCCAACTGAGAAAAAAAGAAATAAATATGCAAATTGTATATTTCTTTTACAGACTGCCTGTATATGTTCGTTCTTCAATATATCACATTAAATTTGATGCATTCGTTTGACTAATTTACGTCGATTTCTTCAGTTTATCGACGGAATAACAAAAAAAAAACTTTCACGTTACATTTAACTTCACAGTACCGGATGAAATTTTTTTAACGTGACCTAGTTTTTTTTACAATTTTCAAATTGTCGTTCGTTTGATATAAAAGCAAATACTTCGAGTGTTTGATAAATTATTTTCTCAAATATTTCTTTGATACATTTTCAGTTTTCTTATTCTATATTTTCCGTATTAATTTATTCGTTCGTTTACATCAAACGCACGTATTTAATTTTCATAATAATTTAAACTGGTTACAATTATTTTCGTTGGAATTTCGATTGAATTCGATTATTTTTCAAATCAGTTTTTTAAATATTTGATAAGAATTACTATGGATATTGAAAAGACGAAATGGAATTTATTTTGAATGTAGCTGTTAAAGAAAGGTATTAAAAAATATGATTTTGAACTGAAATGAATAACTTTTAAGGTACACAAATAGTTCTTGATTATAAATACGTAAATAAAACACATTTTGTTGAATAGAGAGACATATATAAAATAAAGGAGCTAAATGATTAACATAATATTTTTTCAGTTCACATTTAATACTAAATAACGTATTTGAAAATTATTAAATTTTTAATATTGCATTAATTTGATGTTTAATTTCACTTTTTATGAATTCATCTAATCAAATATTACGTAAGTTAAAAATATTTCATTTTTTTTTACTATATATTATACAAAATATAAGATTTGGCCTGTACTTATCTCAAAAGCTATGAATTTAATTTTTGACATTTGAAAAGTAATTGAAATTTAAATAAGATTTAAAATAATTGGATTCAATTTTACAACTACAATATATTTTATTATAATAGAGGTTGTATTACTGAAGAAAAACCATAACAAGGAAATATTTCACTAGAACTTTGTATACAAATACCGAAACGAATGTAGTAGAACTGATAAGAAGTTTTGACAAATACTCGCTACTGCTGCTTACAGCAATAACAAATAGAAAGTTGTGACATTTTTCACAGCTGACGATATATATATATATATATATATATTTATATATATATATATAAATGTATGTATGTATGTATATACAGTTGAGAATTGTCAGCTAAAATTGTGTAGGTGTGTAATATCTCCTCGAGTTATACATAGTTCCGTGACCAAACGAGCCTAGAACTGGATGTATTTTGTCCCTTTCGCCGTCCTTCTACAAGTTAATTTCATTATTTAGGATTTGTGTTAAGTTTTCTCGGTTAGAATTTATGTACGACGAAATTTTCGACATAACTTGTTCACAGTGGCGTTCTGTTGATAATTAAATAAAAATGAAAGTATTTAAATATAATTTTTTGTCTTTATTTGATAATTGAATTTAAAAATGTCTGGGTAGAAAAAATAATTTGATTATATATTTTTTTAAACGATATTCATATATTAAATGCCATTTTATATTAATTTTAAATTTTTATATATACTGATTGTTTTTGTGAAAAAGAATTAAAATATTATAAGAAAATAATATACATATCTGTTTTTAACAGAATATATATTTTTTTAAAATTAAAATAAATGTTTTTTGTGGAGAGTCGTTTTAGTAATACAATATGTGTATTGTGTAAGAAAGGAACAAAATGATAAATTTAATTAATTACAATATTAAATAAATATACATATGCTAGTTTTTTTAAAATATTTTTTATCAGAATAACAGATTTACAAAATTGATCAAATTAATTAAGTATTTAATGTTTAATTTGCTTCCATTTCTTTATTTATTTTAGTAATATTTATAAAGGTATTGTGAATGTTTAAAATATGTTAATATATTTTTACTACCAAACAAAATGAAGCATTTATTAAATGATATTATATCATTTTTTTTTCTTTAACGTTTTACTAAATTCCAGATTGAATACATTTAAATCGTATTTTATTAACTTTTCTGAAATATCATATATTATTTTAAAAAAATATTTCTATATCTCCAATTCAATTTATTAATAAAGTAGTTAAAATAATCAAAGAAATAATTTTCAGTGCTGTATGACTTTTTGTAAGTACCTATGTATCAAAATCTTATTAAATAATAAAAAGTATTTTTTTTAAATAATTACCATAAACATTTACATTACTAACATAATTTCATCTTAAAGTAATCATAATCTTAAAATATACATATTATTTATTCAATTTTATAATTGTTGATACAATTTATAAATTTTATATTCAAAGTAATTTTTTACGACCAATAAAATGGACTAATAATAACTCTGCTTTATCTACTTTTTTCATTTAAATATTTTTTATAATTTTTCATTTCACTAACCAATGGAATTATATATATATATATATATATATATATATATATATATATATATATATATATATATATATAAGTATATATTGTATTACAAAAAAGTACAATAACAGCATTTAGTTATTTTCATGAATTTTCTCGGTATCTCGTCAATTCAAGACGATTTACGAGCTTTTATTTAACATAAGACGCATGAATATTTTATATCTGCCTTTAAATAAACTATATTTTTTTATAATTTCAATTTAAATTTCTGTATATAATATACCATGATATTAAATTGTCGGTCAAACTGTGGATTTTATACCACAATTTGAATAAATTATGTCGTTTCGTAATAATGGTCGGTTTATTTTATCTGTATATACGAGTGTACACACACACACTCATTTATATATATATATATAATTTTGTGATAAATCAATGAAATAAACTGCAAATGAGAGAAATTAATTAAATATATGTATGTTTCTTTTAATTATAAATATTTTTTGTGGTTAATATGAGAACGAAAGATAATTAATTTTTTGTTATTTGAACAGTAGCTATTATATTGGTTAAAAGTAGGAGATTATCAAGCTTGTCAATAAAAGTAAAGAGTTTAATATATTTATAATAACTGATTTTTAAAATATTTTTATAAGAACGAATATTTCACTGCATTTTATATAAGTAATTTAAAATAGAGTTTTATGTGTTTTTTTACTATTTACCTAAATTATAATCATGTCCTGTAATATTTGGTTCTAAATATATATTTTTTTAAAATATATTGATAAAAATGGTATGATTCTAAGGAAATTTAAAAAATATTTAAAGTTTGAAATATGTAATTTGAAAATTAATAAAAATATAAATAAGTCTAACTATGGCTTCGGTAAACAAAAAAATTAATAAGTTATAGTATGAGGATTAGATTAAATTTTGAAGTAGGTTTAAATTTACAATTGAAATCAAATTAAAATTTATGCGAGATAATTTTTACAATAAAAAAATATTTGTTAACAAAGAACAATAAAAATATTTTTTTCCAGATAAAATGTAAATTTTTTGTAAGAAATAACATAAATCAATTATAAAACTTCTATTTTTTTAAAGAAAAAGAAATGACAAGAAAATATTTACATCCAAAATAACGAATTTTGACATATTTTAAAGTATTAATTAAAGTCTGAAGTTATTTATTATTAAGAGAAATATGTCAAAGTACAAATAAGTGATGATAATTTGAAGTAAAAAGCATGATAATGGTGATAATAATTTTAAGTATTAAATAAAAAACTGATGATAGATGACTAACGAATTAATGCTGGTTGTACACTTATAAAAACAATTTGTATGAATAATTATGATAAGAAGTTATAAGAAAGGAATGAGAAAATGTAGAAATAGAAGTATTAGACTATTTAATTTAAAAAATTGGAAATCGTTTTTTGTTAGTCAATATTATTGATTTATACATACATACATACATACATACATATATATATATATATATATATATATATATATATAATTTAATATATTTAATTTCATCTGATTATAAAAAATATTTTTAAACCAATGTTTAAAAGTTAAACAAACATAATATTAAAACTTTTACACTAGTATAATCGTTTATACGATAGTCACAGTCATATACGTGACAGCTGTCAAGATTGATTCTATAACTTTAAAAACATTTATACGACTCATTCAATTTTTTCCTCGTTTCATTTTATTCCTTAACAAACATATATTTCTTATAACCTTATCCCTGTCAATCTGTATTTCTTTGATTTTCAAAAATTATATTCAATGCCGTTTTTGTATCCGTAGGGAGAATGATTTAGTTTAGTTTGAACTTACAAAAGGAAATCGAATGCTAATGTTTAATTACTTTTGTTTAGAGTCTTCTTATGTAAATAAAATTTAGATTAGAGAAAGCATTGAAGACTTGAGCAAATATTTTCACGAATTTGAATAAACTATTGATGTTTCGTTACTTTGTGTCAGTAAGCATTTTATGTGTCAATGTTTCAAAACAGAACTCATTTTGAGTATTATCTGTTTAATTTAAATATTTAATTTACACATAAAATACAAAATACATAAAAACAAAAATACATAAATACATAATACATAAAATACATACATTATTTAAATATTTTATTTACTTGTTAAATATATAGCTTGTGATATATTATGTAATGTATTGTTTATTACAAAAAATATTGTTATTTAATATTAATGTTAGATATGTTTTAAATTACTATTTCTTTAAAACTATATATATATATATATATATATATATATATATATATATATATATATATAATTTTCCAATAAGAATGTCAGAACTTTGACAGCTGGTGGCAGCCAAGTTTGAATTTTTTTCATGCTCATTTTGATTTTTCAACTTAGTATAGTTTGGAAAATTATCATAGAACGTTTAACACTTCAACAACACTTGATTGTAAAAACTTCAATAGACTTATTGAAACAAAAGTTTAATTAGTCCATTATTTTACAAAATGGACCCATTAATTGTCTACCAATATCACGTGATCTAACTCCATTGGATTATTTTCTGTGGGGTTATGTGAAATCATTGATTTGTGCTGATAAACCACAAATAACAGAAGCATTCAAAATAAACATTGAATGTGTACGAGTACTTCATGAAATTGGATCACAATTATGTGAAAAATGATTAAAAATTAGACTAAACGAATACACTATGCCAAGAAAAGTTGTGGTGGTAATATGAGTGAAATTGTGTCCCATCATTAATGCCATAGAATATGCTTAAAAAATAAATAATTACTTAATTAAATACTTTTTGTTTTATTTTCATTTAAACTTCTGAAACGCTTATTGGAAAATTCTGTATATATATATAATTTAATTTACACTATTTTTAAATTTCATGATGATATAATAATTTATTTTAGTAACTTATATGTTTTTTTTTAATTTTTCTTAACTTATATGAATATATAAACGAAAGTTGAATTGATGCCATTCTATTGACGTCATAGTTATCAAATTAAAGGATAAAATAAAAATCGTACATTTTATGTGTAAACATCTAACACACACACACACACACACACACATATATATATATATATATATATATATATATATATATATATATATATATATATATATATATATATATATATATATATATATATATATGTCATTTATGACAAAAAAGCTATTTCAGAAAAAGTATATTTCCTTGAAAGAAATTGACTAAAAAACATTTCGTTTATAGCCGACAACCAAAGTAATCATCTTGAATTACATAAAAAAAATTCGAATTGATCGACATGATATAAATTATTTATATAGGAGTCGTAACAACGCATCGAAATACTCGTGACAAAAATACAAATATTTAAAACGTACGAACGAATTTTCCGAAAAATTTGTACACATTTTAGTGTTCGTCATGTAAATGATGTTTATTCCAATTCGATTTAATATATAATTCGAATTTAACGTTTTAATTCCACTCTTATTATACATATAAAGTCATCAAATAGAAAATAATTAACTGATTGTGAAGAGTCTCTGTTATGGTATCTTGTAAGTGGAGATCGAATCGTTTATTTAACTCCTCAAATATTGTTTATATTCATAGAAAGTGTTTAAATCCCTCTACTCAAAACTTTTAGGTAGCAAAGAGGCCACAGAAGTATCATTGGGTAGGAACGATTATATATATATACACATGTATATAAACAAGTTTAGATGTTATTATAAATAATTAGGAACCGTTGATATTGGTTTCTGTTGACAACTTCAATCGAAGTCATTAAATTTTCTGAAGCTGTATTTATTTACATTATGTATTTAAATGTATATTAAATTTATGTATGTATATATTTATATACACATATATATATATATATATATATATATATATATATATATATATATATATATGTCTGTGTGTGTGTGTGTATGTATCAATTATTTAAGGAATCATTCGTTTGTTTACGAAATAATATTAAGTAAACTGTTAATCTTGTGTACAAATTAAAGTCTGTTTGAAACAATGCGGTAAAATTAATGAAAGTAGATTTAATTTTTTATGTTGTTTATTAACATTATTATATTAAAAATTGTGTTGACATAATATTAACGTTAAATTAACGTATTTGTTATTTTTTTTTAAGTTTACATAATATTAGTTTGATGACTTTGTTTGTAGTTATGCTTTTTTTATTAAATTATTATATTTAATTTTATATAGAAATGTTAAAATAAATAAATGAAAAAAATATATTTGATGGGAAAGATAAATATATGTTGATTTTTAATAAACATTGCAAATCTATATATGTTATATAGTTAATCTAATATTTTAATCTTTATTCAAATATATTAATTTATTTTTATTCTCATTGTAAATTGAATTTGATAGCGTAAAAAATATATAAGTTAAAATTGAAATTTTATACCAAAATTAGAATTGTAAAAGAGTGTAAAAGTATTTTGATCGTAATTTTTGTAATTATTTTATTTGTAATTTTTCTTTGAAATTAAAATTGTACAAAAAAGTATAGAAATGGATATAATGAGATTAATTAATTAGCTAGAATGCGTTTGATGAAATTAAAAATAAATATTAATGTTCTTATTTTTTTGGTAAAATAAACAATAATGAGCTAATATTACATCAAATGAAAAAATATAATAATTATAAATTTTAGATAACATATAGGTCATACTAAAAAAATTATACTATATAGTTTGAAAATAATTAAAATTGTTAATTAAAAAATAAATCATTAAAAATGTTCAAGAAGATAATTGCTTTTATTATTTATATAGAGTAACCCAAATGAGACTGAAGAGGTTAGATACACATTTTCTTCTTTACTATCATTTACTATCCTTCAGTCTCATTTGAGTCATCCAGTATATAAGTAATATGTAGAAGTTAACTTAGTTATATCTGAGATATTAATTAAGTAAATGAATGTAATTACAGTGTATAAATATTTTTGTATTTTTTACAATATACAATTTTTCCAACATTTTAATAATTTAGTAGTGATTTAATTTTGTGTTTTATCATTTTGTCTATTAAATATATCAATGTTTAAAACGCTCTTGTTCCTAAATATAAATTTTAATTAGATACTGTATTTTTTTATGTAGCAGTGTTTATTTTCAATATTTATATTTTAATTGTACTGTGTATCATGTAATTACAACTAAATTCCGATTTATTTTTACTATATGCTCAAAATTCAAGCTTTTAAAAATGTAATATTGGTAAAAGATTAATTTAATAATGATGTATATTTTCTCTGTTATATATATTTTTAGATTTTAGACAAATTAAACAATTGTCTTTAATAAGAAGAATATTATAAATATTTTAATGTCAATTAAGTATTGTGGTTTTATAATTAATTAATATTTTTCAAAATCAAATTTAACAAAAAAACTTAACTAGGAAAAATAAGAATAAATTTAATTAATAATTTTTAAAAAATTAAATCACAAAACTAACACATGCAGATATCCAATTCATTTAGAACAGACCTTACAAATCGTTAAAATTTTCAAATACTGTTACAAGTAATAAATAAGTCAATTTAGGTCATACAAAAGTTCACAAATCTATGGAAAAGAACATGTTTTAAAAAACAATAAATAACAGCAAACACTTCATGCTTGCAGACCAGATGACGAAATTAAAAGAAAGATTTAACTCCTAGTTGCAAATGGATTGAATAAGGATACAAAACACAAATTAGTATATATATATTAAAAGTCAAAACTACTCTAGATTTTAACAGAAAGGCTTTGACGATGATGGCGTCGCCATCGAAAAGCATTATCCAATATAATTATAGACTATATAATTATAAATAATAAGTGAACAATAAGTGATTGTTGAACACTTTAAATTATTGTGGTGTTGGTGTTAAAATTCATTTGTGTAAAGTGAATCAGCCACAGTTCCAAAACAACAAATAAAAAAAATAATAATTTTAGTTTCCTAATAAATCACACTGAATATTCAATAAATGATATATTTATATAAACTTTTCTATTTATGTCTTTGTGCCTGTGTGGATTTGTAAATAAATTTATAGAATATCTTCAGTGAATATTAATATATATATATATATATATATATATATATATATATATATATATATATGTTAAAGTATATTTAATACCTTTTCATAATTAATAATATTCCAATTAATTTTGTGTAAAATTTTAACAACCGAAAAGCAATAAATAGACGTTGAAATAAATAACATTGCGCAATGCATTCGCTTTTTCGTTTTATACGATAGCTATTTCGAAATGTTAGAGCTTATACAAGCCTCTAATTAAAAACCAAAATTACATTATTAAAGTCTGTATGGCTAACTCAAATGTTGTTTCACTGTTTGCAATCATTTATATACAAAACTGCATATATCGTCTGTTTCGTTAGCAACATTGTATCTGCAATGCATAGTAAATTCACATATATAATAAATATTTAAACTCGTACGAAAACTTTATGTCAATATTGTGCAAATAATCATGCAAATAGATAAATTTCTACTATATGTTATAATATATAGAAATTTATTAATATAGAAATTTATTTAATTGCTTTGCATTTATTTGTAATAATAGTAATATTTTATGATATAATCTGTGTTTATGATTTACAGTTTGCATACTCAAGATTTAGTTCCATAAAATATGATTATAATCAAATTATAAATATTTTATCAACATGACATATTGTATTTAACTAAATTTAACCAATTATAGTAAAACATATCATTTGAAATGGTATTAATATATTTTTTCGATTTTTTTAATAACAATAAATATTAAAAATAACTTTAATAAATTACATTACAGTACAGATTTTATATTACTATTTGAATATTTATATATTTAATAAATTTGATTTAAAAAAAAAATATTTCATTAACAACAATTGATGAATATCACAGATTTCTGTTAATAAAAATAAAAAGAATTGGTAAATTGTTAAAAAATTGTTAATAAAAGTAAAAAGTAAAAAAAAATTGGTTTATAATATATAAGTAAGTATAATATTTAGATTAGATTTAAATAATAATATGTATTATACGAATTACATTTTTACATCTCTTTGATATAAAACCTTTGTATTATTACTTATTATTCTACTATATAATTATAAAAATTTTAATTCAATAGATATGAATTTCAAAGTTTTTAAATATAAATGAAGTTGAAATATGCTTTTGTCATAAAATAAATATAAAATTAAAATACGTAATTTCATTCTTCCGAATAATAAAATAAACTGTTTGGTATAGTATTTTATTCTAAATACGAATATATATATATATATATATATATATATATATTTATAATATTGTAAATATATAAGTTGAAGTATTGGTATTTTTAATGGTTTCCCTTTATATTGCTCTGGAGTAAAGCAGATACGAAAACAGAATGAATCTACGAAGTAGAGATCAATGTTGATGCCATGTCGTGGTGAAAAAGGTGGGAAAACATGTAAACACAAATATACACGTACGTTCGTGCTCATAGTCTCCAAAAGAGCTCAAATGCTCTTACCCACTCGTACATGTTATGTAGTATGTGTTCGATACACAGCGCAGAAGTGAGACCCGTATGTGAAGACCGCAGTTATTCCTGTACCAACCGGTGTGTTGTTTGTTGTGTCGTCATAGTGGCCAACACTCATAAATATTACGTAAATTATTGTCCTACTATTTGAATTATTGTGAAGTTTCAATTGCAGTATAGAGATTTTGATATACGGTACATTTGCGTGTGGCTGTGCACAACAAGCTTTTTTCTTTATCGTTATTTTTATAGTTACTTCATATAAAAGTTTGTACAGTTGGTATTGACACAGTTTATAATAGCCAGTAAATTTGTAAATACGCTCTATTAATGTTTTGTAAATTTTCGTTTGAATTTAAATTTGAAATATTAAAATTGACTTTTTTCAAAAGTTATAAAAAAATGAATTTTAATTCAACAATCTGAAAATGTCCAAAATTAAACAAATATTTCACTAATGTGAAAATAAATTGATTTTAAAGATACACTTATTAAAGTCTGTTTAGTTAACTCAACCTACATTCTTCATGTTGTTAATTGCTAATACTTTTGTATTTTTTACACCTTGTAAAAAATACAAAAGTATTAAATCCATTTTCCATTCGAAATCTATTTTCTTGTAAATTGATATTTTATTTATTGATCGTTATACGATTAACATCTCAGATAAATTAAAAAAGCATATATTCACATAAAGAGAAATATATAGAGTTAATACTAATCACAAAAAAAGAAAATACTAATAATCTAGAGTTTGACAAAATGGTTTAATAATTTGTATTAATAAATTTTGATCATTTCTAATTCCATTTTAGGAAATATAAATGTAATTTTATATAAAGTGCATCTATATTTCTATTTGAATTATATTGAATTGAATATTAGAAGAATGTTTAATTGAAAAAGATTAAAAATAATTACAAATGAAATTATAAATTTAGATTATATATTCTCTTTTTAAAATTCTAATCATTTTAATTACAAGTAGTTTGAAATATGTAATGAAATATAAAATATGTACTTTACGTGCTGAGTTTAATTTTCCTTTATTTTATAAATATTATTATTTTGTGAGACACACATATGTATTATATATATAATATGTATTAAAATTTTTCTAAATTTGTTTTATATAAATTCTAATATTTATACCTTTTTTAATTTCATCATTCAAATCGAACAACATATCAGTCATATCATTAATTCATTTATATCGAATATTTTTCATTAAATATTTTTTTTGTTTACGATAAGGATATTATTACATTATATTTTTTAAATAAAATTTTCCACAAAAAATGAATGATTATGCATAATTAATGTAATTTCAAGCAATTAATTATCAGTATTCAAATTTATTCAGTCGAATATGCAGGTTGATGATAATGAAAATTGTTAATAAAGTATGGTTTTTCATTACTAAATCTTCATTATATTATTTTATTCGATTTATATCTAAAATTCTGTAAAAATACATACCATATTTTTATTTTTCTTTTATTAATAAATCATTATCTTTGAGTATCATAAAAAGATTTATATCAGAATTTAATTTAATCATTTTAACTTGATTTTTTGATTTCCATGATGATGTTAGATTTAGTACCCAAGTATACAAATAAATATACTGATATTTTTATATAATCGTATGATTTTTTATACTGATATTTTAAATTAAAATAAAGTTGATATAATATCAATAAAAAGTTTCAATATGTTTTTATTTATCTTCATGCTCGATTGTAATAAAATCAAAATATTATTTATTTCTATTAAAAATGAAACGCAATATTATTTTATTATTATTAAAATTTAAATATACTACAACAACAAAATATTCCCATAATAACGGCAACGACAACAATAACAAAAAAAACATACGATTCTCTCCATTGAATATTATAACTCGACTGTTACATACTGTTTGAACAGGTTTGTTCAACGAGTCAGAAAATCGACATTATACGATAAACTAATACAATACAATATGATAAAAACGAATAATGTGGCTTATATGAAAGGACAAATATATATATATATATATATATATATATATATATATATATATATATATATATATATGTATATAAGTGCAAATTTTAGGTGACCGTACCAAAAATAATTTTAAGTGCGAGATAGTGACCGAATTGGCCTTTCTGCTAGACTTCTTTTTCCAATCCATTGGTTATTGAATAATCTATTAAGAAATTCGTGAACCATAACATTTTCGTAAGAATATCTCTATATAACTTATATACATACACTTTTATATATATATATATATATATATATATATATATATATATATTTAAAAAGTATTTTTCTTCATTATTTGTAAAATGTTGAGTTTATTCGTTCCATTGATACGTAATTTATTAATTTTCACATGTTTCGTTATATATGTGGCTAATGAAATAAGAGTTCAATAAATCAAGCTATTCAAAAAGAGAGAAAAACCATTTTGTTATTATAATGAAGTGTTTACCATAAAACATGGTTCTTACACCATTGAAAATATCGCTCTTTAAAACCGTTCTCAATCGAAGACTTTAAGCACAACCATCCTGTATGTGTATCGTATACGCTCACGTGCACATACATTCATATAAACGCGCACACATACTTATTCTCATTCTCCTGGTGCTCTGTCGTACATTTCACCATTTCGACTTCATACCATCCACCCGTAGTCTATATCGCAGCCCCATCCGTGTGTCCCGACCGACGCCAGCGCGGCGTGACGTGGTGGTTGTATTATAGTAGTGTAGTAGTAGTACTCCGAGTTCGTATACCGTCGCTGAAGCTTTATTCCGTTCTCGACCATATATTTTTTTCCATTGCACGTCTTCTGTTTTATTTCTATCACGTACGTTTGCCGTATATGTGTGTAGTCAGATGAAATATATTACCCTGTTCGCAGTACCCACCTCTTCGTTAAAAACAGTGCATTATATAAGCTATGATAGCCCATGTGCTACATATGTATGGAGAATATATTTAGACACGTATTATTTCATTTTTGTATGTGTGGACTCAACATCTAAACGTACATATGGACATATGTTTGTAATACACACACAAATATATATATATATATATATACAAGATTTGTTCTATTTTTGTAAACACTTGATTTTTTGATTTTTTAACCTAGATTTCTTCAAACTATTCTATATTAAATTACATCATAATTTTTAATAGTTTATTTGATGAATAATCGAAAAATATGTATAATTGTGAAATTTGGAAATACATATATTATTTTACTAAATAATATGGTGTAGTATCGTAAATAGGCATTATAAATAACAACAATAGATATATGCCTAACAAACATTGTGTAAAAAAACATTCATATGTAATAATTTTCTGAAAACCATTAATGTAGAATGGTCACGTTTATTAATTTTAAAGTTTCAGGAAAAATAACAATCTGTATATATAATGAATATAATAGCAATTTGGAACATATGTTCTCGGATAATATCCAAAATATATGGCAATTAAAATTTCCACAATGTTTTACTTGATTTTAAATATTTTTTTAAAATTCAATTTTTTATGCTAATTAATATATACTGTAATTTCATTAAATTTATTTAATTTCATTAAAAATGACTAATAGAATTCTTAAATGTACTTTCAATATATATTTGTTAGTTTAAATTAATATTTCTATAAATTGTAAATCAGTCCAAAATATCAAAATACTAATTCAGCGGTCGGCAACCTATGACCCGCGGGTCACCAAGTGACCCATTTGATAATTTCAAGTGACCCACTTGAGTTCCGCAAATAAACTATAATATATAGAAATAAATTATCAAACAAATTCTTCAAAATTAATATTATTTGAAACTGACATAAAAACTAAAATATTTCTTTTCTTTCCTTTGTTAAAAAAAGCCAATATGAAAAAAAATATCGATGAAAGCAATCTAAATATCTTCGAAAGTTGAATTTTGAACATTAGAAGTGAATTTGAAAGTAGATTTCAAAGTTTTAAGTAGCACGGTAAAATATTTACATTTATAATAAAGCCCGACGAAATAGACAAAAATAGTTTAGATTTGCAGTATTTTAAATATCTTGAAATTGAGAATTTAAGTTTAGAAGTGATTGATTTTAAAAGTCCAACGTTGTGGACGTATAAATTCAAGACATTGATGAAAGATTTATAAAAAACGGAAGATAATCATCTTCTTATGATATCAACGTGTTGGGCATCACTTCCTACGAAATTTTCATCTTTGAAAAAAATTAGTTTTGCCATTTTGTCCGCGTTCGGTTCTACTTATAAATGCGAGTAAATATTTTCACACATGAATTTTATTTTAAGTAAGAACAAGAGCAGCTTAAATACCGAAAATTCAGACGCTTGTATTTGTCTCAAGGTGACTAATTATAAGTCAGATTTGACTAAATTGACATCACAAATTCCGCATCAGGGGAGCTATTGAAAACGAAGAGAACGTTTATAAATAGAGTTCATAAATTAATAAACTAAAATTTGACAATTATATTTGTTTTTATAGTAATTACAATTATAATTTTGAATTTTTATGTTTTAAAACCATCTTGTAATTATTTTCCCAATAAAATGTATCTTATTATTCACTAAAAGACTGTTTTAAAATGAAAATACCACTGACCCGAAACGTCTTCTTAATAATCACATTTTCGCTGATTTTGACCCGCAGACAAAAAAGGTTGCCGACCCCTGTACTAATTGTTTTTTTACTTACTATGATTGTTTAAAAGACATATTTATTTTTAGATAGGATGTAAATTTTCTTGTATTAATAATTTTTTTTATGTCATATTTGTTGATTTTTTATTCACTGGGCCTTCCCACACTAGTCAACATGCATACAGTATTCATGCCCATTACCTCTCGTCTCACACTATCTTACCACCAAATTCCCCCACCTAAAAAAATTAGTTTTCTGGAAAGAGCGTGTGAGACAAGTGGTAATGGGCCATGAATACTGTATGCTTGTTGACTAGTGTGGGAAGGTCCAATTAGTATAAATTATATAATAAATATTTCATAGTTTTGTGAATTTTCTATTTGATTCATGAATTGAATTTCTTTCTTTTTTTAGAGATATAAAATGAAAAATGTTAGTATTTATTTAAATTGAGATTTTCAAATAAAAATTATTTTATGTGCAAATTTATTATTTAATATAAACCCACTTTTTATAAGTAGATGAAAAGCGAATATTTAAAAATATACACTGTATACGAAAAAAAAGTACTAAACTCTTTATTTTATGTAACCAATATATGCATGTGTATCTTTTTATAACAATGTATATAATACTAAAGACGATCGAACGCATAAAACTGAACCTTATAAATCATAATTCGATAGACATCAAAAGCAATGAATTTCAGATCATGTTTATTATTGGTAGCTTTTCTAGAGCTCGTAAAAAGCACGTTAAGTTTAAAAAGTTTTTCACAGGTGTTTGTAATTGTTCGTATATTAAAAAATTTATGATCGTAGTGAAGAAAAATAATGGTTCTTTGAAGCAAATTTATTTAATAATATTCAAAATGAATTTTAGCTCACATCTATAGTTTGTTGCACATTTCTTTTTTACTAACTTAACTTATCGTTATAAATTTTATACTTCAATGTATTTCACTTATATATTTCAACAGTATATATATATATATATATATATATATATATATATATATATATATATATATATATATGTGTGTGTGTGTGTGTGTGTGTGTGTGTGTGTGTAGAGAGAGGAGAGATATGTGAGTGAAAAATTTAAAACTTGTCATTAGTTAATTTTTTAAATATTATTCATTTTTGTTAAAAAGGAGTGAACTCTTTTATTTTCTTATAAAAATATTATGAAATGACAAAGTTACCATTTAAAGTTTATAATTTAAAATATAGATTTTTTTTAAAATACTTTATACAAATAAATAGCTAGGTATATTGATTTAAAATTGATTAATGTAATTTGTTCATTTTAGTTTGATATTTATGCATTTTATATTTTGAAATATCATATTTTTATATTTGTATTTTTTTTATTTTATTAAAATTTATGAATCTATTAATAATTAGAATATTTTATTCACATACATGTAATATGAAAATTAATAATTTACCAATAGATATAAATATTTGAATTTTGATAACTAGTAATAAAAGTATATTATTTTCGTAGAATATATATTCGTTGTATTACAGTAATGAAATTCCATTATTATTTATTTAATAAAACAATAATTTCATTTTTCCGATTCACACCAGTTGCATTCATGATACGAAACAGTGACTTATTATCCGCTCATCTGAAATTAATTATCTAATCATAATTAAATTTTACTGAGATTATGTAATATTGTCAATGTCATATAATTATTTTTGCGTAAATAATGTATTTATTGATTTATGAAATTAAATAAATTATAATTATTCATAAAATTGTATTTAATAATTTGTATATCTAAAGTATGAAAAAGTTATTCTGTCAATGTTACTCAAATGAAAAATCTTTTTTTACAATAAAAACAGCCAATTATATAGAAAATAACATATGTAAAATTTAATAGAATAAATAATTTTTATTTTTTTATTTTCCTACATATTGTGATTATGTTTATATAATTGTTACAAAATTTTTCAAGTTTTGTCTCTCTCTCTTTCTTTATATATATATATATATATATATATATATATATATATATATATATATATATATATATATGGTTATCCAAATGTGATGCCTAGATTTGTGTTTTATTAAAAAAGCTAAAAGAAACTATACACATGTTTCCCTATACACCTCCCTATATACATGTTTCTCTATACACCACCCTATACACATGTTTTTTTTTAATAAAACACAAACCTAGGTGTCACATTTGGATGACCTTATAAATATATATTTTTTTAGAAAACTTAAATTACCAATTAGTGTATAGAAATAATTGTAGTAATAATGAATTTATAAAAAATATGTAAGTTTAATTGTTAGATCATGTATTTTATTTATATATTTTTTTAAAACAATGTTGTATAAACTTACGTTTGTAATTAACATATTATAATTAATAAAATGACATCCACGATGATGATATCGAAAATTAGGTTAATGCAATTCTAAAATAAATTTCAATAAATTATATACAAATACATACATATACACACACATATATAAATATATATATATATATATATATATATATATATATATATATATATATATATATATATATATATATATATATATATATATATATATATATATATATATACAAAAGTGTATGTGTATGATAGAGCACCAACTTGGTGTATGTAATAAATATTTAATTATGCACTGGCTATAGATGTTTTGCATACTGTTGGTTCGTTAATAATTCAGCTTCTCGTACATTGAAGTCACGGCTGTCACAACAGGGATTTAAACATGCAGCTCTCCTGGATTTTGTCGAAATCCAGATCCGACAATTTTATAGTACAGTATACAATTTGCGAATACTTGAATAAAATATTAGTTTCATATCCTATATTTACATCTATACATACATAAGTACATACTAACTTATGTACACGTATATATATATATATATATATATATATATATATATGTGTGTGTGTGTGTGTGTATGTTTATAAATGTGAGTCTATATTTATAGTATAAACTTTAATCTTGTTGAAAGTTGATAATATACAACATATAGCAAAATATTATCATTATTAGAATAAAATCTGCTATGACATGTTAATGTACATTGTTCAAGTGAACAGTTTATATTAATTTTCAATAGTAATTTTACAATATATCTAAATGTATAAATTAGTGAAAATTATTTAGTTCATATTGTTTAATATTAAATGTTAACACACAATTTGTAAACATATTGAAAATTGACTGATTTAATTTAGTTTGGTATTTTTTTAAAATAGAAAAAGAAAGTAAATCTTTGTTAATCAATTATTTCTCATTAGAAAAATACAAAATTACAATTGAGTTTAAAACATTGCTTGTACTGTTTACTTACATTGTTTTTTATTTAAATTAGGTACAAATGATTTCTTAAAGTTACATTTATTGATTTAAACCTTGAAGATAAAGAACTCTATTGAAGATTTTTTTGGTCCTGATAATCAAATCAAGGCACTATTTTACAATAACTTGTGTTATAGGGAAAAAAGATTACAAAAATAATAAAAATAAAAATTAAGGCAGTTGATTTTTTTTAAAAAAGAGTTTATTGTATTTTTATTTACTTTAAAATTAATAAGCTATATAAAATTAAAGAATATAATTTTATTTAAATACAATATTATTGTGATTATAGCTGCATTGTACTCTCTTTATATATTTTGTGAAAAGAAGTAATCTTCAGAAATATAAGTTTATTAATTTCAAAAATTATTTATGTAATTATAATTGCAATTATAATTTTTAAGAATTTTTTTTTATTATTATCTTTAGTAATCATGTTATTTTTTTTAAATATTTGCATTTATTATTTTTATTTTTATTTTTAATTATTTAAATGTTGATGTAACTAATACTGCTATTTTTTACAGGTATGTAATAAAAGTCATCACTTCATATCTTACGTGCATTTATCAAAAATCATAAGAATATAAGTAGAAAATATTCTGTTTGCTGCAATAAAGGTAAAAGTTTTATTAAATACTATAAATGCAAATATGAATATAATATTCAGTAATATTCAGTGATAATTCAGTAATAATATTCAGTAATTATATTATATATTTGTTACATTTCAAAATACAAAAATATCATTCTATGTATTGTAGTAGGTATATATATATATTTAATTTAGAATTTCACAACAGAATAAACCATATATTATTCATATAGCTATCACATTGTTTGTACCAATTGATGTGTTTATTTGAATATAAATTAAGAATAATCTCTAAATGATAACATATATGTATGCAAATACGTATTTGTGTTCATAAATATAAAAAGTAACTAAATTCAATACTAGAAATGAAAAAATTAAAATAATTATCATTTAAAAAAAATATTGCTATTCAGATGTTTCAAACATAATTTTTTTTAAAAAAATATCATCTAAGTTTTAAAAATATGAATTTCAAATTTTAACTTTTATTTAATAACTCTTCGAAAATTATATTAAATAATTTATATCTATCTATTATATGACAAGATATCTACATTAGTTAATTTATAACGTAGGAATTTAATTATAGATGTTATCTTGTTGAAATATTAAATTTTTCTGATATCAGACATATTTTATATTATGAATGGAGTCATAAAGATACTGATTTATATAATTTTAGTATCGTTTAATTATAATTGACCTCTTTTTGTATTTTATTGTTATATTTATCATTGTCTTGAAATGTTAGTGGATTATTTTAAATTTTTAAGTCAAGTATTTAATAAAAAGTTATAAATTTCAATAATAATAAATTAATGTACAAAAAATTATATATATATATATATATATATATATATATATATATATATATATATGTAGGTATAAAAAGATACATTAAAAATAATAATAGAAGAAATTATAGAAATAATATATGATTTCAGAAAAAAAATAAAACAGATTTATACACTTTATTGAAAAAATAAAGAAAAAAAGGAAAACTGTTATGACAAATACTTAAATATTGACCAAAATACGATTTTTCAATTTGAAAAGATTTAGATTAATGACTAAATTTTAAAAAAAAACGATACTGGGTTTATGAATATTATTTTATAAAATTCGGATAGTATAACAATTATTATTAATAAAATTATTGACTCTTTCACAGTAATAAATGATCCCTCTAACACCACGAGATATTGAAAAGCTTTCAATAATTACTTATTGTTCGATTTGTTTATTTTTAACAACACTAAGCTTATCAATATTTTTTATCAATAACAGTGCTGATTTTAAAAAAATAATTTCATGAATGATGAAACAGGTATTTATTTTAATAATTTCAAAAATAGGTTAAATTGTAGATTTTTGAAATCTGTTAATCCAACAGATTTACATCAAACGCTCATAATTTCATAAATTATTATTGTGAAAGAGGTATATATCATGACAAATAGAATTATTAGACTTTATTTTTCGAACATAATGAAGTAAATATGAAAATAATGAAAGACAAATCCTTTAGACAATTATTGGGATTTCGTATTGTCAGAATTACATTAAGAAATTACATAACTGTGATTTCATCATTTATGATCATATTATAAATTTACATTGTCTTATTCTAAAGATGTGATATCAAGTTTATTAAAATGACTATTTGCGAAACAAAATGAACAATAAGCGATTTAATTTATTATTTATAATTTAATTATCATAAATACATTTTGAAAAATCTTGTATTGTAGAAATGATTGACTTATTTGTTTAAAAATAATTATAAACATTATTATAATTATTTAGTGTAATAGTGTATTAACTTTTTTAGAAATAATTTAAATCATGATAAATAATATTTGATGATAATCCGTTAGAATTTCATAAAACGTAAAATTCTTTTAGAAATTAAATACAAGTAGCAATAAATAAAATAATTAATTATAATAGTAACATTTTCACAAATACACACAACAGAAAATTAAAAAAAAAGTGGAATGAAAGCATGTTAGAATTTATAAAATTTATCATAGAAAATAAGTCTTGATATGTAAATATTAGGGGAAATGTATGTAAATACCATGTGTTTTTATTTTTTTATAGGTTATAACGGTTCTAACAATATAGAATTTTAATATATATATATATATATATATATATAAATATTTAATTTATCTAAAAGTTAAAATAAATTTTAAATATTTTAAAAAATTACACTTATAAAAGAAAAAATAAATTGAAAAGTGACTAAAGAAAAGTATTTTATTAATATATTTTTGTTAATTTTTAATAGTTTTGTAATATTTTTTATTTTTTTACTGTCAATAATACAAAGATATTTATAAAAGAATAATGAAATTACACTTTTAGTTTGTTTGGAATTTAAAAAAGTATTCTCAGCAGTTAAAAAATCGATACTAATAAATTAAATAAGAACAAAAGAAATCATTTTTCCATTCATCGTAATTACTAACGAGTGTAGATATAAAGCAATGTGATATTAAAAATACTGAATCAAAAATTCCATTTATATTCAAACTCTCATGCAATTAATTTATCATTATTCAATTTATAATTCCTATTGGTTTTGAGATATAAGTAAAATGATAACAATCATTTATTTTATATGATTATCTTAGTATCTAAATTAAAAAAAACATGATTTTTCTAATTCAACATTCATTAAAAACGAATATTAAAAAAATTAAAATTCATGTAATTTATGATACAAAATTTAATAAAAATTATAATAAATGTGAAATAAACATAAGAAAATGTGCAAATGCAACATACAATAATGTATTTTTTAGATTAACTCTTTATTAAATCTATGTTAACTAAAAGTGATGGAATTAAATAGGAAAAATATGATCCTTTTTACATATTTAAGTTCATAATAAATATGTGTATAACATCATAAAGTTATTAATTATTTCTGAAGTTAAAAAATAATACTAATGGAAATGTTTGTCTTTTTAGGGATTTTAAAATAACTTTTCTACGTTTTTAAACATGTATTTTCATATTTTATAATATAGATACTTTTGAAATATTAACAAAATGTATAAAATTGTAAAAGTAATTAAATAAATTGAATTAATTAATTTTCTACAATTTAAATTATATGATATCTGTAATACAGTAATTCAATATGTGTGTAAAAATGGAAAATTTTATAAACAGTATTCTATAACTTTATATTTTCAGAATTGGAAATATTTCATAATTTTGCCAGTTAATATAATAATTATAATTTGAGAAATAAGTTTAATTTAATATTAGTATTCTTCGTTAAAACAATGAAGTTAATATTCAAATACTGCTATTTTTTATAATTTTCTTTTTTTTTTTGAATAATTTTTTTTAATCTGGAAAATTTTATATATTATATACAACATATGAATGTTGCTATTTATTCAAAATATATTTGTTATTCAATTAGTATTAATAGAATAAAATATTGATAAATTATGAATTGAATATATGATATGGTAGATAAAAAAATATATTTCTTCTAATAAAATCATGATTGTTTTGAAAAATAAACACTTACTTAACACCATTTAATTAGAATCTGCTTTTCAATATTTAAATAGTATTATTTCAATAATACCGTTAAATTATTTCTATATAACAGTATAACATATGTTGTTTATATAAATGTTGATATGACTTAATAAATGGTTCACGTTTAATTAAATTTCAAAATTAACAAACTAAAAAAAGATATTCATAACATTTATTCATATTCATACAAAGAAATATTAATCAGTTTATCCAAAACATGACAAAAAATCAATTTACTTTTAAAAGCATGTAAAATAAACAACTCGTATTAAAAAAAGTTATTGTTTTACATAACACCATTCGAACCAATATGCTAACAATTTATATTCTATGCCCTAAATCCATTGAAAGTTCACACGAAACGTTATAAATTGCATGAAAATTAATAAAAAAAAGTACATAGAGATAAAAAGGATATTTGTATATATATATATATATATATATATATATATATATATATATATAATATGTATTTTTCACAACTAACGACCGTGTCACTAGAATTGAACGTGAAATCTGTTAAAAACATATCCGCAGTCATTCAAATGCGACGATTTAAAAATTTCCGTACGGGAAAAAGGAACGCATCCCTCTATCTCTAAACCACACACGAACTTAAAATAAAATCCAATTACACTTTTTCAAACAAGTAATTTATTTTCTTAAAATTGTTGCCAATACGTAATTTATTATGGAAAAATAAATGCGTGAAGCGAACCGTATTCGAATGCTTGGAAAACAGAGACGTGACGTTTGTTCTACTGTAAGGTGCGCTCTGTTGCGTTATAGTCAGTTACGTTTATTGAGCTACATACGCTCCAACCAATTTTAAAATAAATCACTTTTCTGTATAGCTTTCAATGAAATATATCATGTAGCGGCGATAGTGTAAATAAAAAATAACAGTACGATCGATGGAGCTTTAAAAATGTCCCATTATGAAATATCCCGGTCTCATTGGAATGTGTATTTATATGCCGTTTCTTGACAATTTTTTTCGATCGTTACTCCTACGAACGTACGTTAACAGCATACTGGAGTGTTGTATGGGTGTACGATTTGGAAAGAAATAGGACACTTCAGTTGTAAATAGGAGAACGACTAGAATATACTAGATAATTCTCAGCAAATATAGGTTTTCAATTTGACGCGATAACACGATAGAATACAATGAAGAGAAAAGATGCTTATTACGAGATTCGAAATAAAATGACTGTGGAAAAGTTGAAATGCGCGAGTATTCTAGATAGTGACTTATAGAGACCGTATTCTCTTTATCTAGAATTCTGGAAACTTGGTTTTATTTAAAGTAACAGGATTTTGCACATCGTTTTGAAATCGAGTAAATTTGATTTACATTCAACAGTCCAAAATAAAGAAATTGAAAATCTATTCAATCATTTCTTATTTCGAAAATATATTTCAGGAAACAGAAATCAATAAAAAACCAATCAAAATATTTTATTGAAATATTCATTTGTCTGTTTACTTTATTTATTACATTTTCTATATGTTAATAAAACTGTTATTAAAATTATCTATTCATGTTAAAACTTCAAAAAAATTCATTTTCAATAATGACACTTTTCTGTTTTATTAATAATATTTTAGATACATACATATATAAAATGTTCAATAATAAAATACCAAGTTCTAATAATGTCTATTGAAATGAGTTTTAGAGAATAAAGTGAACAAGGAATTATTATTAAAAACTTTTTTGAAAGCTGCAATAAAGACATTTTACTACTGTTATTTCTCTAATAAAGATTTTATAATAGTAATAAAAATATTACTAATATAAAATATTTATAATAATATACTTTAATGGTGATAATATGGTCATCGAAATGCATATTAACAAATAAAACAAACTATAAGTGTCTATTGAACACTTTTATAAAATCTTATAATGATTGGATGAAGAATTCATTTTTGTTTAAATAAATTAGCAGTAGTACAGATTAAATAACGAATATTGAATAAAATAAAAATGTTTTTCTGTTGAATTAGAATTGGTTTATTTAACCAAAAATAATAGAAAAAAGTAGAAAATATTTATATACTTAAATATTTTTTCACTAATAATTCATTATATAGTTTTTACATAAACTTTTCCTTTGAACAATAAATTAGTTTTTTTTTATAATTTCACATATTTTGAATACATGTCTTAACATATCATAAGTGAATACTTAATTCCTTTTGTTTTAAGAAATATCATATAGAGTCATCCAAATGTGATGCCTAAATTTGTGTTTTATTAAAAAAAAGAAACTATACACATATTTCCATATACTTCACCCTCTATATACATTTTTCTTTTAATTAAAACATAATTCTGGGCATCACATTTGGATCTCTCTCTCTCTCTCTCTCTCTCTCTCTCTCTCTCTCTATATATATATATATATAATATAAAATAAAAAAAAATTAGTAATACAAATGAAAACTGTTTATTATACCTTGTTGATGGGATCATTCTAAATTGAAAATTAAAACGAGAAATCGTGATTTTTCAACAAGTCAGGTTCAGTTTTTCAGAGATCGATCCGATTAAACATATCAAATTAATCAATTACCTAATCCTGTATAAATATAAAAAATACGTTTTTCACGCAACGGCTATATAGAATTAAGCTATTGCTTTGTACAAGTATACGTCATTTACGGATACTAATATAATTAAATAAAATGGGGGCCGTCGTATGAGTTCATTACACGCATTTGACCTTGAAATTGTTGAAAGTTTAACAAGCTATGAAATAGGGGGTGACGTTGACCGTATTCATCGATCACAGAGAAATTTGAGTGAGTGTGATTAATAGTTATGAAAGTCGTTCTATGACGGTTTACCTCAACGAAATGCGCTCTCTTCGAATATAAATGTGTATGTATATGAATATATGTACATAACGAACAAACGTACATATATACATATATATATATATATATATATATATATATATATATATATATATATATATGAGTTTATAGGTTGCTATTAGCTTATATACAGAACTTGATATATCTTTATAAAATTTGTCAAGTATATATAACATTTAACCTATATTCTTGAACGAATTTTCAGTAGATAATATAATTGGTCACGTTTACAAGTGATTTGTCTTAAACTACACAATGAAGTAACTAGTTTGTAAGAAGAGACTTATATTTTATACATGATAAATATAGTTTTCAGAATTTCTTTATGCTTATAAAAAGTTTACCATATATCTCATATATTTTTATATATAATAAATCAGTAACTTGATTAAAGATAACCTTTTTTTTACAAAATTCGATTTATTGATCTATTAAATATTGTTTTATTATTTAAATACTTTTTTAATTTTTATCAGAAAAACTATTTTATCGTAACTGATTCTGTTATATTTCTGGACATATAAAATATAAACCTAGTATGAAAAAATACAATTGTATAAATTGTATTAATGAATAAAAAGTTTTAGATTTGTAATTAACTATATTTTTTTATTTCTACAAATCCTGTGTTCACTGTAAATAATCCATCTATCTGTCTGGTTACCTATATATATATATATATATATATATATATATATATATATATATATATATATATATATATATATCATTAATTACGTCTTTCACGAAAACACTCAAACGACAATTTATCGATTTTACCTTCACAACTAACAAAACCATATGGCACCAGCAAAACGTATCCATAGATTGAAGCTAGTTTTCTCCGAAAGATTTTCTTTTTTGTGTGCGAGACGAGTTCCGCCAAATACGCGTTAAAAGAACACTTAAAGCGAGAGCAATTTCAGAAACGAAATCATCTTCTACTTTCTTTCAACTCCCCAAACCAACGAAACGTTATTTCAAAGGTACATAGATTGTTCATTAAAAGAAACCATCACACATCGACTCTATAAGAATTCTTCTTTAATAGCATATATATATATATATATATATATATATATATATATATATATATATATATATATATATATTAGCTATTTCTTTCATTTTTATATCCATATATTTAACGATTTTTCTTTATGAATAATATGATTTCTGTTTTATTTTTATGCTTTTATTACATATATACATACATATATACACACACACACACATATATATATATATATATATATATATATATATATATATATATATATATATATATATATATAATTGAAGACTGAATCACTCATAACATCTAATGTGCCATAAAACCAACAATAAAAGTAATATTTCTTTCCCCATAAACATAATAGATGAAGACTAAGAAGTGGATTTATCAATCAGTGGAAGTTACAGAAAATTATATATGAAATGTTATAAAAAAAATAAGAAAGTTGTTTGCCACTGAAAAGAATCGAAGAATCGAATCGACTATAGAATAAAATTAATAAAAAATATTTTTATTTTCAATTACAATAGTTTCATTTTATTTTACTCTAAATTTAATCAATATATTTTTTAAGAAACTAGTTATTCCAGGTTAACAAAATATACAGTTTATTTTAAAAAAATACAAATCAACTTTTTAAACCTATAAATATATATTAATGTAATTACCAATTTATATCATAAAAATATATTTTATTTATATTAATTGGTACATACATACACATACACACACACACACACACACACATATATATATATATAAATAGTATTTTTATATGCAAATTATATCTTGTTTATTTCCAAAAATATTGTTATTATTGACTTTAAATGTCATATCTGTTAATTTGTTTTCAAATTCAATAGTTTTAAGATGTCATATAAATTGATATTTTTAGATTTCTCTACAACATTTATTTTATAGAAAAAACGAGAAATAATTAAAAAATAAGGAAAATTTATTTATAAAATCAAATTCTTTTAATAGTCATCAAAATAAATTAGAGAAAAATTACATCATATTTTAATACTTTGCTTGAGTAGAATCTTCATACTTTTTCCAATGAGATAGATTCAAATTTTTTAGTGGAAAAGATAATATTTTTCATGTAAACTAATACAGTATTTTTTTCTTTAATTAGTGAGATGAGATCAGATTGTATCGAAAAAAAATTCTCATATCATTGATTAACATTCAGTTATTAATATTCTAATGTATATTTTGACATTCTTATTAATATTATGATTTTTCTTCTAGTAAACAGTTTTTTTAAGACTTTTTCTAATATTTATCAGTTATTAACACTATTTATTATTTATCAAATATGTTCGTAATAAATTACAATATTTTCATTTAAGTTAATTATTTTGCAATTTTCTATGATATATTAAAAAATATTTGAAAAATAACAAAGCTCTGTAATTTATTTCCTATTATTAAATTAAATCACACTTATATTTATAAGACCCATATTGAAATCACAGCTAGATTGTTTTTTACTCTTGGAATAACCCTCGTCTTATATCATATTAAAAAAGTATATACAATAAATTAGATTGAATTTAATTGTTTTTTTTAATAAAGTTCAGAATTTTTAAAAAATGAAATTTTTCTAATACTAGTTTTGGAACTGTGGCAAATTCACTTTAATATAAATGAATCAATCACCAATCATTACACAACAAGATTTTATAAATGTGTTTAATATTCACTTTATTTACTGATGCACATTTCGATTGCTACGCCATTATAATCAGAGAACTGCGTTGTAAAATTTAAGCTAATTGCGCTTTTATGAAATTTAAATTTTATAATGCAGCGTTTTCATGATGATGACCTTGTTATCGAAATGCGGGTCAGTTAATAAAATGAATAATAAGTGAATAATATTGAACACTTTTATAAAATCATGTGTTATTATAAATAAATAATTTATTTATGTTAATATCGATTCTATTATAAGTTGACAATATCGTAAAACAATTTTTTTGGTTTATTTATATTTATTTTATTTATTAATGAACTTTGTAATAATTAAATAAAAATCAAACTTTCACATACAATCATGTAAAACACAAGAAAACTGTATAATTCTTTAATAAATTTTATTAGATAGATAAATAAAAATATAAAACAAAAAAGAGGATATTAAAAGAACAACAAATAAATAAACTCAACTTTTGCTATTTTCACTCAATTTTCTTTATATTCGTCTCAAGTAATGTATAAAGTAGCTCTTGAAACAATTTATAAAAAATTCTTCTACTACATTAGACAAACATCAATTACAGGGAAAACTCTAGTCCAGTTTTCGATTTCAAATTCAGTTCATTTTGACGGTGTTGATTCTTAACATGAAATGAAATTTACACTCGAAAACAAAACATTTATATCAGTTTCTAACGCATGACTTTACTGTATAACGACTATTAGGGTGAAATACAATGAAGTTTCATTCAAAAAAATGCAGCGTTACCCTATGAGATAATTCAAGTGCTGTCCTATTTAAGTTATTGTAGGGTAAAAGGAATCTCGTCTTTCGACAAAGACTGACGAGCTATTGCTTTATTTAATCAGTTCTTGAATTAATTTCGTCGTACGCGTGATTAATCTATATTTATTTATCATTTTATTTGTTGCAATTTTTAAATATATCTATATATATATATATATATATATATAAGAAATAAAAATATCAATTTTATTATTTTAAATTAAACACATGGATTTAGAAAACAGAATTGTTGTTTTGTTGTATTTTACATAAGTACTTTTAATGTTTTTATAAATTTGTAAGTTCTACATAAGAATATGATTTCCATTTTTAAAAAAATCAAGATCAATTCCATAATTATAACTTTTGAAGGATTATTATTGATTCATTGAAATACTATTTGAACAAGTTTTATACAACAATAATAAATAAATTTAACATTAGTTCATATTTCTCATTGAATTCACATCAATAAAACACATAAATCATTTAAACTATTGTTATAAAGAACGAAATAACATCTTAAATAAATATTTTCGGAGAAATAGTGAAAACACACAGGTGGAATTTATCTTAATGGTAGATGATTATAGGTATGTTTCCAGTGCGCGTCTTTACGGAATGGTTAGTGCGTTTAAGAAAATATGTTACTGCCGGTCTCATGACACTTGTATTATACTTCGAAGACTTACACATGACTTTAATTGGAAGGAAAAAGTTTTGCGAGCCCTTTGAGAATAGCAATTCTGAGAGACGCGACGGACGACCGCCGCCACTCGAACGTGCTTAAGATGGCCTTTTCCTAATCTTATCGCTCGAATACTAATTTAAATCACGCTCTCGCACGTGCGCATCGTGGCTTTTTTACTAAATAAAACCGTTCTAGATTATATAAATTATGAGTGTTGTGGAAGCAATTGTCGGCTAAGTTTCGACCGTTTGGGAATTTGTCATGAGTTTCGAAAAATTGTTGCGTTTGCGCTTGGTTGTTTAATTATCATTGTTTACTAACTTTTTTTTACGAAATGTTTATAGCAACATGAATATAAATGTATACAAACTCACAAACACACACACACACATACATATATATATATATATAATTTCAACTGTTCGGCTAATTTTATATTTTCCTGTATGCTTTCTAGAGGAAAATATCGAACTTCAGATTTTTCATTTGTGCTATTATCTTTTAAATTGATTTGGTATAAGTTCATTGCCATTTAACCAAGTCTGGTTTATCAGTTTTTCTTTTATTAATAATTCTTAAGTATCATCAGAAAAACTCCAAAAGTTTTAATAGTGTCATTAAATATTAATTGGTATCTCACATTTAACTAATAGATCAAATAAAAGTCTAAGATTTTAAACTTACGAACAACTTTACAAAGATCTTGAAAGTCACGAATGACACTCTTCCCTTGAATTCACAATTTTAATATCCCGCAATAGAAACTTTCTTCTCGCACACCGTTTTGATATACCAAATCCGCTTGCTTGAATGAAATGTATCGATTTATTCAATAATCGTGCTTGTATTTGAAAATTCACAACATTTGCCGTGTTATACGTAGGATTTTCGAATTTTCTAACCATATTAGAGTGAAACCGTGTTGTATTAATATTGTGTTATATTAAGGTTATTTTTATTTTACAAAAAATATTTTAATACTAAAAATTAAACATATTTTTTCGTTGTATTAACAAAATTCATTGTGGTGTAATTTAATCATACTTAGATTTTAATAAGCAAGATAAAATAATCTCGAAGAGTGAAATGTAAAACACAAAGAAACAGAGTAATAAATTCCAGTACAAGAAATATTTTTGAATTAATATAATATTGAAGAATAAAACAAATAAAATAGCACGGCCACTTACTAAGAATAGCAAATAAAAAATTTCGAAGAGAGTTTTATTAAACAAATTATATAGGAAAAGAAAAAGAAATCAAGAAATTAATGGAAAAATGCTAGAAAAAAACAAAAAAGAGAGGGAAAAGAATGGTATTTTGTAATAGGAACAAGTTCTTGAAATGGATTGAAGACTAAATGTTCTAAGGTATGGAAAACTACACAAAAAGGTTTTAATCATATAATGATTTGGATATTCTGAACATTATAAATATAATTTTTGAAATGAACTATTTACAGTTTTAAACTCCAATATTTTATATAATTGGTTATATGGAATAATTATAAAATTTCTTCTTAAAATGTCATAAAAATAGATATTAAAAATGATATAACATAACACTGATAATTTTTTTTCATATATTAATGTGTTTTTTAATTTGTATAAAAAAATTACTAATTTATCTATTTAATATACCATAATTTAAACAAACACACACACACAATATATATATATATATATACATGTTAATTACCTCTTTCTATTTATTGTAGAATGATGTATTTTCCTAAAACTTTCCACTTCAACTGATTCAATGTCTTTCATTTCCTGTCCCTTCTGACGAATTTTCTAATATCACTTTTCCATTTATTTATGTAACTTTTTTTAGAAATTTTATTTATTTATTACTCACATAATAATTTATCACGTCTATCTCTTTTTCTAATGTGATCTATCCATTTCTATTTCAAACTCTTTATTCTTCATTTTTCTTTTCTCATTTTTGCTACAACGACCATAACGTTTATTTTTGTTCTAATCCACTTGGTTCTTTTTTTCTCTATGTATTATTTCCAGCATGCATTTTCCACCCTTTTTTGTGTTGTCTAGAGCTGCTTAATTATTCTAGAATTCAAGTCACTGCCATGAATGATCACAGAGAGGATTCATTGGTTAGAAACTTTTCTTTTTAAACATAAAGGAATATTTGATTTCATAATATAATGATTTGTTCTGAATTGATAATATTACATTTTTATTCTTTTTGTCTATAAATGTTATAAACACGATGTAATATATATATATATATATATATATATATATATGTATATATGTATCTACATATACACATGCTTGTGTATATGTTTGAGCGTACATTGTATATATTTATTCAAAAAGTACCAGACTTTTATTTTGAATACGATTTTTATTTCGATGTGAATTTTTCAACATCGTTGATATTCTCTAAAAAAGTAAAACTAAAAAAATTTACTCGTATTTTCTTGTTTTGTTATATTATCTCTATCCAATTGCTATAAGAAGTAACATTCATGTTATTTTGTGCTACAGGTATATATATGTACATTTGAAAAATGGTATCTCTGGAGTGATAAAACCAATTTTTAAATCAAGGTGTTGAAAATACAATATATATATACATATATATATATATATATATATATATATATATATATATATATATATATATATATACATATACATATACATTACATTACATTGGCTTCAACACGGAGCATAAAAGCTTTTATTCCTTAGTGATTAATAAATATATCTGCAGACTTTGATATTCTTATCAAAACAAAATAATCTCTGTGAAACATATGTTCTTATAATTAAATATAGATTGGTCTTTAATCTCTTAGTTATCACTGAAATGTTTGAATTTCGAATAAGAACATCTTCGAAAACACAATTGAATAAAGTGTTAGGTACAAGAAATTACAAGAACATTTAATATAACTACTTTCTATAGAGATTTATTTGTAAAGAAAACAGCAATCACGTTTTAATTTATAATCCTCGCCTACATCGAAAATATTGAAATAGTAAACACTGAAGAAAATTTGAGTCTGTGTCTTACGATATATAATATATATGTATATATATATATATATATATCTTTTTATTCCTAAAGGATATTATTTTATATTATAAACTTTTATTGAAAGGTATTATTTAAAATAATTATTCCATTTCCTTTTGTTTGACATTTTATTTAGTATAGACATTTAATTTCTTTTAAATTTTCAAACAATTTTTTTTATATAACATTATTTATTTTTCTATAGAGCAATAAATTGTATTCTATTACCTAATTCGTAAAAATAATTATGAGATTTTGTAAAATAAAGGTAATTGTTTATTATTGTATTTTATATTATACAGAACATTTTTATTTATAAGTTTTAAAATATAAAATCACATTTGAAATATATTTTTGAATAATTTTGTACAATGTGAATATAATTTGAATTATTTATATTTTTTAACATTTCTTTTTTTTACAAAAGTTGGTTCAATGCTTTTAAATTTTCTTTTATACTAGTTCTTAATCTTAAAGTAAAATAAATAACCATTAAAGTAAATAACCATTAAATATTTATCATTT
>CP092089.1:34940125-35040125 GCA_029203775.1 Neoneuromus ignobilis | reverse complement strand
TTCACACAAATCCATATTTCTTTGTCAGTTACAAATTACAAACCGTCTCGGCTGTAACGTTATTGATAGAAGTTTTAATTCGATCCGAAATGGTTTTGTATCAGTCGAAGCAGGTCAAATTAATTTAAAGAATTTACTTTCTACATTTCACGCAGAGCACAGTCAACGACTTTATAATAATATCAATTTGAAATGTTAATTGTTTTCTGAAAATTTGTGTACTTTTTTTCATCGCAAGGACGTTCATACCAGCAAAATAAATTGGGTGGAGATGGCGAAATGTGGTCGGTGGCCGGAGGTAAAACTGTTTAAGTACAATGTTGAAATTTAATTAAAATTACAAAATATCCAGCTGCGATTTTCTAACAACTGTTGTATTCATATTGTTACTAATATATTTTATAATTACTATGACGCTATTTTGGTCCACCTGTGTATTTTCAATTTTTGCTATTTGTACGAATATTTATTTAAATATGAATATTTTCTCATTTATTTATAACTTTTGGTTACTTTTCTATCTTTCAATATATATATATATATATATGTATAAAGAGAGAGAGAAAGAAATGAAGTACTGAAAATAATAATATATGAAAATATCAATATTATTTATATTTTTATCGGAATGATTATTCGCATTTATTTTTTAAAGTAATTTTTAAATTTTCCTATAAAATAAACATAATAAACTTTGTTTACTGTTTTTATTGCTTTATGAAAACATAATATACTTACTTCTATTTTTTGTACTTAAAATATATTTTTTAAGATTTAAATTAATAATTTGTTATCAAATAGATTGAAATTATTAATTTTTTGTCAAATATTTGTCTCAAAATTTGAAGTCTTCAAATCTTATACCAAATAAGATTTGTCATGTTTTTTTCATTGAAATTCTTTCTAAGTACAAATAATTCAGAAATTCATTTCAAAATATATTTATATTATTTTTTATTTTTTACTAAGTCAGTGTCATTTTATATTAGTTTATTTTGAAAAAAATTGGAAAAATTATATAATGAAAAAAATTGAAAAAATAATATAATGAAAAATATGATTTTTAAAAAGTAATTATATTTTTATGATTTATTATAATATAAATAATATATATATATATATATATATATAACTACTTTAAAAAATAAATAATTAAAATTGTTGATATTACCATTTTTTTAGGATGATTTTTTTAATTCAAGGAAAATATTTCATGTACAATAAATATGAATTTGAATCTAAAGTTTCTTAACAGTATAATGAGCAAATTTTCTTCAAAAAATAAACTACATATATTAATATAAGATAAACAATGATTTTTTTAAATTTTTTTATTAAAAAAAGAATACATAATGGTGTGCTGCATTTTTCACAAACTATATGTTGGGCTATGCAATTATTATTTTTACATATCAATCGAGTATAATTCAAAATTGGAAAATGGTTTTCATTACCTAATGGTACATCTTGTGGAATGAATGGAGTTACATTTGATTTTTTAAATTATTTCACAATAAAACACGATGAAATCACTTTTAACGCTCGTCTGACAAAATGTCAATGCACATTGCTAAATTTGTAAATTTTGCCAAAAAATATTATTATATTTTGTCAAATGGATAATTCATATACAAACCATTGCGCATTTAGCATCTTTGAAATGTTTAATACTAAATTATTAACAAAAATTATCAATTATTCATTTATAAATTATTACGCACTGTAGGGTTGATGTTACTCTCTCTCTATATATATATATGTATGTGTGTTTAGTTTTTGGACAAAAATAGTAGTTAAATTTGTATCAATCACAATTTATTAAAAAAATGTCAAAAAGCTCGTCGCATAGCATCATTGACTAAATAAATATAAAAATCTGTTAGCCGAGTTCCGTATGATATTTTTCAGGATTAACTTAGTCCGCATCGTTTATCATCCACCTCTTGGGAAATTGTCGAGATCAGTGTAAAATACTTTGTAGATGTATTTATGTGCGCGGAAAGCTTTCTAACCGATCACAATTTCCGCTCGCTACGCCGTACGACTCGATGGACTCCCGGGGACAAAACTTTACGACTGACCGACAGCGCAACGTATGTGTTGAGATATTGTCGTAACGAACGTCCACAGAGTTAAATGTCTATTTGTTAGATTCAAACGTTTGTCATTTTTTCATATCGATTTTCGATATGTTTGGTGTTTATCCAAATATATTTTTTCATATTTTTGGAGAATACATGGAGAGATTCTTTTTATTCGAAATTAGTTTCAAGATAGTTTAGTTAGAATACAAACAGGAGAATTCAGTGTATATTTCTCATTAATTTATATTATTTTACAAAATAAGTATAATTATCAAAACAGATAACTGTTATTAAAAATAATTATATTTTATTATTTGAAACACTAGTATGCTTATAAATGTGTATTCAATGTAAAAAATACAGTTTTGAAATTGAAATAAACTAACTTTATTTTCAAAAATTATCAAAAAAAAAGATTATTGAAACTTATTCAAAAAATATTGATATAGAGAACATTTTTCTGATTTTTAATTTGTAGAATTATAATTTCAAAGTTATTAAATATTTATCTTATGTAAATATTATTGAAAATAACAACATTTAATTATTTACAAAACAAGGGAAAAATGTTTAGGATTGTAATATAAAATAGTGTTTTTCAAAGTCGATCCTTATTCGAGGATAAAACAAAACTCTTTGTTTAATATAATTGGAAATTAATACTATATAATAAGGTTTTATTAAACAATCAATCAGTAACTTTAGGTAATTAAAATATAGAAAATGAATAGAAGTTGCGTTGTCGTCTGTTACAGCAATGTCAAACCTATGTTTTTTAGATTCATAAAAAAACTGTTAAGAGTTAGATTGAGATGTACTATATCAGCTATTCTCTTCATTTGAGTAATAAATAATTAATATCTACTTATTTTTATCTTTTGTAATAATATCATAATGCAACTGTTAAAATATTGTATTAATTTGTAAATAATATTATTAATTTGTAATAATACAAAATTAATTTATAAAAATAATTTATCATTATTTAATTTATTTCATTAAATAATGATAATATAATTTAATACTTGTTTTGTGTTCCTAAGTACATTTTGTTGTCATCGGTTTATATATTAGAATAAAAAAGTAATTTATCATATAAAAATAATTATGAATGAAATTAAAAATAAATACTTTTTAAATATAAATATATTTTTTGTCACAGTAAATAAATAACAGGTTTTCATGTGAATACATGACATTTTTTTATATAATTTATACACGACTATTCACAATTTATTTTATATATTTTTTTGCTATAATATATTTTTATAATCTTCCTAAAATACCAATTTATTTTGTTAAAAATAAATAAAATCATTTTGATATCAACATCTGCATAATTTAATTTAAGTTATGTTATTTTGAACAAAAAGTAGTTTTTATACTTTTCTTTCTTATAATTTATTTAGTTTTGATGATTAAGGATTTTCAAATACGAAGAATTATTTTTTTAATATTTGGTTTTAATTTGAAATTGATTTTATTAAAAATTTTCATATTTAATAGGTTTTTTTCATATAACTGTTATTAAATATATTCAGTAAAATATAAAATTAATATAAGTTATAGAAATTATTTATTATATATATATATATATATATATATATATATATATATATATATATATAATTTAGCATACGAACATCTTAATAAATAAAATAAAATTTACTTTTAAACTGTATAAATTAAAAAAGTATTCTCTTAATATAGTTAAGATGACTAAGTTATGAATTATAGATTGTAATTAAAAGTTTTATTAACGTAACCGGAAGAATTATTAATTTCAAACAAATTTCAGCGTTTTTGCTAAAAGCGTGATTTGTATGAAATAGTTTATATTAAGACGTAAAGAAATTGACTACATTATTATTTTTATGTTTTATATATATAAATGAAAGTAAAAATACATCTTCATAAATATGAATGTATACGTATATAAATTATAGTTGTTCGTTGTAACGTTGATTTACATCGCGTTTATTACGATGTGTGTATATATGAGTATATCGTACATAAATGTAATTGACGACTCGAGAATTAGGTTGAACGAAACTTGAACTATTCTGCTAACATGTCGACCCAATTTATGATAAAATATAGAACCACAGTTTATTGAACACTTAGAAGGATACATTAAATTTGTCAATAGACCTTTCTCGACGAATTGATTGTCATATTCACTGAAATATCATTGTAGGAGATAGACTATAAAGTTTCGTATTATGATACAATCGCTACTATTATAGTACATAATTAGATCTTTGGTGGTATCCATACACATACACACACACACACACACATATATATATATATATATATATATATATATATATATATATATACTTACATTAAACAAAAAGTTCAATCTTATTCATTCATAAACAAATTGGGAATTTATCACATTTTAAAACATTGTTATAATTTATTCGTTTCTGAAAAAAGTTGAATCTTTTGCAAGAATAAATAATTTTTTAAAAGCATAAAATTAAATAAATATTAATATTGAAAAAAAATAATAATGTAAATTATTGAAATGAAGATGATTGAATAGACAATTTTATTTTTATTTGTTGTAATAAATTCTGATAATATTTTGAAAACTCAAATATATAAATCTTCAAAATAATTGGAGACTACAAATTATTTATTTTATATTTGCTTATTTAAAATATTATAAAATAAATAAATTTCTACTTTTCTCAAAGATGTATATTTATTTCATAAAACTTTTGTAATAAATTGTTTAATAAATATTTAAATAAAATTCTAAAAGTTAATATTATAAAAATATTATGTAAAAGATGCACATTAATAAATTATCATTTTTATCAAAAAAACTTATTTCTTTTTTGATAAAGCCCTTAAACGTTTCAAATTAACTATTTTTATACATAAACTTTTTCATTTAAAAACCTTAAGATCTCAATTACATAAAATGAAAATGCCAAACTGAATTTGTAACTAAAAAAAAATTCCTAAATAGAGTATATAAAATAATTTAAACGTTAGAAAAGAAAGATATAATTTCCTGTAAATGAACGAGGAGTCAAACGTGGTGCGTAAAAGATAACAATATTAGTAGCGAGTCGCCCTGGAGGCAAGAAAACAGCGACAAGAAAAGGCATCTCGAGTCGTCTGTGATGCCTTAGGTGCAGAGAGGTCACGGAAGGTCAAGCACTGTGCGCTTGATGACATGGCGTCGATGGCGTGATGATACAGTGCTGCCGTTATGTGGTTATGTCTGTCACACACACAAACGACAAACAATGTGTTTATTACAAAGAAAAATATCGCTGCGCTTTCAATTTGTTATTTCGTACGGAAACATAATTTGTAGTCTGCAATTACCTATATATATATATATATATATATATATATATATATATATATATATATATATATATATATATATTGTTTTCGACAAAATATGATGACATTCGTTGCCACATAACAAGCATTTCACTAAAAATTATATATATACACATACATACACACACACCATCTTTTAACTCTATGGAATGACTACCATTTATGATATTTTTGACGGAAAAAATCGATAACAAAAAACAATTTATATACATTTTCGAATAAATTTAATTTATTATAATATTTTTTTATAATATTACGTTTAGAGAACCGATTTTACTTTTTAGACTTTTCTTATTTGTTAAAAATAAATAAAAACATTTTGATATCAACATCTGCATAATTTAATTTATATTATGTTATTTTGAACAAAAAGTCGTTTTTATACTTTTCTTTCTTATAATTTATTTAGTTTTGATGTCTAAGGATTTTCAAATACGAAGAATTATTTTTCTAATATTTGGTTTTAATTTGAAAATTATTTTATTAAAAATTTTCATATTTAATAGTTTTTTTATATAACTATTATTAAATATGTTCAGTAAAATATAAAATTAATATAAGTTATGGAAATTATTTATTATATATATATATATATATATTTATATGAAGAATTCTTTTTTGAATTTAGTTGTAAACTTTTTTAATTAAACAATTGTCGCAAATAATCTTAGATACAGCAAAAAAAATAAAATTGAGTAATAATTAACAACGAGGTACATAGGTATAATACTTAATATTTATTCTAAAGTTTTAATTATAGCAATTAAAAGTTTATTAAAATATAACGATAGTTTTTACGATTATTAAAACATTTTTTTAGTTTACAATAATTTAAAGCGTTCAATAATCACTTACTGTTCACTTATTATTTATAATTATATAATCTATAATTATATCGGCTGATACACGCCATCATCGTCAGAGCTTTTCTGTTAAAATCTAGACCAACTTTTTTATATATACCTATACTAATTTGTGTTTTGTGTCCTTATTTAATCCAACTACAACTGGGGGTTGTATCTTTCTTTTCGTCATCTGGTCTGAAAGTATGAAGTGCTTTCTCCTATTCATTGTCTTTGCAACATGTTCTTTTCCATAGATTTGTGACCTTTTTTGATGACATGAATTAACTTATTTATTACTTGTGACGGTATTCGAAAATTTTAACAAATTGTGAGGTCTGTTCTAAATGAATTGTATATCTGCATGCGTTAGTTTTGTGATTTAATTTTTTAAAATTACAGATTAATTTTTTAATTGTAGATTATATAATTATAAACAATAAGTTAACAATAAGTGATTATTGAACGCTTTAAATTATTGTGGTGTTGGGGTTAAAATTCATTTGTGTAAAGTGAATCAGCCACAGTTCTAAAACAACAAATAAATTTTTTTAGTTTCAAGAAACATTAAAAAATTATTTGCGTATTATGTATATAAATAATTCAATGATTTTTTACGAAATTTAAAATTTATTTATAAAAAAATAATAATACACACTCAATTTTTAAAATAATCTTCATTTCTATACACTTATATTTTTTGGTCAATTTCTGATTCTATTGCAAAAATATAATGGAAGTGTTGGGTCAATGAAACCATAGATGCATTTTTTCTTCGTCTTTTATAAATTTGAATTAGGTCTTATAAAAGTAATATTCCGGAAATTGGAGTAGATAAAAATTGGTGAGACAAGTCTAATGAATTAACCAGGTACAATATAATTTCTCAATATGGATTAAAACGAACATATAGTCTGCGATGTGAGATCAAACGTTATTGTGAAGAAATTTCATCTTTCATATTCCTTTGTCGGTGTATGAACTTATATGTTCCAGTTTCTTGTTTAAATTGATAAACTGTTTCTTGTAACAATCTGCTGTAATTGATTTGTCTTATTTTAAAATCTCATAGTACAAAACGCTCAATATACATCTCACCAAATACACAAGAAAATCTTTGATTGAATTTTCGGTTTCACTGTCGATTTTTTAAATGCTTGTTGTTTGAATGTTAAATAAATGTTTGTTTGAATGTTGTTTTTCTTTTGAATGCTTGTTTCTGGTCTATCCACAAATTTTGTAGTTTGCGATTATTGTAAAAGATTTTTTTATCTCTTGTAATTATTTAACACAAAAATATTATCTATCTTAAAAATGAGAACATTGCAATGTGATAGGACTTTAATTGCTATTAAGTGTTAATAATGTACGAAATATACCTTCCTTCTTTCTACATTTATCAAACTATTCAAACAAAAATAAATTGCTCTATTGGTTACACCAAATTGTTCAACAAGCTCTCTTGGGGGTTATATTTAATTATTATATAGCAGCTATTGCAACTCATCATTTTCACACTTCTTTGCTTGAAAGAATCTTGGCTTGTCATTTTTAATTCAATTTGATTTTTGGCAGTTATTGTAGATTATAATATCTTTATCAAAAGTCCAGCAATTTGGTTTCTTCAATTTTTCAGTAGAATTTTTGTTAATGAAACAAGAAAATATTTTATTGCGAAATATTATTCTATCAATTGGTTTTATGTACATTGTTAATCTGAGATTATGTTCAATATTTTAACAAATTAAATATTATTTAATGTTTTGATAACAGTAATGATACTTCTTTATAACTATAATAGCTAAAAATAGTTATTAAAAATTGGTAAAGTTAAAGGCACCGAATTTATTTATACACCTAATTAATGTTTATATTTCTATATAAAAATTAATTATTTTATCTCTTGATTATTTTAAGAAAAAAATATATATTTTGATTAATTTATATGTAAAATTTTATATTTAAAATATTTGTTTATTAACGAAAAAAAGTTAATAAGTTTAAATATTAACAAAGTTGCAAAATAACAGTAAATAAAGACATAAAAATCTTTATTTATTAAAATACACATATACATCAAAATTGTATGTATTTATTATTTATTTCCAGAAAATTTACTATAACACTTCGTATATATTCTATGATTTTGTCACACGTGTTTCTGTAAATAATACACACACAAGTTGAAATTATCGCTTATAAAATACGACAAGTTTGCGAGTTTTTAGTTATGTTTACACATTTTCAAGAAGCCAAAATGTACGTATAAAGTGTTTACCGCATATAGTAATATACATATATATTTTCTCTTCCAATATATATATATATATATATATATATATATATACATGTGTGTATATATGTATAAATATAAAGATGTGTGTGTGTTTGTATATGCGTGAAAATGTATATCTGTGTATATAAGGAAAATACTTCTTCTCAGTTCCCCTAATTTTCTGAATAAACTCTTGCAAAGTTTCGGTTTGAAAGTCATATAAACTTACACTGTGCTAAGAGAAGATGTAAAGACGGTCTTTTACAAAATTCAGGTGGACTTTTGCGTTCAATTCCTTTGTTTTATTGATGACGGTGGGTAAAGTTGTTCATGACAAGCTCTAATGCGTTCAAACGTAACTGTTGTTGAACCGAACATGTTAATGAAAATATATTTACACAATTAATAAGTTTACTAACTTTTTAAAAAAGAAACATTTTAAAAGTTTACATTTTTAATAAAATCGTTAAAAGTTTTTAATAAATTAACCAGAACGTAATTGATGGTAATTGATGGAAATTATTTTTTTTAATTCTAATTATCGATCCTTTAATGTGAAAATGAAAAAATTATGGGGAATGTTTTAATAATTTAATTATTATTATACAGTTTTAATGAATGCTTTTAACGAACAGAAAAGTCGATATTATATTGTGAATGGTATCAAATTTCGTGACAATTTTTTTTGTACATTCATTTTTATTTTAGAGTAAAACACTTTGCTTTGAGTAAAATGTTTTTACATTGGATTATTCAAAATATAATAGTTATTTATCTATATGCATTTATACATTTATTACGATTGTAATTTTAATTTAAAAAAAGCTTGAATTGTATTTGTACTTCTGTAACTAAAAATATTTTGAAATTTTAAATTAAAATGAATATTAATTATGACCAAAATGTGGTATTATTTTTAATTGAGCTGTATAAAAAAATATTTCCTGCGATGTTGAAAAACAATCAAATTGGAAATTTAGTTGACAAGGGCATTTTGAGATAATATATATAAGCTTACATTAAAATATTTTTATTTTGCTACTTAAAACATATGTTAATTAAGAATTACTTAGTAATTATGTTAAAAAGTATTGAATTTAGCAAAATCAGCAGATATATTATATCATGTAATCAAAGTAAAAATAGTTGAATTGTCAATTTAATTAATAAATACGCTTATCAATAAAAGTTATTAATTAAGATACATATTTTTCAAATTTTCTCTCTTAGGACGAATTTATGGTAATATATTTAATTTAGCTAAATCAACAAATAAACTAAAATTAATTGGATTCTTATTTTAACTGATAAGCGTATTTCATAATAAAATCGATTAGCTAAAATAGAAATGTTTTAATTTTTGTCAAAAACTTATACATATGAATTAAGATTAACTTGTGGCAAATATTGTATTAAAATTAGCTAAACCCACACAAATGTTTGGTATAATGTTAAAAAGAGTTAAATTGTGATTTTAGCTGATAAATTAATTTTGATAACTTTATTACTTCATGTAAGTCACCAGTCAATTAAAATCCTATCCCTGAAAATTAAATAATAGTAACATAAAGAATATCTAAAATAATATTGAACTTATTTAAATTAGAGAAAATATTTCGAAATAACACCAAAAAACCTTGAATTATGATTTTATAATTATAGTTGAAAGAGTAATCATGTTGTAATTAACGGATGTAAATTATTTTTTTATAAATTACTAATTATAAAAAAATAAATACATTCATTTTATATCAAATTTTAAATTTGTTATAACTTTTATCATGTTAAAAATATTAACATTTTTCCTACCAAATCGTTTGTAAGTGACTGTCATTTTCAGGCCAAGTATATCGAACACGGTACACTTTATAGAGTTTGATATTGATAAAAATATTATTTAGCCTGTAAATATTAAAAATGGTACACGTACAGGGAAAGGAATAAAAGAAATATATTCATGTTAAAATATGCTCAAATTATATTGTATTATTAAAGTAATTTTTTTATTGATTATGAGTTTCGTATTTTTTTTAAAAAAATGACTAGAAAGTTTATTAAAAATGTATTAAATTCCATTAATAATATATTTTTATTTTTGTTAACACGATTTATTATAAAGGTGTGTTTGAAAGCACTATTTTTTAAAAATAATATTTTTTATATATTTTTATATCTACTTATGTTGTGCAATAAAATTCTATATTAACATTTAAATTTCTAAAAAAATATTTAGAATTAAAAAACAGAAAATTAAATACTTTCTATATTGAATTTTTACCAATTATGTATAAAAATAGAAATATTTTTAAAAAAGGGTATGAATTTTTAATAGTATAATTTCTATAAAAAATTCTAATAAGTTTCCATATTTAAATATGTATATTAAAAAATAATTTAAAAAGCTTGTTATCAAAAACAGTTCATAACTCTTTCATTAAAATTATAATTATTTTTAAAAATATGAATTTTAATTAAAACATTAAATAAATGTATTTGACATCTGTACAAGAGCGGTTATTGTACGAATAACCCCTAGTCAAATATTGCATATAACCCATAAAAACGACCATAGGCGAATATGAAAATAGTTATAGTAATTTCCGTTGAAAATCAACCACTAAAACAATTTACATGTTCCCCATACGAAGCAACATCCTTTTACTAAAACGTATTATTGTATTGAGTGGGCAACTATAAAGTAACTCCTAAACTTACTAAACTAATAGATAGAATCAAAAGTTATAACAAACACTAGATATAATACATAATAGTTGTTAGAACAGTTTATGTAATACGTATACTTTAATTAATTAACTCTAGATATATTTGAGGGTTTGTGGTTTATTTCTCTAGGAGAATATATATATATATATATATATATATATATATATATATATATATATATATATATATTATCGGAGTTTAGATCTATATATTTATTAATGAAATTTATTTCTTAGATGTTGATCATTTTCATGTGCATAAATATTTTTCATATAATTTAACATTATTTATTTCATAGAATTTTAAATTATTTACTATACACATAATTATACGTAAAATTTTAATGAACTATAAATACTATAAAAATTATTTTTTATTGAAATTTTTGTTCGTTTAATATAATTTTAATGAGTATTTAAGTTATAAGATTTATAATTTTTATAAATGTCTTTCCAGATTTTTTTTCATTTTTGTTATGTAAAATTTTATTTTGACGTAAATATAATTGAACTAATAATTAATACACACACGCGCATACATGTACACACACACACACACACACACACACATATATATATATATATATATATATATATAAGTTAATTTTTCTGTAAAACTATTGTCATTTCAATTTTTTTTATGAATTTTCTCTGTTCATATAATAACATTCAAAGATTTGTTTTTATTGTAAATGATGTAAATTAATAACATTGAAATATATTAATATGGGTATACATAGTATCATAATGTTTATTAAATATTAAAAATAAAGATAATGATCTTGAAATATATTAATTTTCTTTTAATTTTTAAATTGTATAAAAAAATACAATAAATATTTTTTCACTACAATAATCTTACTCAAATTATGATATGCAATTGATCGAAAATTCCAATAATATTACATATATTGAAAGTTGTATATTAAAAAATATAAACCTCCAAGTTGAGTAAAATTTCACGATATACTTTTTAATTTTGAATCATTTTTTAATAAAAACAATAGTTGTGTATTTCAACAGATAACATTTTTTTATAGTTTCACGTATTTATGTAAAATGGTATTCATATAATATGAAATTTTCTTCATTCTATATAGAAATAACAGTAATGGAAGTTATTTTTTGCTTATAGTTTTTTTTTTTTTTTGGTATATATATATATATATATTTAATATGAAAATATATTATTCAATAAAAATTGGAATTTATTCTATATAGAAATAACAGTAATAGAAGTTATTTTTTGCTTATAGCTTTATTTTTTTTGGTATATATATATATATATATATGTATATATTTAATATGAAAATGTATTATTCGATAAAAATTGGAATTTTTATTTTTGTTTAACTTTAAAAAGTTTCAACAATACTTTTCCACTTTTCAATATGTAATAAATTGAATTTTAAAATTAATTATAAAAAATATTTATTTTATGAATTACAATACTTTAAGAAAATAAAATACGTATTTAAACAGAAATAAATTAAAATTTGTGTGTTTCAAAACAAGGCTTATTATCTTTTTAGACATTTATTTATGATGAAAGTATGCATATGTATTTTATGTTTTAACTATTGATGATTTTTCATTTAAAATAAATTAATGTATTTATATAAAACATGTTTAGAAAACATAAAAACGCCAAGAAAAATAAATAGTCTGTCGGAGATAAGCGAATTAAAGGTCACTGCGTCAGATGCTGTCGTTATTGTTTGAAGGAATGACCGACATTATAGAAAAAAAGGCACATATATTTACCACATTACATACACATACGCTCAAAAAGGTTAAACTCGTGACAAAATACTCTATGAGGGTTCACTCTATATCCAAAATCCAGAGATACATGCATGTATGTATCTGTAACGTGTTTTCTCATCCTCCCATTCATGCAGGATTAGGATAAATGATAGCTTCAGCCCGTCGACGATTCCGCCCTGTCGCCCAACGATCGAGCCAGCCAGCCACCCTGAACTGACAAGGGTTCGTCGTACCCGGCCGGCCAGTTACACTGTGCATTGTAGGCAGTTGGGTTCCGTCGTCAGTGGGGCAAATCAATTGAATTCCTTCGGACCTAATGACATCGCAGTTCGAATTCACTAAGAGAAAAGGTTAAAGCGAATGCAGCGCCCCATATCGGGGCCAGTGTCGCCCACTCGCTTAATTGAACTATTGATTGCAACTGTCTATAGTTTGTGATGCGTTCGACACGGAAATTGTATCGACCGGATCGTGTCTTTTGATTTCATATCAGATTGATTTTCGAAATTTATTTTTCGAATGGACACAAGTACAACTTTTACATATCAAATAATTTTGAATATAGTGGCATTTTTACTCATTACACATATATTCTAACAAATGTGTTAGTATTTCATTGTTGATTTATTTTTAAAAATATCTTATTTTCTTATATTTAACAATTATTAATAGAATAATTAAGAGTAAAAATATTAATTGTCTTCTTATATAATTTATTCCTAAGTTGTAGAACTTTTCATCATCAAATAGATACTTAATGAATTTTTGGAAATATCTATAATTATATAGATGATTATTATTATTTTTATGTATATGTATTATTTTTAACGAGAAATATTCTGAATTATTTATTAATTTAATTGTTTCTATCTTCAATCCAAAAATTGAATAGTAGCGTTTTTTCTCCTCTTTTTCTCTCTAAACTACATCAGTGTTTTCTTAATTACATAAACTTTTATTCGTATATATTTTTAATCTGTTTAATAAACTATTATCTTAGAATTCTTCTTCTTCTCCATTTTTCCTTTCAGAATATTCACCATGAAATTTTTATATCTATTTTAAATATTCTCCAAATCGTTGTATTTTCATTATAGTTTTGATTAAAATTTTTTTTTCATCGACTTTTCTTAGAGCATCTTTATTTGTCATTTTTTACAATCTATAGGATTTTTCTTTCCACTCTCCTTCAATATCATATTTTTCAATAGTTTAAGTTTCTGATTGTTACAATATTCAATGTGAGGAGTATTTTTTTATTATTGAAAATTATCGTTACTGAAACAATTCTTTTCTTTATGCCCATCGAATATTTTCCATATTTTGTAATTTTATTCTTAGATAAATATAAGTTTTTACTTCTAATGGTGTTTTATCTACCTTAAATTTAATTTTGGTTTTTCTTTTACCAGATACCATAGTTTCTGTCTTCTTTGGTAAATTTCCATTCTATAGCGTTCTCTTAAAATAGAATTTATTACTTGTAAATAATTTGGTATTCTTTCTTCATTTCGTTAAATTGACAAATTTCAATGTATTAACATCATAAAAAAATAATTTACAATTAAATTTAACTTGTTTATTATTAACTATCTATTATTTTCATCTATTTAATAGACAATATGTTGTATTTTATTGAATATAATTTGAAATCCTTGATTGTTTTGTTTGAATTTTAACCCATATAAGTTTATTAATACAATTCAAAAGTGCTGTTCAACAGTGTATTCTGAAATATAGTTTATATAAACATACACGGTTTCAGTAAACTTAATATAATTGAAAATAAGTTGGTTGTATCATGTAATATGTATGTAAGATGAAACTGCAATAGCAATAATATTTAAATTATATATGCACGTCTTTGAAGGACATTCAATTTACATAAATTGGACGAATCTAATGAAAAGAGAGCACTTTTGAGTTTTACGTTGCAAGTTTTATGCTAATTTCAATTTCAAGCTATGGAGAACGATAGTTGAATTATACGTATGCATCTTAAGTACCTTTTCAATTATTATCGAGTCGTAAAACAGTTATAATGTGCAAAAAAATATTCACTAGAAGTAATCTTTAAATTATCTTTCTAAGAACTGTATTATTCATTTTTTTGAATTCTTTAGTACTACGAAAACCAACATATGGCGTTTATTTTTCAATTCATAAAATTGATGAAAAATAATTTTTAATTTTATTCATAACAAAAATATAAAATCTAAAATATGTTATTCCTATTCATTTTTATATTAATAAATGTAAATGTCCATAATGGGATAAAATAAATATTTGTGTTGATTACATGTACTTGAAAATACTTTTACACTAATGATATTTAGTCTATATTTTTATTTATTATTGAAAAAGTTTTTATTGATTTTTGATTGTCATGTCAAGAATGTTTGTTCTTTTCAAAAGACATGACTCATGATTTCGAATTGGATGAAAGCTCTAAAAGTTTCTCATTTCGTACATTCTTTTGTATTTGATTGTTAGAGGCAAGCACACAAAAGAAACGTACATGGAGTTCATCGTCTTATTATTATTATAATTATTATTTTATGAAATTTCTATAATAGAACTAAAATCATTTGCTTAAAAAATTATTTTATTCGAAGTATAATAAATAGTCTATTATGTATAAGTGATAATTTGTTTCAAATAAATACACAAATAAATTCAACTCTCCTATTTTTTTCATTCACGTATTTATTTCCTTATCATGATTAATTTATTCAATAAAAATATTCTTTATTCGAAAAAATATTTTCATCAAATAGAAATAATATTTTTATAGCATATAATATTCATTTATATGTATTTTTATCACTATTTCCAGAGAAAAATATCGAATTATTTGAATTTTTTTTAAGTATCATAATTTTGAATAAATAAAATGTTATTAAATCATATAATAAATAAAATAAAATAAAATATATTAATTATATATTGATATTTGTAATTTTTTTGTAATTTTTCTAGTCAAATAGTGAAAATAGATCTCATGAATAATCAATTTTGTCACGTTTTGTTAAATGAATTTGAACGTTTGATTTTGTGAAAATTGCAACGAAATCAGTGAATATCTAATTAATTATTGTAGTTAAATGTTTTTCATTTTCATATTTGACTTATAATAGGTTATTATCAAGCACGTGGTATACATTTGGTCACGTAGACATTTAATTGCTGTTTTATTCGATATTATTCCAAATATATGATTGGTTTAAGAGTTTAAGCTTATAATTATTATTGATATTAACTATATATATATATATATATATATATATATATATATATATATATACACAGAGAGAGAGAGAGAGAGAAAGATAAATAATGCATTGAATTAAAAAAGAAAAATTCATAAAAAATTCCTTTCATTAATTATTTGTTTAATTTTTAAAAGAATGATTTTTTTATTATTTATTATCGGGGGACGAAACCTTTTACTCGCTTTGCTTATCGACGTTCGAACTTGTTTCTGTTTAACAATGTAAATAAATTATAAAAAATAAAACGTTTCAAAAGCTATATTAATATTTCTATGTAGACGATGTTTATTATATATTGATGGCCTGATGTGCATTTAAATATAATGCCAATGCAATTAAAATTTGTTTTGCCCGAAAATGTATCTGAAAATCTGTCCGAAAAATCTGCCGAAAAATCTATCTTTTTCCATTTTTTGTTAATTTTAATATGTTATAATATTTGTATTTTGGTAATTTTTGGAAAACTTCAGGGAAGTGTGAAAATTAATTTTTTCTCTTTCTCTGTATAAACTAGTTTCATCGCCAAATTAATGTCATTAATTCCCACGATACTAGGAATGTAAACGATTATCTCTGAAGATTAACGATTGAAATTGTGGAGTGATATGAAAATGTTAATATATTCACATCATTTTGCAATTAAAATTATTAATCTTCGGAGATAATCGTTCATGATCGATTTAGATTATTGACATTAATTTTGCAATAAAATTATTTGATATATAGAGAGAGATAATTAATAATTTTAAAAAATCTTATAGAACGTATTTGTTATTAAACAAAAATAATATTAAAAAAATTTAGATTTAGATTAAAAAGATTTAGATTCGATGAAGATTAAAAATTTTAATTTTTTCATTATATTAACTTTTCTAATATTTATTGTATGAAACCTATTTTATAATGTTAGATAGATATTAAAAAAACGTTTTTTTAATAAGATATGTGTAAATCATTGATTAAAAATTATCATTATAATTTTTAGATTGAAAATATTTTCATACAAATGAAACATACCAGTGACTTTATCTGGAATTGGTATATTTAGCTTCCAAATTATTTTATGTGCTCATTCATGTATTGTATCATCATTAAAAAATCATTTTGAATTTTTTGATAATTCGTTTGATGTTAGTCAAATATTTCGAACAAACATTTTTTGTAAAATTGTTGTTGATTTGCACACATTTCATTTTCTTCAACGCCAATAATTTATAAACTTAAATTTGATTACTCTGCATACATATATACATTATACATACATACATACATACATACATACATATATATATATATATATATATATATATATAACAAATAGATTCTATAGTAAATATTATTAATTAAAAATATAAATCATTACATTTATTCATTATAATATTTAAATATATGTCTTTCAGTATTGATTAAGTTTTATTAGAATTAAATAATATATTTTTTTTATTAAATAAATAGTATAAATAAATTCATTCCAAAATCAGTAAAAGGAAATTGTATCCAAAAATATTTAAATTATATAAATTCAAAAACTGCTTCGAATAATTCTATAGGTAGCCCAAATGAGACTTAATAGTTTAATTGTACATTTACTTGCTTATTAATATTTACTATCCTTTATTATCCTTCAGTTTAATTGAACTATCCTATATAAATATTTATTTTTGTTTATTGAAGTATTAAATTTATTTGAAAATGGAATATTACTGAAATGTTATTATTTTAGTATACATACATATATACAATCATATATATATATATATATATATATATATATATATATATATATATATATATATATATATATATACAGTAACTTTAATAATGTAACATTTGTGTGAAATATATGGTCGGATTGTATAAATAATATACGACTTTTATGTTAAAACCGTAAATGTATATGTGTAATTAATAATGTAAAGAGTTCTTAAAAAATTTATTGTGCTGTAAATAAATCCCTTTTGAGATCAAACTTTGACATATAATCCGGCTTGTAGGCTTTATGTTTCTCGTGTACTTATATAAATCTTTCTCTCTATATGTATATTTTAACATACATGCAGTTTTTTAACTTAAATATGTGGTCCGGCTAATGTTCTTCACAAAAACATAATTTCAATATTTTTTTAGTAAATGTTTGGCAAAAGACCATTTTTATTTTACAAGTGAAAAAACTGTAAAAAACTTGTTTCTATATTTATATTTTTGTATTATTTTCATGAATTTTTAATGATATTTTTATTCATAGTTGAACAGTATTTTTAATGATTATAACTACAATTTAAAATTGTTGAATATATGATGTTCAAAAATTATAAATATGTTTATAAATAAAATTCAATACTTTTTCAATTAACTATTTTCAGTAAATGTAAACATGCATATATAAATATTAAATATATTTTTCAGTGAGATAATTTTTTTAATCATAGATTTTCACAACAAATTTTAGTTTATAATTATTTTTGTCATGTTTAATTTATTATATGTTACCTCTTCATCAAAACAACAAATATTTAATATATTTTTTATGAATTTAAATAAATACTTGTTTTTTTAAAGAAAAAAATATGTTAGTAATGATTAAGATATTCGAATTAAAAATTATTTTTAATTGTTATATGAAAAATAGTTTCTGATGGCGTATTGGAATGCAACTTATGTCATGTGGAAAATTGTGTTCGAATCCTGACAAAACAGTCCTCAAAGTTTGAGGTTGAGCATGAGAACAATAATCTCATTTAAAAAACAATATAATCGCCATGAAACTCTCACCAAAAAAGCCTAATTAAGCTAGTATTATCTGAGAAACAAAGTTTCTAAAAGAACTGTAAGGTTAAAGATGTTAATTATACACATAAAAAATATTTTTAAATTTATTTTGGAAATTTTTAGTTCATTATTTTAACAATATTTTAATTATAAAATATAATTAAAATTCAATATAGTATAATGTATGAAAAATACATTTTATTTTGTTGAATATTTAATTATTTTATTGATAATAATTGAATTTATTAATAATTTACTAAATATATCAAAAATATTAAAATCGTTGATGGATGATATATATATATATATATATATATATATATATATATATATATATATATATAATTATTTCAATAAATAATTAAATTTGAGGAATTTCAGTTAAAAATATTTTCACATTAAAACATTATATGAGTTTCCTAGAATATACATTATTATATATTCTATTTATTTTGAGTTATTTGAAAATATGACGTAAGATTTTTTATTTATCATTAAATATAATCTCTCTTTAAATAAAAAATGAATTATGTCAATGTTACTTTGCATATCCTCTAGATTCATTTTAAATTTTATTTTATCATATGTTACGAGTGCGTATGTAGTGAGTATATAAAAAAGTCATTATCACAACGGAAAATACAAATGGATTTTTTTTATGAATATTTCTTTAATTTGTGTTACGTTCCTGCAATCATGACTATCATCTCCCTAATAGATACTAACCAAGGACGTCGTATCCTCTTATTATTATTATTATTATTAGTTTGACAAAAGCGCTTCGAGCATGTGAATGTCATACAAATGCGGTATGTCACTTCAGGTTCACGAACCCTGTACCAACAGAAAGCCGTATTCAAGCCGTAACAGCATGCTAATATTTTGTACAGCATACGCGTCAACTACAAAACAGTATAACAATAACGTGACGTAGCCATTGTTACAATGTTCATTAACAGACGCCCTACAAAGGGCATAACATATTAGTGCTCTTGTCACGCACATTTATAGTGTGTGTCATATGTATAAATACGCTATACCCTTTCGCTCTAAACAGGCATAAAAATGTGCATATTCATTACGCGAAGGTAAATAGAGGGATACAGGTGAAATCACATGAAGTGCGTGCGTTCGAGTGAGATAAGAGTATGTTCGAAAATGTCGGGGGATGGTAAGTACAAGGTGACGCAGATAAAATGGGAGTACAGCGTTGATTTTCATAATTATGAATTGTTATTTCGAACATTATTTTTCGTTGATTTTATTTTGAGCCTGTTGTTCTGTTTTATAGTTAACATTTTTGTTGTAAAAATAAATAGCTTTTAAATCGACTGTGTGGATATGGACTCTTATTTTGTTTTTAATTTAGAGTAAAGTAATAAAACAGTATATATAGAACGAAAACGTAATAAATAATTTTATTTGGTCATATTCTATAAATAATATGGTTTGAACTCGACTGAAAATTTGTATCGACTGTCATTTTGATTTCAAAATGTATTTGTAAAATGAATATCCATTTTCATTTTGTAGTCTGATTAAATCGATTCTTTAAATTAACAGATATGACAAATAAATCATTAGTAATGAATTATTGCATCACACACACACACATATGTGTATATATATATATATATATATATATATATATATATATATATATATGCGAAATATAAACATTTGTTTCTTTGAATATATTTAAAAGTTTTTTTTATTATTATTACAAAATTATTGAAAAATTATTAATCAAAAAATATTAATTAGTTAGTGCAATAGATGACAAGTAGAATATTTTTTTTAATAAAATAGCAATAGTGCAATTTTTTATTTTATTTCAGTAGAAAAATATTTCAGTCAATTTTCAATTACCAATATATTAGGTTGGCAAATATCTCCCTTCCGCCTTCTGGTCTTTTGAATTTCGCAGCTATGTACAAAAAAAAAAAAAAAAAAAGCGGAAGAGAGATACTTGCCAACCTAATATTAACGAGTAAAAATTGATAATGATATTAATTTGGTTTTATTTAAGAAATATTATATTGATTTTAATTTGTCGTAATAAATATTATATTGTAAAAATGTAAAATACATTTAATTTTTAGTTAAATATATATAGGTGTTTTTTAAGCGTGATAGAACTTTAAATTGAATCTCTATCGAAAGTTCTATTTATTTCGCCTATGTACAAAAAAAAAAAAAAAACATTTCATATTATATATATATATATATATATATATATATATATATATATATATATAAATGTGTGTGTGCATATGTATAAAGGTATGATAAAGATGTTTTTTTAGGATAGATGGAACTTTACATAGGAATTTAATTTAAAATTCTATCACGCTTAAAAAACTTTATATATATATATATATATATATATATATATATATATATATATATATATATATATATATATATATATATATATATATATATATATATATATATATATATATATATATATATATGAAAACATTTTCAATAACCAAAATATAATTACTTTCTACAAAATAAAACTCGAATATTTTTTCACAAATATATATTCTAAATTTTATGTATTTGTTTAATCTGTTCTATTTTTTAACTTGATTATAAATATTTCTTTTTTAAATTCTGTTAATTTTAAATTAATTTTAGAACAAAAAATATCAAATTTACTTTAAAATATCATATACGCTTTGATTGTACTGAAAAGTGCACATCCAGTTGTCTTAAATAATTGAAATTAGCAAAAATATTATTTTTTATAAAAAAGGTACAAAATACTAATCTGATCATGCAGTCGTAGAGAAGAAAATTTAATTACGTTTATATGCAAATACTGAACGACGCTGCAAGTATCTGTAGTACATACGTTATCCTGTTGTTCAAATGTCCCATTAGGATTAGTAATCAAACGACAGGATTCAGTAATTAACAAACTAGAGCTATGCAAGATTCAATTGGCATACTTCCGGAACAAACATGTCTGGCGATAGACGTTCGAAAGAAGGATGGGGGTGTTACGAATCAAACAGATCATATTTATAATTTACATTTATATTTAATTTGTATACAAACACATACACACTATTTATATATATATATATATATATATATATATATATATATATTAATCATTTATAATTATTAGATAGATTAAAGAATATTATATATTTATTTTAATATTCTCAAAATAATAGAATAACAATAAATATTTGATAATTTTAAAATGTACAAAAGTTATCATATTATTTTTTTATACAAATAAAATATACTATTTCTTATTTCGAATAGAGATATTTTTAAAAATAAAAAAAATATTTATACAGATATATCTTTGATTGGACACTTAAGACTTATTTATACATTGTATTTTATTTTACTCAAATTTGATGTAATTGTTAGTTAAATAATGTAATGTTATTTACTATATTATAATAATTGATTGTGTTAATTTTCATTAAGTATTAAATTTAATTTACTTTAATTTTTAAATATTTTATTGTTAAAATATTTTTTTTAAAAAATAATAATTAACTCATAAATAAATTGTCATATATTAATATATCAATAATATTTTGTGGATCAAATAAGTAAATCTGTCTAGGGGTACAGATAGATAGATCAATATTTTGGATCTATGCTGCTATTCTAGCTTAGTAAAAATATAAACACTATAAGAATCAGCGAAACATTAGGACGTGTAGTTCAAAATATCTACAAAAAATAATTTTGAATTTTCTTCAAATTCATTTCATGTTAAGAATTTTTATATTATATAAATTTTATTATCATCAGATATGTTATTGTGGGCAAAATATGCACGGTGCCCAGCATTTACTAAAACATGATTAATTTTAATACCTACTTATATAAATACTAATTTATTAGATTTTTATTATTCTCATATTTCAATTATCTCTGGTTGCAAAAATCTAGGTTTAAATGAATACAATTTAAATAATAAAAAAATATGTAATATACAATATTTATAAAAGTATGCATACAAAGTTGGTATAAAGATATAAGAAAATTGTGTTATAAATTTCTTAATATTTTTACACACAAGTATACTAACTTGTAAAAATATTAAGTTATTCAAATACAAAGATGAGTTAATATTTTATGATATATTTAGTGTATAATAGTTCTAAAGCAAGTTTAAAATCTAGTTCATTAATTGAATAATTTTTATATAATACACTACTTATGAATATTAAAGATTTTTACTTTTCATATTCGTTTAATATTACTTTGTAATTCTGTATTGTATAAAATATATGTACTCTTATAAAGTATATCATAAAAATTATATAAACATTAGTTTATATTTTAATTGTAGGGGGTAACGGTCGTTCTCTATACAGTAGTTTATTAGTTTAGTATTCCATAGGTTAGTGTTAATATGTCTGCATACATTTTTCAAATAATTTAATGAAAACTAAGATATATTTCAATTAAAATTTATAATATGTTTTAAAATATTTTAATGTGAATTTTCTTATGGATTTAGTTACAGAAAGTGTTTATGTGGAATATGTGAAAATCATTTTAAAATTTTTTAGAGTGAAATATTATCTTGTGACGTCAATCTATAAATGTGAACTTGAAGTATTATATGTATTTTTCTATTTCAAAAATAAGTTATTCAAAATATTTTTTTAAAAGAAATGAATCTTTTTGAATTAAAATTAAATAATAGAAAAAAATATAGCTATTATTGAAAAAGATGAAAAGAAATATAATTAGTTTATTTAACATAAAGATCATAAATTTTAAGTGTGTGAATGCAGCCAAGTACATAAGTCTTTCAAATTATACAATTTTAATAATTAATTAAAATAATCTTCATATTTATTCATTTTCTAATTAGTAGTAGTATATATTTTTTTACTGGGGTATAATGTATGAATTTATTTACAACTGGAGAACAAATTTCATTAAAAAAATTAAAATATTCGAAAATGTCTTATATATCCTTTGACCTAATTTAATTTTTAATAATAATATAGAAAATTTTATGAATTATAGTCTCAAATATACATATAAATCCATATTTATCTAGAAATTATATGTGAAATATTTTTCACAATTATGTGATTTGATTGAAAAACAGAACTTTAGTAAAAATATTTGTGTTACAAAATAGTGTTGTGATATGTGAAATAATCGAAATTTGATTAAGGATGCTGAAATTATAGAATCATCATTCGTAAAAAGGTAATATTATTAATTAATTAGAATATATATTTAAATATGTTTATTATCCTTATCAGCCATTTTTATCCACTGCTAAATGAAGGTATCATTCAAAATATTTCAATTATCCTGAACCATCACATTTCCTTTTCATTCTACATCGAAATCTTTTCTTGTTTTCTTATATGTTTCTTCTTAATATTTTTTATTACGGGATCCTAATAAATAATTTTTTATCCATTGATGATTTTTTTCTTAAATAAGTCACTATTATTATAAATATTCAGAAATGTTTTTTACTTTCGAATCCATTCGTTGCTCTTCTTGTCTTTAAGTGTTATTCTTAACATAAATCTTCCATATTTTTTGTGTTATTTATACTTGTTTAATTGTTCTGACATTTGAAATCTATGTTTCTTTAAGTAATAATATATGAATTCTATAATCTCTAAATCCATTCAATAATACTGTTTATAAGAGTATCATTTAATGTTTATATTGTTTTAATTAATATACTTTAAATTCAAACATAAATATTTCGTGGAAGTATTGAAATTAATTGATATAAATTGATAAATAGTTGAAAATGGGTAGTAAAATAATTGAAACATGTAATTGGAATAAATTGATAAGTACAATAATAATGAAAATGATTGATATTTTTTTAAATGGCAAACACGTTAATTTTCATTATTTAAAAACATAGAATTCTCAATATATTTATTTCTAATAAATTACGTTCAATTCTAGTTTACATGTAAATTGAATTGTACACATGAAAAGAAGTTTTAAATTTATTTTCAAATTACAATAGTTTTATGTCGGAACGATATCAACTGAACGTTCTGTAAATTTAATTTAAACCTGTAGAAAGACTATCTACAACTAGAAGATAATCGAATAATTAAATTTGAATTGCATAGAATATAATTCAATTCTAAAAAAATGAAAATCCATACTTACTTAATTGAGTATGTGTTTTGCATAAAAAAATGAGTTTTAAATAAAAGTTCAATTTTCGTTTTGTGTTATTATATCCAGAGTAGTGCCAATTTTAATGTAATTCAGAAATACTTAAAGGTATGAATAATTAAATGCGTTTTAGCAAAGAATATTTAAATTATATAATTTAAAATTAGTTTCTTTATTTACCATGATTTAATTATTTGTTCTTGGGTAAAATTAAGTTATTTGTGTTTGTTAATACATTTTGTAACAGGATTTTTCAAAGTTTTATGTACACATATATATTCAATTACATTTTTACTTACATACATACATATATTTATATATATATATATATATATATATACTTTATAGTATAAATTATTTTTCGTTTTGAAATAAAATAAAATGAGATAAATTGTCGTGTTCTATAACTTAGTTCCCGAGAAAAATGTTCAACTATTAAATATGGTTATAGAAAAAGTTTCAAACTACACGTATATCTTGGTCAAGAAACGTTATTTGATTGATGTATAACACATATGTAATAAAAAGATTAAATAGTATGAAAAGAATTTCGGAACAGATATAAAAAAGAATATTAACAGACAACTTATCTTGCAATATAAAAAATCGTATTTTTGATGGGCATATATATATATATATATATATATATATATATATATATATATATATATATATATATATACATGTATACACACACACACATATATACACATATACATGTGTGTGTATATGTATATTTATATTAAGTCTTATATAATACATTTTGATTTTCTTTAAATATAATATTTAAAATATGTTTAAAATCTGTTATCTTATTCAATGAAATATAATTTATTGATGTTCGAATGTAAAATCAAATTTTGAAAGATATTCTACATAATTTATAATTGAAATTAATTTAGTCCCTTGATTTTAACTATTGCAATTAGATATTACATAAATAAGTTTCATATTACATATATATATATATATATATATATATATATATATATATATATATATATATATATTGTTTTTAAGATTTATTTCATTTGGAACATTAAATCTAAATAACCTTTGTATTTAATCGTTATTATGTTTTCCAAAAGTTTGAAGTGAATTTGTTTCTACTTATGAAACAATATTGTAAAATCATCAACAGGTATTATTTATATAATTAACATTTTCTTTAAAACGAGTTGTTGAAAGTCGCCTTATATTTGTCATAATTAACATATTTATCGTCTTTGAAATCAATGTACTCAAAATTCATATTATAGAATTAACATTTATGTAAGATTTTAATTTTTCAAAAATATCTAGACGATTTGCAATTTTTCATCCAAAAATTATTCATAACGTTTTGTCTGAAATTTCTATCTTACATTTTTTTGTGACGTAATACAAATGTAACACTCGACAAGAATGAACCTACACAATAAACTAGATGAGCGATGTCATTCGAACGTGCATACATACAGATGAGAATTTCCGTTGCACGGCGACAGATGAGAATGCGTTACAGAGTTTTCATGTTTGAAATAAAAATATTTTTGTTATAACGTTTCGTATGAAGGTATTATGCATACATACATAATATAAAATAAGTCGACAAATTTCGTACTTATTTATTTTTTTGTGTTATTTAAATGTTTAGTAAATAAATCCCTCTTTAATTGTAATATATATATATATATATATATATATATATATATATATTTGTGAATCTAATAAAAATGAGTAAAATAACACCAATTGTCTATTTTTATATTTTTCAGAGTAATCAAAGCATATTGAAATAGAGAATTTGAGAAAAACTTTATATTACACATATGCTTGGTTTAAATGCTTCTTCCTGTGACAATATTCTCTTTATTAACATTGACATCAATTTTTTGAAATAGTGCTATCAATATTTGTAATAACTTAAAAATCGTTTTAAAACAGTATTTGTTAGTATATAAAAAATTTTATTTAAAAATAAATTTACATGTATATATATATATATTATAATTGTATAAAAAGAATCCTTTGGAGGAAGGATAATTTTAGGAGTTTCTAAAAATGATAGCAAAATATGTAAATGGGTACGAGAATAGACTAGAGTAATTGATATAACAACAAATAAAATTGATGAAATGGGCTTGGGCAAGATGTTTATTAAGATAAAAGATAATTGCTGGATAAAAATTGATATGGAGTGGTGATTAAGAGAAAATGAAACACAGGAAGAAATCTTATTAAAGATGGAGGGATGGTATTGCAAAATATTATGTAGGTAAGGGTTGGATTAAATTAGTCGTGGACAGGAAACAGTGAAAATTTTAGGAAAATATATAAGAGGACCTAATTACATTCAGAGAGGCTTTCATCATTGGGCTGATAAGGGCTTTTATATTATTTATATATATATATATATATATATATATATATATATATATAATGAATGTGTACGTATGTAATATTGATCACAATAAACATAAAACAATTATTCGTTTTAAATTTGAATTGTATGCTTGGGTAAAATATTTATAGAAAAGAATTAAATGGAATTCAAATACTAACATTTCGAATACATAACATACATTGTACATAACATAGTACAAGATAAATAGTAGAATAATTACAAATTAAAATTTGTACATGGCTTAAAACATTATAAATATAGATTTTGTATATTTGTGTCATTGATATAGCAAATAAAGCTCGTAACAGAGTAGTAGTAATTAGTTTATTTTAACTTGTTAATACATACATAGTTTCGTAATTATTGTAAATGATGTTTATATATATATATATATATATATATATATATATAGACTGTTTTTAAAATAATCTTGAAATGAGTTTTGTAAAAAAAATAATACAAATACTATTTAAATTAAAGCAATATGTAAAATGAACATATTTTTTCTTAATATTTTAGGAATTATTTAAAAAATTAGTAGTCAGTATTAGACTTTCCGATTAATATTGTAATTTACATAACTTTAATTCATTGAAATCAAGTCACATTATTTGTGAAATCATGTAAGAGTGAAATCACCTATCATTAGCATTTTTTACTAACTCTCTTCAATTATCAATACATCTACGTTATTAAAATATTTTCTGGCTTTTATTCCTGATTTATGTTATTCACAATCTCGTGAGAATGAATAGTGCCATTTTTTAATCTATTCTTTTAACATAAAATGACTTTTTTGTCTATTTAATTAATATAAAAATTTTTAAAAATATGTGTATAGTTACCACAAAATAACATTTTTTTTATCACAAAATGAAAAATCTGTTCAATATTATTGTGAATATTTTCTTTATAAATATAAAAGGAGTAATAATTGAAAAATGTTTTTTTTTTTAAATGTAAAAATGAACTTTAATATATTTTTCTTTTCAATACATTTGTTTAATGATTGTTCATTATAATAATTTCTCTATTTTTTTAAAAAAATAAAAAACTAGAAATTAAACTATTACTAAAAACAACAAATCTTCTTAGTAGTTTTAGAGTATATTTTCTTTTTTCGAAAAAAAATCAATAAACAATTAGACACTTTAAACAATAAGTGATTTTTGTAAAAATATTAAATTTTTTAATTGGAAATTAAAATATATTATAGGATATTTTTGATATATAAATATATATATATATATATATATATATATATATATATATATATAATGTATGTGTATATGAATAATGTTTCTAGGAATAAAAAAATATTTTTATCATTATAATTTAGAATTATGATTTAAAATTATAATGTATGTGAAATATTAATTACACAATAATGTTGTGGTTGCAAAAAATATTCATATATATATATTTATTAGGAACTAATCAGATTGTAATTTTCTATTTTATTATATATATATATATATATATTTCTTTATAGATAGATGGATAAATAGATAGATATATGAGGCAACAAACAATAGACTGAAAGAAAATTTGATAAAAAAATCATTTTTCTAAAAAAACGTTCACAAATGTTTGAAAAGAAAATATATTTTGTATTAAAAGCTTTTAATTAAAATTCAAATTAAATTTAAATCTTGTAAAATTAATCAATAGTTTAAAATTAGAAATGCTTGATATCATAGATTCTATCCTTTAGTCTCATAAAATATATATATATTTTTTAGATTTTGTATACAAAAAAATCTTTGTCATTAGAAATTTCATGGAAATATTTTATTTTAGGTTTTTATAGCATACAAAAAAATATATTTCTTTTGATTGTAAAAATGTTTGCTGTTCATTAAAATTAGAAAAGTTCTAAGAAAATGTTTAATTAATATAAATACTTCATTTCTCAAAAGTGGATTTTACGTAGAGTATAAAATATTACGTGTTTTTATTTATTTTTATAAAGAAATTATATATATATATATATATATATATATATATATATATATATATATATATATATATATATAAATAATATGCTTGTATATACAGACGTGTTTGTGAATAAAATTGGTGTTTAAGATAAGAGTTACTTATTAATTTTTGTTGAAAAATAACTAAAAGTACATAAAACTTTTATCAAACTCTTGAAGAAAACATATTGGAATTTGAACGCCAATCAAAAGTAGATCGTGCACGCAACATACATCAAAAAGATAACATTAAATCATTGTAAAGCACGACTGCAGCACGCACTACAAAATTAATATAGGAGATAACATCTTCGAGACATAAAATTTACGATTTTGAACTCAACAAAACATGTTCTTAATTATTAATTCAGAGCAGATTTTGTTAATACGCCAGCACAATATGAAACAAGACACAAATGCGTACCAGATATAAAGTAGATGAATGTTAGTTCATTTATTATATCCAAAAACATCATATCTCGACACAACAGTACCATCTCGTCTCTGTTCCCTTTACGTCCCGACGCACCCGATACGTTTCTAACAAACGTCCACCCGCTAGCTCGTCGACGTCGCCACCATTTGTACCATGTCTTCTATTCTTTTCTCGCTTCTTTCATACAACGTTACGCTGTGACTCTTCACACGGTCCTTCTTTGAAAGTTTCACTCTGTTTTGAGATACATACACATACGTACTTTTGTGTGAACGTACATACGAACACATGCATACACATTGTTAGCCACTTTTCCATCTCCTCGTAATGTGGTATTCTCGGGTGGCGTCGCTGCCACCCCGCCACAAGAAACGTGACTGTATCCTGATTAGAAACACCCCGTTCACTTAAGCATTTTCGTAGCTTGTGAAAACTTAGACAATGAGAAAATTGTAGAATGCACAATTATGTGGTTGTTATATATATTCATAAATGTCAGCATTGAAAATTATATATATATATATATATATATATATATATATATATATATATATATATATATATTCATATATTTAAGTATATACATATAAAACCAAGAGAATTCTAAATAAGATATTGGCTAAATTGAAAATATTATTCAAATTATATCTCATTTTCTTGTAGCAATATAAATTTTAATTATATTCATAGGTTTTATATCATATAAAAGTTTATCTACTATTATATAATATATAAAAAATAAAATACTGGTATTGGCATTTTATAAAATTAATATTGTTTAAAATAAATAAATATTGAAAAAAATATTATTGAAAATACAAGATACACTTTTTTTATTCATATGAAACATAATAAATTGAAATATAGAGTAATAAATTGTTTGTAAATGATTAAACAAAGATTTGAAATCATTTTTCCATAAAATTATGATTATCATTTAAAATTTAAATAAACAATTTCAAATTTATAAGTTAAATTTATCGATTTTAATATTTATATCAAAGAAAATAATTAAAGTAAAGCAGCAAGACATTTTACCTTTAAATTTGTGTTCCGTAATTTTTTCTCTTCTATAGGGTGGCTCAAAATATACTGAAAAGTTTAGACTTATGTTAACTTGCTTACTGTCATTCACAATTCTTTACTATCCTTTAGTCTCTTTTAAGCTACACACATACACACACACACACACACACACATATATATATATATATATATATATATATATATATATATATATATATATATATATATTTATGGTCAACCCACAAGTAATGGTGTATTCTTATGTTCGTCACATGAATGATGCAATATTCTTTAATTGTGGAAAGATATGAGAGTATATATACTGCTGAAATGTATAGAGTTTTCTTAGTATCTGAATATTAGTTAAGGGACGTAAACATGAATTTAAATTTAAGAGCTTAATCATTAATAAAGAATGGACATCTGAATTTCTCATCTATGTAAATTATGAATGTAGAAATTCCTGAATTGAATTTTTACTAGTTATGAAAAATGGATTATTTATAACAATATTAAACGTTGAAGACAATAGATTAATCGTAACGAGATACTGTCTTCACAACCGAAGAGAGGATTACATACGAGGAAGATAATGCTTGTGGGTTTGATGGGATATGGATGGAATTAGCAATTTGAGTTACTACCAGACAAAGACATAAAGAAATTTAAAACTATTTCTTTTTAATAAATACATTTTTTTGTAAAGGCGTGGTCAAATATAATTAATTATATTTTTAGTCTCTCTCTCTCTCTCTCTCTCTCTCTCTCTCTCTCTCTATATATATATATATATATATATATATATATATATATATACAATATCAGTTTAAAACATATATGTACTAAAACAAAAAATATAAAATTTTCATATTAATTACAATCTCTTTTTAAAAATAATACATTAAATAATATATTAGATGTTTTATAATTAATTAATATTACAATTTCATTTTGTTTATATTAAAGGTATATTTTTTTGTTACAGGTATGTCTTGCTTCCAAAATATTCTATTTTTCTAATCTCCATTAAAGGTAAATAACTAAATTTATATATATATATATATACATTTTTTTATGTAAAATCATGAAAATTATTTTATTCATATTTTTCTGCTTATAAGATAATTTTTCTAGAAAGAATATTAATAATTTTTATCTTTTGATGTTTTTTTATGAATTATTTTTATTTAACAAATAATTAAACAGCAAATGAAGTGAATATATTCAAAAAATTATAATTGAAACAAAATGTTTATATATTTATTATAAAAAATGAAATGTTCATCAAAATTATGATATTTTTGGTAAATTTACTTGTGTAAATTCCCACAAAATGGATTGAACTTATGCCTGAAGCATTTTCGTTATAATATTTTTAATTATGCTTTTTCGGTATTATTTTTTTATCCTAATTAATAAAAAAATATAAATATAAGTATAGACAAATTTAATCTTGTTTTTAATGTATAATTTGGAATTTAAAGTAAGCATTAATATTATATTGAAAAATATTAATTATTTATAAATATTATGTTTATATATATATATATATATATATATATATTTATATATATATTATATTTATATTATATATATATATATATATATACATATATATATATATATATATATATACATACATACACACACACATATATATTCACAAGCTTATTACATATTTCTGATAATCATAACATATTTTACTTACTAATGATTATTTACATATCAGTGATTTTTAATTTCGTTAATGGGTTGTTACAAGAAATAATCAGAACTAATATTTTATATATTGTTCATAATCAGTTTCTTGGTTATCCTTTTTATTTTTAGATGAATTTCTAACTATCGATAATAATAAACTTCATATTAATAAAATTTCAAAAATTGTATATTGAACATTAAATTTAACTTAATTGTAATACTTTTAATGTATTGACTTTCTAATATATTTTTAAAAAATAATTTTCTAAAAAAAATGGAAAGTATTTTTATATTCATTTTTTCCATTATAAAAAAGCAATTAGTGAAACAAAGTGATAAATATATAGCTTTTTAGTAAAAGTAAGTAGTTATAAAAAAAATAATCTTCTAACAACAATGATTCTATGGAAAATCATGTGATATACAAAATATATTTACCTATTGTAGAAGAAAATTTGTAGTGAAAATAATTTATGTGGACAGAACACATTATTTAAAATAATAATTAAAATCAAAATAATTATTATTTCCATAGAATGTAATTAATTTTACTATTCACAGTAAAATTAATTACTATTGTCTAAACAAAATAAATGTTAATAATAAAACATCGTGTTTATAACACAAACACTATTTTAAGATTATTTGACAATCTTTCAAAAAAAGTAGAACATAATGATAAGTTACGTCCCCTGTCTGGTTCATTTTAGTTTCATCCTCGACAAGCTCACGTCGCAGCGTTGTCCGAGGTCAACAGCCTCTACCTTTTGTACAGCTAATGGGGGTTCATTCGGATGTATTGTCCGAGGACTTTAACTAACACGTTCCGATTTTCGTTACTCTTTGTCATATAAATCGTAGATCTGTTCGAGGATAACGATCACAAGAACAAATTACATCGGTTATATATTAAATTTGATGTACGACAGATATTTGTGTTATTATGATTCAAATCTATAATCCTTTTTATAGATTTTTTTATAGATAGAAAAGATCATGTGATTTATAAGTGAAATATAAATATGAAAGTGGTAGTAATGGAATGAACTAGCAATGGTTTTAAAAATATATAATCAATACTTTATATACGAGGTGTGATCAAAAAATAAGGTGAATTTTTATTTTTTTCAAAGAATATTTATTTATTCATCAATTTTTATTTTGTCCCCTTCAAAGTAATCCCCCTCGGATATAATGCACTTGTGCCAACGCTTTTTTCAATCCTCAAAGCATTTCAACAAATCATTTTTTGTGATCTTGTTCAGCTCCTCTTTCGATGCCGTCTTTATTTCCTCAATCGTTGCAAAACGCCGTCCGTTCATGGGCCTCTTCAGTTTCGGGAACAAGAAAATGTCACAGGGGGTCAGGTCTGAGGAATACGGTGCCTGTGGCATCATTAGTATGTTGGTTTTAGCCAAAAATTCGCTCATAAGCAACGATGTGTGAGCAGGGGCGTTATCATGGTGCAAAAGCCAATTTTTGTTCTTCCACAAATTCGGACGTTTCTGGCGGATTGCTTCGCGCAAATTGCGCATAACTTGCAGGTAATATTTCTTATTTACTGTTCTACCCTGTGGAACTCATGATGCACCACGCCCCTGCAATCAACCAAACGAAAACTGTAAGCAAAACCTTCACATTTGATCGAACTTGGCGTGCTTTTTTTGGTCTTGGTGATTCGGAATGCCTCCACTGGGACGATTGAGTCTTAGTTTCGACGTCATAACCGTATACCCATGTTTCGTCACCTGTTATGACCCTGTCGAGTAAATCTGGGTCGTCGTTGATGTCATTCAATAGCTCTTGGGCGATGCTCATGCGACGGTTCTTTTGGTCGAAATTGAGCAATTTCGAACAAACTTTATTGACACACGTCTCATATCTAAAACACCCGTTAAAATTGATTGGCACGAACCAAACGAGATGCCAATATCATCAGCAATTTCTCTAATGGTAATTCGACGATTCCCCAACACTATTTTCTTCACTTCTTCAACGTTCTCATCAGTTGTTGACGTGCTGGGGCGTCCAGAACGAGGTTCGTCGTTGGTGTCTTCTCGGCCTTCTTGGAAGAGTTTATACCACTTGTAAAATTTTTTTTGGCTTAAAGTAGACTCATCGTATGCCACTTTCAACATTTCAAGTGTTTTGGAGCACTTGATTCCATTTTTCACACAAAATTTAATGCAAACTCTTTGATCCATGATTTTCGACAGCGGAAAATCGTGGAGCCTGCAAAATACTTCTAACTTTTATGCCTCTCACTAACAAAATAAACATGCTACATAGCTGAAATTTGGAACATATATTCGAGACGAGTGTACCAACATAACCAAATAAAAAAATCGAAGAACGAACAGATGTAGCCCGCTAAATTTCAAAATTCACCTTACTTTTTGATCACACCTCGTATATATATATATATATATATATATATATATATATATTTAAAGATACTGATGAAATGTAATTTTATATATACATTATTTTATATAACTTCAATGTATGATTATATATATATAATAATTTTACATACGTATATTCGTTTAGAAAATATATTTCCATGAATATTCTACATGAGAAGGCTTATTGTATGATAGTTTTCGCATGAATTCGATTTTATAACAACACAAAGCTGATGTAAAAAAACTTCTGATATTCTCTACTCTATTCAAGTATTTGCTACAAGTTTTTTAAAAAACTTTACATGGTATATATTAACTTGTGATTTTGTTCAGTCATTTGAAATTGAAAATTTGACATGTCAATTTTATAACATAACTTTTAGTGTTTTTTGAAACATTGATATACAGCAAAAAATATTTAAAAAAAGAATGTGTAATATTGATTGTTAAAAATTGATTTAACAAGTGTAATCTCAAATTTTCGATTCGATTTTTTAATAACTTATTTTTATTTATGACTAATGATGACATGTAAAATTTAAGTTAACACATATTCGTCGGGTAACTTTTTGCACCGCTATTCACCAAATGCCGGCATTTTTTGACACTATCTGTAGAAATGATATGGTCTATATAATACTAATGTAACTTGTTAGAAATCATATATTTTTCAGTGAAATCTTGAAAAATGATATAAAACAAATTTATCTTTATATATAAATTTTTATTTTTTTTTTGTGTTTCCTTAGTTAAAAAACAATTAAATTCATAAAAAAGTTTAAATGAATTTCTAAAAACACAAAGTTATTATTCTCTTTTTTTAGATGAAGTACATTATTTTTGAGTCTTTAATTTTATAAATAATTAATAATTTTTCAGTGAATGGTACTGTTCAAAACATGTGCCAGTATGAAAGGGAATGTTGAAAAAGTCACATACTGTCACTATCATTATTATCAAAATTAGTTTGTGAAAAATCTGTCTCACAATCAGATAAAATGTCAATGAACTAATGCAACTGAAGCTAAAATCAGTTCTCTCATGGCATTATCTCTGTTTGGTTAAAATTATAATTTAATATACTCAGAATTAAGGGAACAAAAATCAATTATTCTCTGTAATATACAAATGACGAATTTTCGTCATTTGGCTGTGGGTGATTCTCTGGAAGATGACGAATTTTCGTCAAGCGGACGAATATGTGTTAAAAATTAAGAAATTTTCGAACACAGAACTTTTATTACATATTCGGAATTATTTTTATTTTTGTGATACATTTTTATTATATATATATATATATATATTTATTAAGTCTCATTTGGGCCATCCTATATATTCCTTATGAAAAATAATATTTTTGTTATCTTTTTTGCGTAACTGGTTGCATAATTTTCAAGTACACGAATTTCTGTACATTTCCTAAAGCTTTTTTATTATAATTTTATTTCATATATATAAAAATAAATTTTAAACTGTGTGGTAATTCTTAATAGTTCGGTATTAATTATTGTCGTCACTGGTATAATTTTATAAACAATTACAGAATTCAGTTCAAAATCCTACTACCTTTTAATGTCAGATCCTATTTTAACTAAACAATGAACAAAATAACTTGGTTGCTTTCCACTTCATTCTGATTATATGTGAATGTATTGAATGAGACAGTGGTCAAAACTAAATGCTTTTGATATGTTGAAAATGTAACTGTCATAGACACTATTATCCTTTCATTTCATGAGTAAATACTTTACACAAACTAATTGTACAAAATAATTGTGAAATTTATATAAACATAATCACTCATACACACACACTCACACATATATATTTATATATACATATATATATATATATATACATATATATACATATATATACATATATATATATATATATATATATATATCATTAATAACAAAAACTCAATCGAGATAATTTTCAATAAGAAATCAGTCGTTTTTATTAAAAATATGAAATATTTTATATTAATTTGATATATTTCTAAAAAATGTCATAATTAAACATGAAATTGAGTAAATTAAAAATATAAAACAGTAATATTTAATTGGATTTACGTGTTAATAATATCATATGTTTATATTTTCAACTAACATTTTTCTTGTAAGTCGTTAGTCTTGTCTATTTAAAAAAACGCGGGCAAATAAATTTTAGAATTATTTTCCTTATATTTTACCAGGTATTTATTATCGTAATTAAATATTTAAAAAAAACTTTCGAGTAATTAATAGTGGCATTATAATTCAATTGTAAAAAAAAAATAATCAGTTTAGTTAGTTACTTGTATATAAATAGAAAATAAAAAAAAATATTTGTAATTTTTAGAAGTAATAGATAGGGTTTATTATTTTTTTATTTTTAAATATATATATATATATATATATATATATATATATATATATATATTAGTTAAAAAATATAAAAAATAAATTATTACTTAAAATAAAAAATGGATGAATTAAAATAAAAATCGTGTAATCAAATACATTTTTCTTCGATTTTCGATTTATTATTCAATTTCAACATAAAAAGAAATAATTGAACTGTAGTAACATATTAACTAGTCGTACTCAAAGTCTGTGACTAATTAGATAAGTGAATTAATTCAAATGTGAACGAATGTATACACGTCGTCGATTCGAATGCAAATGTATAAAAATTGGAAACCTTTTTACCATCTGTCTGTCTGTCTTCATATGTATATTCGTCTGTGTATATATGTATGCATGTGTGCTTCTGTATACATACATACATACATACATACATATATATATATATATATATATATATGTAAGTTTTTTTTTTGATCTCTCTGAGCTGAAGTGGCAACGCGACATAATTCAATCTGCAGACGATCGTTTTTTAACGTGTTCCTTCCATTTCACATAAAAGTGATGTAAAAAGTCCTGATTGATACGTATTCAGTGATGTATGTACAGCTGATAACAGGGTTGAGGATGCGTATAAAACGTATAATTTAACATTCGCAAACATTCGCTATGAAATGTGTAGGACTTTTATATTTTATTTTTGCTGTTCGTATTCGTTTTATTATTCAAAAAATATTTCATTCTTAAAATAACATCTACATGTGTCTATTTGTTTTTCATACACACACACACACACATACACGTGTGTGTGTGCACGTGTATATGTTTGTTTATTGTAATACATAAATTTCCATACTAATTTTCGATTTTAATATTCATTTACAAGTTTAAAGACAACCCAATAATTTTGTTCACTATTTCGATAAAAGAAATTACTTACTTTAAATTTTTAATAAAAAAATTATGATTATCCATCACCAAGAAAGATTTTTTTTCTAACAAAAATTAATAAGAACTTAAAAAAAATACATAGAAAATTTATCTAAATCTAAATTATATTTAAAATACAATTTAATATAAATTTTGTTACCTGTTATTTTTATTTATATTGTTAATGTCTTAAACGCAAATTTAATCAAAATGTCTCAACTATTCACATGCTGTTCTTTAGCTGACATTTTAAATTTGATTAGATTTATACACGTATTTGTTGTTAAACGGTAAGTTATAGATTTTTATACTGCTAGCTTCTGATATACAAGAAATTTAATTAAAAACTTTTAATTAATAAACATTAGTTGCTAATTTATATATATATATATATATATATATATATATATATATATATATATATATATATATATATATATATATATATATATATATAGAGAGAGAGAGAGAGAGAGAGAGAGAGAAAGAATCAAAAAATATTTGTACTTATTGTATTTTTAACTAAAATATAATTTTATTATATAATTGTTATATGTATATACGAGGTCAGACAATTAAGTAATGTGACAAAATTCAAAAATCGAGTATATTTAAAAATTAAGGTACATCGCTGCGATCCTCTTCAAAGTAGTCACCTCTCGCATCTATACACTTATTCCAGCGAGTTTTCCAGTTTTCGTAACAATTCTGGAACACTTCTTGTGGGACCTCTCCGAGTACCCTCGTCACAGATTCTTGGTTATCTTCAACGGAGTCAAAATGTCGACCTTTGACGAATTTTTTCATATGGGGGAATAGGAAAAAGTCGCAGGGTGACATGTCAGGTGAATAGGGCGGTTGTGGTAACGTTGCGATGCCTTTAGACGCCAAAAACTGAGAGACACTGAACGCACTGTGACAGGGAGCATTGTCGTGATGCAGAACCCAAGTCTTCGCGATCTCTGGACGCACTCTGAGCACCCTTTTTCGTAATTTTTCGAGCACATTGCGGTAGAATACTTGATTTACGGTTTGTCCAGGTGGTACGAACTCTTTGTGAACCACCCCTTTGCTGTCGAAGAAGCAAATTCAACATGGTTTTCACTTTGGACTTGCTCATTCTCGCCTTCTTTGGCCTTGGTGCTCCAGGGGACAGCCACTGTTGGCTTTGTCGTTTAGTTTCGGGGTCATATTGAAAGAACCAACTGTCATCACCAGTAATAACTTTTTTTTTTTTAGTAATAACTTTCATCGCCAGTAATAACCAGTAATAAATTTCTCTCTTCCATCTTCGTGACATGCACTACTCGCGCGTTGTTACAAAACACTAAACAGCTGGCGAAGAAATGATCGTACGAGGGTGGTCAAGGTCTCAATCGAGAGAGTAGGGATCTGCTATTACGGTGGCGGAGTTACAGGTTCGCAGTGTTACCACAGGCCGAGAAAAAAAATCGGTCGCATTACTTAATTGTCTGACCTCGTATGATACATTGTAAAATAATGACCTATTTTACAAATAATATATTTTTGCATCAACTTAAATAAAAACATTAAATTATTCAGTTTTTTTTGAAAAAAAATCTATGACTCCTTTATGAAATAATTTGAAATATCAATTATAGTCAATAAAATCTGCAGTGTATAATATATTAGGTTGGCAAGTATCTCCCTTCCGCCTTCTGGTCTTTTGAATTTCGCAGCTATGTACAAAAAAAAAAAAAAAGCGGAAGGGAGATACTTGCCAACCTAATATTTGCAAATTCGGTGATTAGATAATTTAAAAAAAAATGATTTTATCAATACTTCAGAATTCGCTTTTAATTTAATAATTTTGAAAATGTTCTTTAATAAAAAATTATTTATTAATTATTTTTATATAATAATAAGCGTATTTATGATAATATAATCATTTTAATGAATAAAAAAAAAATTACTTGGCTTCCTTCTCTAGATAATGACATTATTTTTTAACGTTGCGTACAAAAAAATCGAAATAAAAATAAATATTTCATTATATTTGACAGATTCAAAATTAAATTAACTGCTTAATAAAGTATGTTATAAATTTTTAATTATCAATTAATATAAATATAATTGATAAATTTATATTGCGACTTTTCAGCCATTTTATCTCGATGTGTCTAAATTAATTAAGTCTGAATAATCATTTAAATAGTGTATATGCTTCGTATAAACGATCTTTATTGTAGTATCAAGCTTAAAATTCATGACTCAATGTAGTGCAATGCTGTCTGGGTGTGGCATAAGTCATTTATAATGCTCTTAAATCGAACATTTCGTGGCTCTTAATAATGTATATTTTTAAAACTAGATATAAATTACAATAATTTTCTATTCATGTTATTGCCTTTTAGTACATTTCTTAATTTTATGATCTTTTGATAACAATTGTTCGACATTATATCATATCAGGCAAGAGTTTTGTTAATTTTTTATTACTTCTAAGCAGACACCTTGGACGATGACCTGATAATGATGGAGCTCATAAAATGTCAATATACGTTCGCTGCACTATGCATAATATATGTTTGTATTCTTGTACTTCGGCCAAGTGTAGTTGGCACAGTTTAAATTGCATTTTCGTATTGCAGATGAGACTTTGTTCTCCATTATGTAGCGCCAAAAGTACTGCTCTTCGTGTATTCACAACGTAATGTACTGTATGCTTGTATAATATCTGTGCTTTTAGTCTAGTTTACGGTACAGTTATCACTCGAGATGTCGTATGCAAAGACTAGCATTAGTCATCAAATATCAAAACACATTTCTTTTTTTAATCATGTATTGTTGTCACTAACGTATTATAACTATAATATTTTCTCATCAAAAATATGTTTTAAATAACTGTTCGTATTTATTTTGTATTTAAAAATAAACATTATTATAATTCCATATTTTTATTATAGTTAATTTTTTATTTATATTCAATAAATATGGAAAAATTAACATAACAAAAAGTATTTTTAAATACATTTTTGAATACAACAATGTTACTTTTTTATGAGTATTATCGTTAATTAAATTCCAGTTTTATACAAGTTTAACAAGGTATTGATCATTTTAATATTTATTAACTATTCAATAGGTAATGAGAAAAAAACTTGTTATGTAGATGAAAACGTTTCAATTGCGATTTAAGTAGATTTTAACGATTAGTTCATTAATATTTTTATAGAAATGATTCTAAATAAATCTGTTATTAATTGTAGTGAATTTGAGCGATTTTTAAATAATGGAAATAAATTTAAGTTTAGAAGTTATGAGATTTATTATTAAAAGACAAGTGACTTTTATGATTTTTAAATCCTTTTCAGTTAATATAGGTTAGTCCAAATAATACTGAAGGGTTTAGACATCCATTTATTTGTTTTTACTATCATTTATTTATTACTATCCTTCAGTGTCATTTGAGTTACTTTAAAGAAAATAAATTGTGATGTTATATTTCAAGAGTATGAAAAATGAAAAAGAAACAACTAATTTTTTTCTTAATTTTGATTTAAACTACTTAATCTTGCATTTTTATGATGAATTTTTAGAATAATTGACATTTTTTTAGTGGTTAGTTTTGTGAATCCAGTTGTGAAAATTGTATTATTATTTCATTAATAAATGTCTCATAAAAATTTAATTTAATTTTTCTATTTAATGTTGTTAAATAGAAAAATAGGCACTAAAGTTTTAATCCAATTTTGTTGTTAATTTAATATTCTCATTATACTTATTTTTTCTTTTCTTGTATCACATTGTTATATTGAATTCATTTTTCATATCTAACAACAAATTAACTTTTAATTCTATTCAGTTAAATAAATAATCATATATTAAGACTTTGTCCATATTTAGTATTTTAATCAATTATGTTTAGCTAGTAAATGTAAAACATTTCGAAATATATAGAAAATTTTAAACTTATTGAAATCCTATTAAATTATCAAAATTTTTTTTGTCAGTATTATAAATTAATATTCATATATTCATTTTCAGTATTTTTTATTGAATAGCCATTAATTCAATATCATTTTATAAAAATTTAAAATCCTTATATTGAAATTCTGAAAAAATATTTTTATTACATCTTCTCAATACAATTTCACAAATCGTAATTTTTTTGCTTATTGAAACATTAAATCAATTTTAAACCTTGAATAACTTGATTTATGAAATGTAAATTTTTAATAATTATTAATTCAATAAAAACATTTTAAAACAGTCAATTTTACACTTAAATGATAGCTATTTTTATAACCTTTCAATCGATCTGTAACATTTGTATATTTGTAACGGTGTAATTCGAATTAAATGAATATAACTAGCGGACTTATCTAATTAATTAGTTAAACTTCTTTCGTAGAAGAATTTATTAAGTCCATGATTATTTTAATTAGTTTAATTATTAATAATTAATATTATTCAAAATTATTCATTAACATAGTTTATTCTCAAATTATTATTATCGAATCGGAATGTGAGTATTGAAACTTTGTAAAAAAATATATAATTAATATGATAACGTGCTTATATATCATTTAAATTTAACTGGTTCATTTAAAAATTATTTTTCATAAAAACTTATCAAATAAATTCTTAATAAAAGTGAATTTATTTACATATCTAAATTTTATTAATATTCAACATGTAATTTAAAAAACTCTATTAATATTTAAATAAGTGTTTACTTTTTATAAGTCGTTAACAAATTAAAGTACAATTAATTATACAATAAATTAAACTGGCAAAAATCATCAAATATATGTTAATTTTTAATTATTATCTGTTATTGTAAATAATTATGTTATTGGAAACAAATATTTTTTCGATAAATTTATATAATTTATTTCTTTCATATTTAACAATTTTAATTTTTTTCTAAAAATAAAACATTGTAAATAACTAGTTTGTCTTTTCTTAGAAAAAAATGGTAAAATTCTCTTAAATAATTCAAATTTATGAAAATTAGGTAATTTTAAGTTGAAGCAATATATTTAGTATTGAAATATTTCCTGTTTCAATTACATAAATGTTTTTTAATTAAAGTAATGATTAGAGATTAAACATTGTTTAAAATCGAGCAAAATGGAATTTGTGATATTTTTAGAAATTGGCTTATATTTGGTTTAAGAAATATTTTTATACTTTTTAATAAAGTTAGTTTTAAATCTGTTGGATAAACTTTGAAGGTTAACTAAATTCTTTTTATTTTAATAGCTCTCATATATATATATTTTTTAAATAACTACATTGACTTGAATTGATATATACAAGTAATAATAAATTAATATTTTAAGAGTATTTAATAAATAATCAGTGAAATTACTTGTCAAGTAGTAAAACTAGTTTGTTTATTTCTTTTTACAAAATAAAAATGACATCCCTGTTCGAATCATTAAAGTAAAATACAGATAATTAACATGATTCTTTGTCAGACGCAGAGGCGCAATTCTCGATTCTACATGATCGACTTGGAACAACATTACGAGTGTATTGATTTACAAACGAAACCTCGTTACAGCTCTTAATAATTTATGCTCGATAAACAATGGTCTGCTTCTATCCGCACTCGCGCTCTGTAAATACACATACACCCTTCGCGTCAGGGACGTTGTGTACGTTCCCGTTGTGATTTGGTTCCACATAATCCTATGGGATGGGCACGTAGATGTCTTGCTACTTTTTGTGTGCGAATCTAAATAAAATTATTGTATTTATGTTTCTGCGAATTCTGTTTGACAATTTTACGATTTGGATAAGTTAATCCTGTTAAAATTGTTATGGTGATATTTTTGTTCTCTTTGTTTTGTTCACAGAATTATAAACATATATATATATATATATATATATATATATATATATATATATATAAATATCCAGTAAACAAGTAATTTTTAAAATTCACTTGTCACTATTTTACAAAAATAATAAAAAATAAGTACTTTCTCAAATTCGATTTTACAACGAGTATTAAATTTATTTTTTTATAGAACGATCTAAAATAATTAATCGTTTTACTTTTTACATTACTATTTTTGTAATAATAGATAAATATTTAAAAATAATCATAAATAACATAATTCTCGTCATACTATCAAAAATTTAATTCAATTAAAGAAATAAATAAATTGAATGTATTTATTTGGTACAGTAATTAATTCACTTTTACACAAATAAATCATTTGGTTTGAAATTTAATGATTTTTATAAAAGTGTTTAGTAATCACTTATTTACTTTATTGACTTATACGAACTTCAATAATCACATCGAATAAAACGCGGAATTTTATTCATGATGGAATGTTCATCGAAATATAAATCAGTAAGTGAAATAAGCAATAGGTGATTATTAACATTTTTATGAAAAACTTATTTTATGTGGACAAGTAGTTCGTTATTGAAAAGTATACGTCCTTAAGTTCTGTAATGTAGATTATATTAATACTGAAAATATTTATTTCAAAAACAATTAATAATAATGATATTTAACACATTTAACGTAATGCTAGTTAAAAAAATATTTTTTTTATTTCTGGCCATGTTGTGCTGTTTCCTCTTTTCAATTCCGGTTTTAATGTTAAGCTACTCTCAAGTACGTTTTATTTTGATTTTTCGTTTGAATTTCGTATATTATTTAATTAAAATACTAAATTTTAAATAAACGCTTTTCTCTGTATCCGGTATTTATAGTATAATGATTTTGAAGATTGGCTGAGATATTTTAAGGTGTAATTCTTTGTAGCGTAAAATGAAGAATTAATTTTGATACTAATTTATTCGTTAATATTGTTACATATTTTTATACCTATTTATTTTTTAATATTTTTATATTTAAACTATAATTGTTCATTAATAAAATGAAATACTTTTGTGTATTTTGTAAATAATAAAAAATTATCTTCCTTTAAACGAAATATACACTTTATGGACAGTACAATTTTTTGTAATGTTTTAAATGTACGTGAAATTACTTCAAATGAAAGTGAATTTTTGTATTTATAACTCAAGTTATAGGTTCATTAGTTTTTGTCTTAAAATATTTATTTTCACTTGATATATTTTATTTGTTATTTAGATTCTTTTTCATTTAATTATATCAGACTTTATAAAAATCACTAATTTTATTTTCAGTTGATTGTATTTAATATTCCATTTGAAGTATTTTTTTCTGTATTCAGTATTTATAATTGTTTGTAGGAAGAGGTAAGATTGTTCTTTCTACAATTTTTTGTAACTTGAAATAAATAATCACATTTAATATGAATTTCTTTTTTAATTATTTTTATTTACTTTAATATTTTATTTACGTTTAATTTTAACTTTTATGTGATTTTTATTATTTTCATATTGTCATTTATATCATTTTTGCTTGAATTTTAGAACAAAAATTTTGTATAAAATTGACTAAGCAATTATGTAAAAAATAATTTATGTATAATAATACAAAATTAAAATAATTATAAAAAATATCTTTTAATGTTTTCCTCTTCGTTAAATTTCGTTTCAATAAATAAATTACTCCTCATAACATTTATCTTAGAAGAGATTTAATTTTTGTGTCGTTGAAATAATGAATAAAATAACGTTTTTAATTTATTCGCTTAAATATTTGATCAATTAAACCTTGTCACATAGACAAATTACCTTCCTTCACCACATACGAACTGGGTTAAGTATATATTCATTCGGTCGGTACGTGGAAATAAAAAAGGATCTTATAAGTAAATTAAATTAAAACGATGTGCATACAAACTTTTGTATATTGATATCATATATCAGAACAAAATGATGTAGACCGTTGTACTCATTCACGTATGGATATTATTTTAACAGAATTCCATACATGCAGATTTAATAAATGATATACGTTAGAACCGCAGGCGCCAGTGTTTAAATTGACAAAATAACGTTGATGAGATAGGACGCGGCGAAACGTCGGACGAGTCGCAACACTCGTGCACAAATGTGTCTAGTTTAAACGAGATGAAGGTGTTCCGTGTATAACGAGTGCAATTCTATTTAAATATTGTCATTCCATCGCCAACCCTCATACTTAATGCATGACAATGTTATACGAGCGAGAGCCGTTAATGTAAATGAAATCATTATACGTTTGTCTAGGTTGTATGTTTACCTTCTGTACCGCTTTTATGCGACATTATGTTGTACGCGAACCTGATTTTCTTTCATTTTTGTTTTGGGAATGTATTCTCGAATTATCCTAAATGAGAGATGAAATTGTCAAAATGGCACGAGAAATATTTTCTAAATTTATATGATCCTAAATGTTTAGTTTCAAATATGTATTAAGCATTTTGGTGGAATTTAACATATTTTTTAAAAAATTAGTCATTATTCATAACTTCTTTTATTAATAAATTTCATTTTATTATCTACAATTTTTCTGTGGAAATAAATAAATGATACAGATATGTGTCTATTGTTTTCTTAGTGAGACAAAAAAAATTTATAACTCATAAAAAAATTTTTTATTCTTTTATATATGTATTTTTTAAATATCCCCTAAATTAATAAAATACATTAAATAAAACATTACAATACATTAGAAAAAACTGAGTTTAATTTATATCAAATAAACAATTTTCAATTTTTATCTACTTGCACTTGTACTCAATTTTTATTTTTGAAAATTATTTTTACAGTGAAAAATATATACAAGAATGTAATTTATTTCACTTTTTCATTACTTTTACTCGATTAAACAGTAAAAATATAGAATATAAAGTAAAATAAAATTATTAAAATATATTTTTTTTTACAAAAATTAATTAATGCCGATTTACTGTAAATAAATTGTATTTTACAACAAAAATAATTTCATTTTTTTTAAAAAATCTAGATTACACCCGTTTATACATTTGAAAAGTATTTCATTATCAAATATTATTTTTTAATGTAATACATTTTGTAATAATATATAAATATTTTTTAATGTAAAAAGGCGATGCTGTTAAATATATTTCCCATCCTATCGTTTAACTTTTTAAAAAAAATCTGTATGAGACGTTTACAAAATATTAAAATAAATTTCCTTATGAGAAAAATGGATTATTATATTTAATATTTCTCAAATATTGATATAAGAAGTATTTTAAAATTAATTTTTGAAATAAGCTGCAAAAAATAGATAACTGATTTAAAAATAGAAAATCTTTCAATACTTTTATTCCATATTTTTTTATTTATAACTTTTATATTTTACTTGGTATTATTTGTATATATTGTAAAATAAGAATATACTAAGTAAATAAAATAAAGAATTTGTATTTTTTTGGAAATGTTATCAATTGGAAAAAATTAACAATAAAAAATAAAATATTAACATAGTTTAAATTTCAATAGTAACCAATTTCAATTTTCTCTTTATATTCAATTACTTTTGGTTGTATTTAATAAACAATTACTTATAAAACATTTTCAACACTTCATGAATTATTAATATGATTTTTGTTGTTAGCAGCGTATAGAAACATGCTCAGTAGTTTTACATTGTAGCAATTCTGTTGATTGAGTAAATCACAATTTATTGTCATGAACATTATAGTAAAAGAGAATACTCTGTTCATTTAATTAATGAACGGAGAGCTTATATAAAGATACATGCATTTCATTTAACGCAAATGGAAGCTTACAAAAGAGATAGGTTTAAATTAATACATTAAATAAGATGTAAGTCTCGTCGACTATACAGTATTTATTTACATGTTATTTTAAGGGAATTGTTAAATAAAACACACACACTCACTAATTATAATTACATAGTGTTTCTATATACTAAAATTGCATACAAGTTATAATATTGTACACAATGTTGGCTGTACAAAGACTTGTGCATTTAATTAAGATTAAGTAATTGCAAGTGTTAATTTGTTTCAATATTATATTTTCTAATTAGGAATTGAATCAAATACCTAAATAGTTTTTGGCATTTACATGTATATTAATAGACTTGAAATTTTATAAATGATATTGGTAATATTTTCCATACTTCATATTATATAAAATATTATGTTTGAATTTGAAAATGAATATTCGTATGAATGTAGCCTAAATTTATTTATCAGAAACCTGATCAACATTTTAAAGCTCTAAGGCTGTAATATCAACCTAAAATTGCTACTAGTGTGTAATTTTAATGAATTTCCGAAATAATGTTCCATAGCCTGAATCATTGATTTTGAATAAAAAATTGATTGAAAAAGGCTCTAAGCTTAGATTTTTGACATTTTTTTAAAATAGAATCGCGTTGCTATTTTTATATTGACACATATTAAAACTGTAAAAAATTTGTGCCGATTTCTAAATCAAATTAAAACTATTTTAAAATCGTTCACTAAGCTAAGGCTGTACTGTGTACTGGTGATCGATGTTGAGTTTTGCAAGCATACGCAAAAATTATTAGAGATTCGAAGTTATTCTCTGCAATATTCGAAAAACTTAAAATTTGCTATTATCAATCGTTAACTAATATCTAATTGGCTATCGTATAACTGTGGCAATATTTCAAAGTGCTTGTTTCTTAAATATTTGATTTTAAAATAGTCATGTTTTTTATAAATTACTTGAAATTTATTAAAAATGAAAATTTTCAATTCATGCTACTCACAGTTATTGTGAGTGGCATAAACTGAAAATAAATTTTTCTATTAAAAATAACTTTTTAAATTCAAAATAATTTTCAAATTCAATCTATTAATTTTTCAAATATTTTTTATAGTTGGAGCTTTGAGAATTGCTTTAGAAACCAAATTAATAAATAACGTGCAATTGTTCTAACATCGAGAATAACATATTAGAACCAATACCTGTTTGTATTGTATAATAAATATATTTAGTTTTTTTAAAAAAATAAACTTACTGATTTCTAGGAAAAAAATCTTAACAAAAATAATATAGACTATGTTCTTTGATTTTTGGAAAAATTTTCCAAATAATTTTTGTTGTGTTTTATGCATTCTGAAGAGAGTAAAGTTGTTATATATATATATATATATATATATATATATATATATATATATATAAATACCATTAACCCTTTAACTGTTTAATTTTGTTTCGAAAAACTTTTTCTGCCTGCTTAATTATTTTCCAGCGAAGACGAGTATACTCGACATAAACAGAGTAAAATGTTTCTGCCTATAAAAGTAGGCAATTATGATTAAAAATCAAAAGTTGCGTGTTGGTTTTTTAGAAAATATATATTTTTTATTTATAAATATATATTTTATAAATATATATTTTTTAGAAAATATACAAGCTATTGTGTATTAAAATAAATAAGGTTGCCAGACTAACGAAAATTCTAAAATGTACATTTTTTAAAAGATCTTTATTTGCCCTTTTTCAGGGAAAAAAATTACAGTTGATTCGTTTAATAATAATACGAATGCGATTTTTTTATCTTCACGACGAGTATACTCGACATTATGCGAAAAATTTTCGTTTCGCTCTGACGAGTATACTCGACATAAACAGTTAAAGGGTTAATTAAATGTTTAAATGTGTATTTATAAATCAGCGAAAAAAATGTCTATTTTTTAATAAAAGTCAATCTGTTTGGTTGCACTTTTTTTTAAAAAAAATAATTAAAATATATGCTACATTGTATCAATTATTATTCTTGTTTTATTTACTCTAAACATTCTTTGAATGATAAGCAACGATGTTTTTCTTCTGTAATAAGATTAAATATGTGTTTATAAAACTTTAACAAAGTATCTCTAAAATTTCTTATTCCTTGGAGTATTTTATCAAAACATTAATAAATAGATGATTTTTGCAAAGTTAGCAGAAAACTATAAATTATTGTTGGAACTTTATGCTCAATTTCATCTATTCATTATATATATGTAAACATAAGTATGTCTTAATATTAAACTAACACAATATTAAAGGGTGAAACAATCAATATTAAAGTTTACTAAACAATGTAATAAAGGAGTTAGAGTGGATAAGTTCAGGCAATAAAAACATTTCGACTATAGTTTGATTTCATAAATCAATTATTGAACATCTATTATACAATTGGTAAAGTTTAAATGGTAAGATTTATGAAAATTACAACTGAAATAAAAATCAAATAGGAAATTTATGAAGTATAGAATTTAGGTAAATAATAATCTTAATTTCATAAATATAATTTAAGAAACAATCATATTTAAAAATTAAATTAATATCTTTAAAAGCCTATTAAATTTTTAGATTTATTTTTTTTATTTTATTAATTCCCAGAAAAATGATTTTTTATTATTTCTACAAATAAGAGATAATTAATCAAAAAACTCTTAAATTTTAGAGGTATTTATATTTAAAGACGAATCTTAGTAACAGTTTGAGTAAATTTTAAAAGCTAAATGAACATAAGAATAATAATTTCTCTAATTAACAATGATAATGTATAGGAGTATTTAAAAAAAATATTTCGTTGTAGAAACAATGGTAATTAAAAATGTGTATCCGGTAATATTTGTAATTTTAATAGACAATTTATATTTATAAAAAATATTAATTTTAAAATAGAAAACTTTTCAAAAACTTGCATGTATAATGTTTGTAAAGATAATTATCTTCTCTTTTGACAAATGTAATTCAGTAAAAGACAAGCTTTTCCATTTTATCAAAAATATATGTTGATAGAGAGGATATTCGAATGTTCAAATTCATCATGTTAATTGACTTGTCTCGTTATTACTGTAATTAAACTCTGAAAAGCTTTTGAAATAATCAAATATTTGATACTGCGTAATTTTTGTTAACTTGTGATCTTAGTGACTAACTAAATAACATTTTGTTTTTGTGTCTAAACTGTGTACTTTTAACTTTAACTTATTTTATTCGCATCGTCTTTGTAAAGTTAGTTGGAGAATAAAAAAGGTTGATATTTACAAAAGTTTAACTGTTTTCGTTTGATTTTTTAGCGAAGAAATATATGTAGATATGTAAATGTATACATAAATGTACATAAACATAAAGATAAGTGTATGCATTGTGTGTGTTTGTGTATATAAATCCACTTCGATGCGAATGTACCATCCGACCGTTGTAGTTTTTACCAACAATAACTGTACGAAATCGTTTGTGAGTACAATAGAAGAATGCAGCTTTGAATGCAAGCGACGCTTTGTTCATATGTACCGCCACTGGCTGCATGTATTCTAACCCCGTCCATATACTTCAGCCGTCCTGCACGGTCCAGTATTATACAAATACAATTCCCGGCTGAGCCGCCGGAGCAAAACCCCGGAGAGTATGGGAGTTTCAGCGTTTATTTAGTTCGCAAACATAGATAACGAGTATGTACCATCCTATTTCTATCTAAAGTGCTGGTGTCTAGGAACTACTTCAGTGCCGGCTAGTGAATCTAGTTAAAACCTAGTCGAGAAACTTTAATGGTTTGTCAACGTCGACGTACATATACCTAATTCAAAGGGGCGTATTATGATTTCAGTAAAGCATGTTTGTCAAAAAGGTGTAGGGAATTTATGAGAGACACATTAGGGTCGGTATGGTGTGACGTTGTAATATGTTCTTTTATGTTATTAGCTTGACTTTAAACGTGCATTATGAAAGGGTTTAATTAAACCGTCTTTATTTGAAACTTTCTCTGAAAATCTTTCGAAGGACCAGTTTTGCTTTGTTTATGAATTGAAGTTTATTGGCCCATTTAAGTATTTATTTAATCTATATATTTTATCATTTTTAATAATATTCTATAAAAATCAGTTAAATGTAATTGTTTATCACAAATCTTTTTAAATGTAATTAATATCTTTTATTTAGAAAAAGAATTATGTTGAATTTTAAAAAATAAGATAGTCTAGGATAAAAAGTTTTTAGTCAAAATTGAAATATTTAATAAACATTTTTTCCAATTACACTACGAGAGCACATATCAATATAAAATTATAAATACGAGTTAATATTAATATAAATTGACCATAAACAACAATATTAATATTAAATAAAAATATCATATATTCTAAAAAAAACTGTTTCACTAGTAAACTTTCGTACGTTGATAAAAATATTTTATAAAGAAATAAAACGAATAAGTTTTAATAACTATAGACGTTTAATTAATATTTTAATAATTTTAAATAGAATTTTCTGATATAAAGTTGTTATCTCATTAAATCAAGTTTCAAATATATCCTGTCTAGATATTTCTATAACTTATTTCATTTACAAACTAATTGGCTAATTATACGATACACTCTTTATGCTATTTGTTACCATTTCAGTAGACATGTAGATAAAAAGATCATCGCACATTTCGTATATAAGCTAATAGCGAATGTGGTGATAGATACTGCGATGGCAAAAAGCTAGGATTAAGTTGACTTCTATAAGAGATTGTATTACCGTTTACTTAAGCTTACACTGGATCTATTTTATGACGAAAGAAAACGTTACGAGTTTTACAGTGTCCGTTTGTATACGACATTTTTCTCTTTGAAGGATTTATTTCAGAGCCTTTTAATGATATTTTACTCGTGAATATATTTTAAGTTACCTTATGTGTAAATAATTAGTATTCACTTTTAATCCTTTCAATAGGGATGAAAAATATAGCAGAGGTGGAAAGTTTCAAACGATTCATTAAAAATTTACAAATGAATACATATAGTTTATTATGAATTTGTTATTAAATTTAAATATTTATACTAAAAGAATATATATATATATATATATATATATATATAATTTTATTGGAAAAAATTGTATATTTGAAATTAAAGTACAGAAGATATTTACCAATACATGTAAATTAATATTACAACTATATTTTGTTACAATTGGAATATTGGCAGTAAATAAATAAATTTATTTAGTACGAATGATTTGTGTAAATAATTAAAATATATTTGTATTTGGACTTATTAAAATTATTATTTTTAATTGGTTTTACAAATGTTTTGAGCATTTTTTGTGAGACATATGTATATAGTATTTACAAAAAAATATTGAAGAACATGATACATATAGTTGTTATTTATATTTATACTTTAACACAAATAAATTCGATATATATAATCCTTTAACATAATTTTAAAATAAATCACTCACTTTCACACAAATGAATTATCATCCCAACATCACAAGATATTAGAAAGTGTTTAATAATTACTTATTGTTCACATTGTTTATAACAACAATAAGCTAACGTTCTGACGATGATGGCATTGCTATTAAAATGAGCATTAACTTATTATTGTTATAAACAAACAAACAAAATGAACAATAAGTAATTATTGAACACTTTCTAATATCTTGTCGTGTTGGAGTGATAATTCATTTGTATGAAAGTGAATTCACCACAATTTCAAAACAAATAAATCACTTACATTAATGCTTTTAAAAAATATTTGTTATAAAAAACATTAATTTCTACTTTATTGAAATATTAAATGTACAATTAGTAAATTAATGCTTAGACGACATTTTATTTATGTTAATACATTTTTTTCTAAAATGGATAATGTTTATTTTTCATGGAAAAGAAACTGTAATATTTCAATATTACTTATAATTTTACTACAATGTCATATTTATCATAAATGAATCATTCAGTTCTAATACTTCAAGATTATATAAAAGTGTTCAATAATTGATTTTTGTTCGGTTCGTTCGCTGTTACACATTTCAATAGTCAAGCGTTATTGTTAAAGTACTAATATTTTTTAATGTAGGTATTAGATCACATATCAGTATATAAAATGAAAGTGAATATCTAACATTTTTATAAAATTTTTTGGTATTTGATTAAGTAATTCAATTGTGTTGAAGTGAATTTGTCACAGTATAAAATAAACACGACTTGTCGTGTTCCTACATGAATTTAAAACAAAGATATAAAAATAATTATTAAAAAAGAAATAGGAAGATGCACAAAAAAAATCGTTGAAAATAAATAAAAAATAATAATTCATGTATGAGTGAAAGTAGTCAAATTTTTTTTCAATTGAAAATATCATCTCTTTTAAGGGATTAATGTCTTTTAATTTTTTTTTTAAATTGGTTAATTCACTTTCACACAAATTATTTATTTTCTCAAAACAACTATATACTTATTGTTCACTTTGTTTGTTTATAACAACATTAAAATAATACACATTTTGATGATAGTGCCATCACCATCAGAGTATTATGTTACAACATCTCATTACATCAGATTATTTAACACAACGCTCTGACAATGATTGTATCGTCATCAAAATGCGTGTTAGCTTATTAGCTGTTTATATAAACAATCAAAGCACAACATTGCTATCTTATTGTATAAACAAAGTTAACATTAAATAATTATTGAACACTCTCTAATATCTTATAGTGTTGGGGTGGGTGGGGGTTAGTGATAATTCATTAGATCGTTTACAATATTAATATAATTGATTTAATTTTCATTATAGTTATTATTTGATCTTAAAAATCAATCTTAATTTTTGTAATGTTTATATTGATCTAATATATAATTTTATTTTGGTTTGAAAAACGAAATTATTATTCTAAAACCTCATTTTATTTATTTTTAAGTATAAAACCTAATTTATTTTTTAAATGAAATAAAGCATATTTTATTTTGCACATATATTAAATCATTATTGTCCTATTATATATAAATATATTTATCATTCATATATTTTTGATGTTTATAACAATTAAGTTTAATGTGTAGATATTTTTAATGATTTGTGTTTTTTATATTTTTCATGATATATATATATATATATATATATATATATATATATATATATACGTACATAAAAAATTTCAAAAGGTAAATTAATGAAGTGTAAATTGATTGTAAAGAATGGTGTAACGTTTAATCCTATTGTATATGTTAGAAATATGTCTTATAACGTGTGTTACGTTTTATAAAGAAAACGAGTTTTTGAGAAAAAAAGATTAATAGATGTAGATTATCATATTTTTTTATTGAATATTGTTGAAAAGTCTTTTTTCTATTCGATCAGAATATATAAATTAAAAATACAATACTATAAAAATCTCTTCATAAAAAAATGATTCATTATCGATCTAATACAACCGAAATGTCATTTTCTTGGTTTAGCAATATTATACAAATATATAATAATCAAAACATATATTATTGTTAATGTTCATGATTTTGTTAATATTATTACTAACTATAAACTATATATTTATCTTCATGATGTTGAAAACTAAACTGAACTAATAATTTATTACGAAAACATACCGCTCGAGACTTGTGTACGGCATAGTCAGATTAATAAACAGTTTAACAATTTCATTTTGCATCAGTGCAATTCCCAGTATTTATGTACGAGTTTCAAACTTCAATATCCAAAACGAAAGCAGAGACAAAATTGTTCTCAAGTACTTATATTAACGTAGAAATCTCGTGTCGATTTTCTGAAACTATATTAGTTTTTTTTTTTTGGAAAATTTAATGCTAGGTAATCTTGTTTTACTTAATGTGTCTGGAAAATTGTTCTTTGAACGAAATTCATTTCTCTATCTCTTGTACATTTATAATATTATAGTTTTAAGAAACTGTTTTCTAATTAATAAGTTCTTGGAAGGAATGTTAAATTAAAAAATATTTTTCATGATGATTAAATATACTAAAATATTATATATATATATATATATATATATATTAAATTAAATGAATAAGTGATTTAAAAAATCTTCTCGTATTCCTATAAGCTGTTATTTCTCTTTAATAATTTAAATAGTTTCAATATTTTAATTTTTAAATAGTAAAAATGATGAATATTAAAATAAAACATTTCAAATAAATAGAGTGGATTATGAAAACATGTTAATAACAAAAAAACAACTAAAAAAGTGCAATATTAAAGTAAGTAACTATTAAAGTAAAATAAAAAAAATATATGTAGGTAAAATATTTTTAAATTTTCGCCAGATTAAATTAATTTTAAACCCACAACTTATTTTCAATTTTTGTATTTTTAAATAATGTTAGTGTTGAATAAATTAACTACTTATTTTTATTTTTATATTAATTTTTCTTTCATTGTCAAAAATCTAATTATTTTATCTAATTATAACTTATATTTAATTTTTCAGTTTTGTTTGAATTTAAAGATAAATATAATAATGAATATCAAATTAAGCTGAATATTTAATAAGAGTTTTCGTTTAAAAATAAAATATTTTCAAATAATAATGATTTAATTTTTTTCTCTGACACTATTTTTATCTTCGAATTCCAATTCTCGGTATTAAAAATTTTATTTATTTTATAATTCTTATCATCTATTAAAAATACAATATATATATATTTAATACCTCTAAACAAATTAATTGAATCTATGTAATTTGTGCAAACTTCTAAGAAATAAAAATATATAAAAAAAATCTATAAAATAATTTCAGTGAAGTAGATAAACTTGAAATATAACAATGGTGTATAATACGTATTGTTCGAAAATAAAACACATTATCTCTATAGATCTATTAGCACTCAACATGTTAAACTATACAAAAGAAAACGAACCAAAAATTGGTGCTGTCAACTCGATATAAGTATATGACAGTGTTGTTGAAAAGAACAAAGAAAGCGACAAACGACAAAACCAAAAGAAAATTGAATTTAATTAAGAATTACAATGTCATCTCATTTATTCATCGCAAGTACAACATTTGTATTATGAACTATAGGTCCTTGGTTTAAATCTATACATATAAATAATTTTAATTAACGTTTGGTTTGCTGAAATTTGAATGTCTCTTTCTATCTATTGCTGAATGAAGGCTTTTTCTAAAAGTTTTTACTTCGACTGATTCAGTTCCTTCCTCTTCCAGTCTATTTTGACGTTCATCTATCTCTGTCCTACCTATCTTTGAGTCATTTCCTGGACCTTCTTATACATCTAGGTTACAAATCAATAATTCTTTTGTCCATCAGTGGACTTCTATTTTTGTTATATGATCTACTCATTTCCATTTCAAAGTTTCACTTTTGCCATAACATCCGTAACTATTGTTTTTTTCTGATCCATTCATTTCTCTTCGATTTTTTTGTGTTATTTCTTATATACATCTTTCCATGTTTCTTTCTGATGTCTAGAGGTTCTGAATTGTTCTGGAATTCAATACTGATGTTTCGTTACAATAGGTGAAAACAAGTAGATTCATTGATCAAAAACATTTCCTTTTAAACACAGAAGAATATTCAACTTCATAATATGCAATTTCTTCCAAATTGACATTACATAATTTTTACTTTCCTATTTATTTAAATGTTGCTTTAATCTTCTTACTGCGGATGAGCCGATCTATCGGCCTGGTTAACTTGTGGGAGAACTGCAGAGGGCCGATTTATCGCCCGTGTTTTTCTACTCAACAAAAAATCCCATGGGAAAGGAAATTTGTTATGAATCATTTTCTACATTTTAGCTGAAAATAGCGTCACATTTTTAGATTAAACATAGAAATTTTGGTCAGCAGTAAAATGGTTAATATTAATGAGTTGTCTCAGATATACATGATTTTTAATTTTTTTTCTCGTTCTCTCTCTCTTGCACACACACACTCAAATATATATATATATATATATATATATATATATATATATATATATTAAATTAAATAAAAAAAATATATATTTGCAAAAAAATCACTCGTTTTAATTCAAATAAATTTTTCAGGTTGAATAGTCAAAATAAACATTTTTCACAAATAATTTTTTTTCGCAAATTTTACTGTATTTTGACAATTATAATCAATTTTTTTCTGCTATAATTTTCGGACTTTTTTCTCTATTATTAAGTATTTATCATCAGATTATTCGAATAATTTATCAATAATACTATATATTTCACGTCGATTTCTTAAAATTTAATATTGTTTTTATAATAAATGTTTATCAAACATTATGCTAAACGTAATTATAATATTATATTATAAAGTTTAATATTTATTATTAAAACCTTATTTTCTCTTGTATATACTCTTTGGAATTTCAATAAAACTCTTACTATTTTGATTACGTTTTAGTTTAAACTATTCGTATCTATTTTAATGTAGAGTTATTTATAATACAAGTTACGTTTATGAGAAATTCGTCGCACATTAAATAATTTATTAGAATTATATGACTTTTCATTTACATGTAAAATTATTGTACAAAATAAAAAAAATACTAGTATAGTAAAATAAAAATACTATTAAATTATATATATATATATATTTATGTGTGTGTGTGTTTTATATCATTTCTTCTATCTCAAATAAAAATCTTTAATTCCAAACAAATGTTTCCCCTTAATCATATCGCTTGTTAATACAAAGCAACTGAGTTTCAAACTGTACTTCTCTCTGCTTGCTGACAAATATGATTTTGAAATTCAATGAACAGATAGCAAAACTATAGCTCAGATATCGTCAAATTGTCAATTGCATCGTTCGGGCTAGCTTATTCATAATTATATCTATTCAGTATCTAGTTTCTATTGATTGAGTATATTCAATATCATATAAACTATTTTTCTCGACTGTATACTGTATGTATATTTTATTTTTAGAACGTTTATTTTCTTCTCATTTCATAATTTGTATTTTTATATAGAAATTTAGTTCGACATTTAATATTTATATATGAAATAAATTTGGTATTATATTTAATAATAGTATTGAATAATAAGAAACATTATACTATTTAGAATTATTTTTGAGGAACGAAAAATAATCCTCAATCACATTACATATATTTTTTTTACAATTTTTATATAGTAAATCGTGTAATATGAAATATCAGATTTTCATTTTATTTCCAAAATAAATAAAGTCATCCAAATGTGACGCCTAGATTTGTGTTTTATTAAAATGAAACATGTGTTTAAGGAAATATTTGTATAGTTTTTTTTTTAATAAAACACAAATCTTGGCGTCACATTTGGATGACTCTAAATTTATAATTAAACTGTGTGTATATATATATATATATATATATATATATATATATATATATATATATATATATATACAGTTAATCCTCCTACAACACGGTATGGTACAACACCGTTTCGTTTTACCACATTAAGAAATTTGCCGAAACCCTTCTACAACATTAGATAACACGATTTTTATTATAGAAAATATATCCGAAAATTATAAACTAGTAAATAATTACAAAATAATAAGTATTGGCTTCTAGTCTCATATAACACGGTTTTACACAACACGGTTTCACACAACACGGTTTCACACAACACGGTTTCACACAATACGGTATTTTTTAGGAATCTATCTACCGTGTTATAGGAGGGTTACCTGTATATTTATATATATAATTAGTAATTATTTCAACTGGAATAATTTTATTTTTAAAATTTTTGTAAGGATTTTTTTCATAAATACAAAATCCTGTTTACATATAATTTAATGATGTTTATGAACTAAAACCTGAGTATTATATTGAGTGTCAGCAGTTTTTCCAATTTCAAAATAAGTTGTATTTTTTGTTCAACCATATATAAACCCTTATTCAGAGAAATAATTTTCATTTGATAATATTTGACTGGTTGAAATACTCCTACTTGAGTGATTTGATTCAAAATAAAAATAATTTCTTTAGAATATTTTTTTTGCATAAATATTTATATATATTCTTTGGAAATTTATCCTTTAAATACAAAATGTCCAACTATTTAATACTGAAAAAGAACATTAATAATATAATTTCAGTTAAATAAGTTATCTTCCACCTGTACATTGTTCTATTATTTTGAGTTATCCTATATAAATGTATATACATTAACTGTTAGTAAATGAAAATTTCATAACATTAGTGATAAAACAATACAACGGAACTCAACCTATGACCCGTAAAATTAGTTATTCAACCTACGTTACAGGTAACAACCGAATTCCATCTATTGTATACTCTATTCTAGAATATAAAAAGCTAGATAGATAAAAATGTGAACTATGTAATACAATATAAATATATATATATATATATATATATATATATATATATATATATATATATATATGATTATTTATTTATATATTTATTTGTATGGGTGTTCAGGCATATCCGATTATAGTGAAGCGTTTCATGAATTTATGAATATAAATTAATTTAATTATGTAAACAAAATGTATTGTTACGATTGAAGGGATAGCATAAATTATTCCAGAGAGGTATATTAGAGTTCAGTGGCACAAACCCGAGGTTCAAATCAAATTAACGTTAATTATTGTCTACGGAAGAGTATGTGCTTTATATATATATATATATATATATATATATGTATGTATGTATGTATGTATGTATGTGTGTGTGTGTGTGTGTGTGTGTGTGTGTGTGTATTTGAATGTGTGTAGTACCTGTGCAAGAAACGAAAACGCATCTCTAAATACAGTCACTAGCTTAAATTTTAGTTGAGAATCGAGTTAACATCTGGGAATATAAATATCATTTCAGGTACGTTTCGTCCTCCTTTATAAATTTTCATAATTTATATGATTCTTCTTAAATATTTAATTCATTCTCTGTATATTATATTTAGAACATGTATGTATATGTTGATTTTATTTAAACGTAGATTGAATGAGAAATATTAAGTTTAGATGTTACCGTTTGCATATAAAATTAGATACTTAAAATTAAAAACTTTTAATATATAATTGGGTTTTACATCATACTAAATGATGCATCGAGGCTGTATAATTTGTTTAACTGAGTTCAATGGTTATTTATATTTCATATGGGTTTACCAAAAATACCTGATGATTAATTATTTATTAATATGAATCTATATACTTGTTGTTAAAAGTGATTTAGACTGATTTGTCTGATTTAATTAAGATTGTTGATTTATGTCGCATGTTATAATCAGCTTCATTTAAAACTTTCCATTTTGATAGATCCAATGGCTTTTTACGGTCTATACTGACGAATTTTCTTATGTCTCCGTCCCATCTAACCATGTGTCTCTTCCTGGGTTTTTTTATATGCTCAAATTCTTAATCAATAATTTCTCCTATCCATTGCTAATCTTTTTTTGATGCTATATGACCAGCTCATTTTCATTTAAAACTCTTCGCTTTGCTGCCAAGTCCATAACTTTCTATTTTCTTTATGCAATTCTCTTTTTATCTCTACAAGATATTCCTAACATACGTATTTTCACCTTCTTTGTGTTGTTCAAAGACGCTGAATTATTCTAGCATTCAATACCTATATATTACTATCGTAAGTGAGAACAGGTAGGTTGTATTAATAAAAAAAAATTTAAATATAGAAGAATATTCGACTTCATAATATGAGAATTTCTTCCGAAATGATGTCCCTTTTTTAATACTCTTATCCGCTTCATTTATAACTGTTCCTTTATTGCTAATGATTTGTCTCAGATGTACACAATTTCCAGATTTTATATTTCTATTCTTTTTAGTTCAATTCTTTTTTGATCTGAAAATTCATTGAGTATTACTTTTGTTTTACTCAAGTCTGTCATAAAATATTTTTTTACTTGGTTTATCTAATTGTTCTATTTTTTCAAGATAACCTAGATTTGTTCAGAAAATAATAATGTAATCTTAATTATAGGAAATAAGAACTTTTGAGATAAGATTTAGTACAAGAACTGTAAGGTTTTTTTATTTTCACCTTATTGTAATATTTTTCATATAAGATATTACAATATTAGATGACAATACATAAATCAAAAATATTTTGCTTTAGAGAAAAATAAATGGTTAGATGGAATTTTTTAAACAAAAAATAAATTAAAAATTGTAAAAAAGTAGACAATAAGTTATGTTTCTTCAAAAATTTTGTAATATTTTGTAATTATTTAACAGTAAATTGACAAACGGTTAAAATAGAAAAAAGATTTTTTAAGAAAATATTTCAGTTTTGATATTTTATTTTTTTTAATAATTGCTAGGTCACTGAATTTGTATTTATTTTCTACTGATTTTAATTCTATGAATAAAAAAGATATTCATATTAAATTTTCGAAAACATCTCTATTTTAAAATAGAATAAAATAAAAATAGTAAATTAATAAATAAACACATATATTAATTCTCTATCTAATGTAACATAAGTAATTCCATATTTAATGTAATAAAAATAAATCCTAAAACTTAAAATATACTGTTTACTTATCTGTAGATGTCATTAAACTTAATACAAATTGTAAAAAAAATATTAAATCAATGATCTAAAAATGAACAATATAAGAACAGCTCATAACAGCAAGAAAAAAACAAATATAAGTAAAAGCAAAATTAAAATTTGTCCTATATATAATTTATGGGTTTAAAAACCTCATCCATTACTAAGAGATCCTTTGTTTGTTTTGTTTGATCGTTTGTTGTTAACAAATAGAAAGATGCTACTAAAAGAACGCCCCCCCCCTCTTTCTCTCTATATATAGTATTAAAAGGCATTACTTTTATTTTTTAGAAAAATATCAACATTAATTGGAATTATGTTCTTTGAAATTTCTATTCTACAAAAAACATCCATTCTATTGCTATTTACTCACACATACACAATATTTTTTAAAATTAGAAATTTTAATACATAGAAATATAATTTTCAATTAATTATTTTCATATATCAAAATTTTTAGAAACTGAAATATTATCAGAAATAATTCAATATCATACAAAATAGTAAATATTTATAACTGAATCAATCAATCGTTCGTTTCTTCTGTAGAAAAATATAAAGGTGCTATTTTTCTCTTTTATTCTTATTTTTTATTATCTTACATTGAAATTCGATTTTTAAAAAGGTTTTAAAATTACTTAAAATTATAAAATATTATTTTAAAAGCAAGATTGTAATGGTGTAAAAATGATTTAGTCTTTATTCACAAAGAGAATAAATGACATTTTACATAATTGTTATGAACAATATCTCATTTTATAAAGATAATCTAGTATCATTATTTTTAAAACAAGATTTTAATATAATATATTCGAAGTTTTTATATTATATAATACTATTATAATTAAACTCATTTCAACTTTTCTAGAAAGAATATACACACACTTTCATATAAAAGTCATATATTGTTAAACACAGTGAATTTATATAATGAATCCACGTAAAATACAAATAAAACATACACACAATCGAACAAAACTACAGCGATCCCATTTAATTACGGAAACATGTACCTGTGTTGTACGTGTACTGTTATATTGTATGATATTGTAGTTAAGAATGGTACATAATATAATATGAACTTGGTGTACACTTATATTAATCTCATCGTACAAATAGAACCACCACGAGCTAGCTTTTCTAGTAATGTATATACAGATGACATCTACATTCTGTACAAACAATTGTATATGAAGATCTCGTCTACTAAAGTACAGAGTCAAACGGTACTACAAATTCATTCAGACATTTCTATATGCAAATATGCATATCTAATATTCGTTGTATCTTTCCAACTGAGAAATTATTCTGATAGTTATATTAAAAAGTTTATAATTAAGTAAGGATTGTTAAATTACAAGGTTTTAATATAACATAAAAATTCAAAGTAGAATGTGTCTTAGTAAATTTCTATAAATGTATTATTTCTACTAAAAAATTCTGTCCACTTAACAAATAGAAATATTTTAAGCACGTAGAGAAATATTTTAATGAAAAGCATATGATTCAGTCTTTTTACTTTTATATTTTGTCATTGATGCTCTTCAGCATATATTGACACAACTGTTCTATCGTCAGTATTTAACAAGCAATACTGAAGAAAATATGTCTATCGATAAGATTCATTTACAGAATTGTATACTTTACAAATATCAGTAAGAAAATAATGTTTAGAAGTATATAGAAATTTGTTAAAAGCTTTTGAAGCAAACGCAGTATCTGAAATTGCAAGCAGAAGATGGTTTGAAAAGTTTATGAAATAAGACTTTAACCTTAAAACGAACCACACTTCGAAAAACCTTCTGTGATCGATGACAATATTCCTCAGAGCATTTTATAAAAATACCCATTTTTATCTACAACAGAGATGTATGCAAATATGTAAGATGGAGTACCACATGAATTGACTATTGAAATAAGCAAGATTGTAAAATCGTTTGTTCGTTTCTACTTTCACGTAATAAAAATGAATTATTTTTAAACGCCTCATAACTGGAGATAAAAAGTAGATTACATATGAAAACGTAATAAGTAAAAGAACATATTGAAAAGATGGATAACCTGCTCCATTGTCATCTAAATTGAGTAAAAATGTGAAAAAGAGAATATTGTCCATTTGATGAGATGAAAGGTGCAATTTTATGAACTTCTAAATTTAAAAGAAATGATTAATTCTGAAAAATATTGCCAACAATTGGAAAATTTGAATAATTAAATTAAAAAATACGTTCAATTTTTATTAATGGGAAGCAAGTTATTTTACAGTACAAACGGCTATTTTTTTACTAACTCAAAAAAATATAGAAACTTGTTCTGGAAGTTCTAAATCACCCAGCATATTTTCCAGATATACTATCTTTTAATTATCATTTAATTTTGACTACAATTCTTTTAAATAATTTGGAAATGTGAAAAAGACACTGAATGAATTTTTAGCTTCCAAAAATGAATTATTTTATCAGAGAGGAAATAAAAACCTTCTATCAAGATAGAAGGAAGTTATTAATATTAATGAAAATTATTGTTATTTAGAAATTAATAAATTGTATGGTAAATTATTAATTTTCTTTTACTTAGAAAACAGAGAAAACTTTTCGATAAATATGTATAAATTGTAAACATAAACATTTACAAATATAAAGTGATTGAAAACTAGAATTCTATTAAAATATATACAATCTGCAAATGGAATATTGTATCCTGGTTAAATAAACAATTCAAATGCAGTAATTTAAATGAGAATCAATTAAGAAACTTCTTATATCTTTAATCGTATAAAGGAAGAGAAATTAAAAAAAATGATAAATGAATAAAAATGTAATATTATTAAATAAATATATATTAAAAATGTATTAAAACAAATTTTATAACTGAAAAAAAACTTCAATTAAGTCCGTGATAAATAAATAAAATGTGTTGAATTTTTTTGCTTTTCCATGTATTTCAATTTAAAACGATTTATTTATTTTAGTGGCAATCGATGATAGCCGCAAGCAAAAGAATGTTCTATAAAATACTTATGATGCGAATGAAGAATAAATATAACAATTAAATTGTCTTTATAAAAATATTGAAAACTTCAAATGTTCAATATTTTTATTAAATATAAAAGTATTCATATTTTAATAAATTGTATATCAAAATATATCTAAAAATTGTCAATAAAAATGAATATATACAAATTTCATTTATATTTTTATAATTATTTGTCATATTTGATAAATAAAATATATATTAAAATATTTAATATGAAATTAACTCCTTTTTTAAAAAAAGTATGTGTTATTAAAAATATTTATTCAATTTTCATTCTTTCTAATTATTGTTATATAAATTTTCTTAATAAAAAACTTTTATATTAAATTATGTAATTGGAAAATATACATTTATTCCACATAAAATCAAATTTTTTTAAGAAACTAATATATATATATATATATATATATATATATATATATATATATTATAAGTGTGAAAATATTTTCATTGTTAAAATTTAGTTGTAAATAATTATTTGTTTTTATTTAGTTTTCTATTAATGTTAGTTAATGTAAATAAAAATTAAAATAAACATTTTTGGTTCATTTAAAGATGGAAATAAATATGACTTATCATCGTCACTCTAAATAAGCATTCAAAAAATAAAATTCACAAATTAAAATAAAATTCACTAGAATATATATTATTAAATATAAAATTCACTAGAAATATTTGTCAAACTCAATTTGTAACTATGAAAATAATAACTTTTGAGTGTTATAAATGATCGTAAAAAATTACATCAAATGATTTGGCAACTTTATTAGAGGAAGATTTGATCAAATTAAGGTTCGGCTTACAAAAAAGTTAAAATTTGATCAAAGTATTATGAAATAGGGGTTCCACATGAACTCTCAGAAATTGTCATTGTCAACCGAATTAATAATTACTTTTCACTGCACAGTCGATAAAAGTTTGTTGTACCTGAATGAAAAATGAATATATTCCGATAATTTGTAAACTGAAAAAGTTAGTTAAGTTTTTTCGGAGCTTTTATTTCAACACCACAAAGAAATTTCCTAAAAAAAATTTGGTGGGATATACATGGAATTGTTTATTGTTAGCTGTTGAAACCGAATCAGATAATTACTGTATTCAAGCTAGAATCAATTTTTGGTGAACTAAACGAATCATTAATCCAAGAATGGACACATTCTGTAAAAATAAAAAAATAATATTGTACTCTTCTGTTCCATAATAATACCAGACTATATATTACATTGCTGACACAGGAAGCTCTAATAGAATTGTAATGGCAAGTCTTGCCTCACCTGTTCTACTTTAGAGACATTGTTTCATTTGTATTCTATTTGGTCCTTTCAATGAAACATGGGATTTCGAGTAAACTATTAAATAATTCTAGGGAAGAATGACAATGAATTGATGTTTTTATTATTTTAAAAAGAAATAACTTTTTCACCACGGTATCTATTTTCTCCCTAAAAGACAACAACAGCTAGTAGAAAATACCTAGAAAATATTTCGATCAAAAATGTATATTCCAAATAAAAATCGTGTCTTTTTCAAGAAAACACGAATTTTTATTAAAAAGCCTCGATATCTACTATAAAAAAGATACAGGATATGATAAGAAATGCTTCTGTTATTTTTTTTAATATTTCTTATGAAAACTAACACATTGAAAAAATCACGTCATAAAGCGATTTAAAATATTAAAAAAAACGAACTATTTGCTTATAAAACGATTTCGTGCGCGACAAACTAAATTATTTGTTCAAATTTAAACAATATCCGCGATCTATTTACATAATATTATATTTTTTTCTGTTGTTTATGAATAAAAAAGTAAGTTTCCGCACGGAATGTGTATTTTCTTTTATTATATTTCGGCGAATTGTGTGTGTGAGTACTTTCTGCGTGCGTGCACTAAATGCTAAATAATAAAACGGAAACTTATGTAAGTATTGAACTGGAATATTCGCGGTCTACGTCTTTTTTGTCGACTCGCGTATTATGTGTTTTATAGACATTTAGAAAAGTGTCACATGGACCTACATTATATATGTTCACATTTTGAATACGAAATAGAATGGGACAAACTCAACTTTCGTAGCCATTATATTCAATATGTCACATTTTTCAGTAATAAAAGTGATGTATGTTATTACGTAATCCGTGAAGTTTTAGACGTATTTTATACACACACGCACATATATATATATATATATATGTATATGGTTTTCTTTGAATAATATTATCACTTATATAATAGTTTTTGCTTGTATCGTATAAATATTCAAGCAGGTATCTAAATGTTTAAATGTCTTTTTTAAAGTACTTAACTACATATTTATTTAAATAATCGAAAATAATAATTTTTTGTCGTACATACTTAAGAATTTTATTTTTTATATATAATCATTTTTTAAAACATGTTTATTTATAATTAAAAAAATAAAACTTGCTACAAGAGTGATCCAAAAGTTCTTCGAATAAGTCTGAAGATTTCATTCATTTTCATGAAAATCCACGTACATAAAATCAAAGGAATGTAGTGTGTGTATACTAGTTTCACATATATATAGAAACAAGTTGTATGGAAGTTTAGGAAAGTTTACAATCTCAAACTACGAAGAAAGAATAATATTTTAGGTCTAGTGCGAAAGTTTTGTTAAACAGGAAGTAATCATTATATTATTTGAATTGATATTCTGTTAACGTTAATGAAGAATATGTTGAATAAATGATTTAAATGCAAATTAATTATTCAGGATATTTTTTTTTAATAATATTTAATTTTACTCGTTTTATTAATAAAAGGTTTTAAATAAATCGATTAATTTTATATTTTAATAATGCATTATAAAGAGATATTTTGAATTTTTATTTATATAATTTTTAATTAGACTATAATTAAACAGTATATCCTGTAAAAAAGACAATAACATTTTTTTAAAAATCGAAATTAAAAATTCAAAATTAATGAAATTAATAATCAGAAAATATTGAAATAAATTTAGTAAAACACTAATTATTTCAATATATAATTGTAAAGAATGTGAAATTAAAAATGTTAATATATTTGTTGAAATTAATTATAATGTCAAAATAATATTATATTATGTATTGTAATATTTAAAAAAATGGTCTTTTTAAATATTAAAAAATAAAAAAATGATATTAGATAATTTATTGCTTATATATAATATTTTAATTTTCTATTGTAATCATTATTTTTATATTTTATAAATAAATAATTTTATTTTCATAAACAATACAAAATTGCAATAAAATAACTTTTTTTATACAGTTGTATTACGAAAAGAGTTCATATGATTTAATATTGGTAAGGAAATAATTTAAAGAAATAAAAAATTAATTAAATAATTTTTGCTTCAAGTAATTCATTTTTATACAAATGAAACATTCGTTTATGCAAAATCATTTTTATAATTTTTCAATAATCGCTCATTGGTCACTTTATTAGTTGATTAGCACTTCTATGATCATGCAATTATCATAAAACCAATACATTTTATGATCTTATAAAATTTTGTAGTATTTGCATGAGTTAATCGTTTATTTAAAGAAAATCTTCAATGTTTTTATGTTAAAAAATATGAAATTTTAAATCTTTTCATTAGATGTTTTATTTTTAAATATCGTACAAAATTTGTATAGAATATTAAATTATAAATAGAACACGGTTAAAATTTAAGAAAGAAATATTTCGTGAATATAATAAAAATGTTATTACTCAATATTATTTTTGTTTCAATGAAGAGTTCTGCTTGAAAATTTTAATAAGGTACTTAAATAAAAAAAATCGGACGGTTGTCTTTTCGTTGAAAATATTTCCATGAAAAAAAAATGTTCACAACAACCACAAGATATAGGTCAAATATATGCGCCTCTCATATGAAAATACCTTTCAAGGAAGGGTTAATGTATTTCAGCCACCGTTCTCTCCTCATACTCTGTTATGGAATTTATTCCACGTTCAGTGGATGCTCAAGCCCTCTAGCAAAGATATTACCGACGAATTTGTGCTACGTGAGAAAATGTTATTTAAGTACGTCAGGAGCTGAACTGCGAGTTACACGTTCGACGTCGTCAACGGTTTGACGCAAAATCAACAATTTCTGATGTATTACATAACGGGGCGTTCGGGTATCGACGCGTCGATAAAATAAACACAAATTCACGTGTACAAACAAAGACGGTGATAACACATAAACGTGCGTTCAATTCAGGAAAATATCAATTAATTGTTGTTTAAATACGTGAACGTTAAGTAAATATTCCATAGATATAAAACGGCGTGTTCTGATAAGAAAACACAGGTAATTTTTTGGCAGGCGTGCATTTGCATGCTCGATTTATTAAAATGATTCGATGGGAAATACAAGACCAAGCGGTCGGCACAAAACAAATGTTTTTAGGCGAAATAAACTCATACGATTGTCACTGTGTGATTTTAATGCCCTTTTTATTAATTCTGTGATTTTTTAAATACTCGTATATATTTTTAGTACTAATTTTCAGGATTTCAAAACATATTCATAATAGACTGATGATTTAATGAAATCTAGATTTTTATACCTATTTGATTCTTTTTTAAATATTCTATTTCAAATAAGTTAAAATGACATAATTCCTTATGAACTACTATTGTTTAAGAGTATATAAAAATGAGATTGCATTAAAAACTACATTGATGAACATTTTTATTTTGATAATTTTGGTTAATCACAATATTATTATAATAAGTTAATGATAATAAACACAAAAATAAATCATTATCATTGGCCTAAATGCATTCTTAGTTTGTTTCAAAATAAAATTAAATGAGACTCTGATTTATCATTAATGCTGTTTTTATTTATTCAACATAAAACTGCTATGAAGATACAAGAATCATTTGTTGAAATTGCAGCGACGATACTGTAATTGAAAATTCACGTCATGAATAATTTAGGAAATTTCGAAATAAAGATTTCGATCTGAAAGATAAAAAGCGTTCCGTACAGTACAGAAGATGAAATTAGATGATGTAGAAACGTTGTTGCAAGAAATAGTTTGCATGAAGTAAAGAAAATCCAAAAAGAATGGAAGTGGGTTTCACATGAATTGTTAGAAAATAGCATTGCTAATTGAATCAATACTTACCTTTCTTTATTTAATTGCTACTGCAAATATAAAAATATTTTTTTCACAAAAAAACAATCAGTGATAGAAATAATTATTATCAGCTGTTGTAACCTAGTTAGGCATTCACCAAAAATCATTAAAGTCAATAGTTGAAGTGACTGAATGAGTCATTGAATCCAACAAACATATTAAAAAAAAAAATGAAATATGTAGATTTCTAAAAGAATTGTTATAAATCTCGTCTTATATATTTTTAAATTAATTTTTAAATAAACTTTTTCTTAAATTGATAATAAAATTTTATTTCTAGTAAAAAATTACAGAAAATCTTTTGATTAAAAATATCATTTTTGTAATTTTCATAAAGAAAATTGTTTAACAAACGATGAAAACTTCTACGTACAACTATAATATTTATTCACAAAAAATAAGAATTTTTTTTAAAACTAAAACATCTTTCGACGATCAGTCGTGTTTTTTGTTATTTATAACTTTTTGAAATATTTACATTTAAGTAATCAATCGAGTAGAATGATAGAGTATAATTAGTGTGTACAAAATTAATTAATCTATTTATCAAATTAATCTATGATTAAATAATATTTTTTATTTATCAGATAATTTTGAGTACATAAATTGAATTTATTGGTAATATAATTCTTTCTTAATGTTTTCTTTGGATTGTAAAAAGTATAGTAGACAAATTGCTACAAAATTATCATAAATTTTTATGAGTATGATGTTGTTTTCTACATGTGTTACAAAACTTCACCAGTCTGTGACTAATGTTTAAGTCATATCCAGTTATTGTACACATTTATTTCTCATTGTAGTTAACTGTTCTATGTAGAAATTTTTGCTATTTAAAATTTTCAGACTAAATTTATTTTATTGAATGTTAATTAATATTATTTATTTATACTACTGTTTCGAAATAAATTAATTAAAAATTTTTACAAACATAAAAAATCAAGTATAAATCTATCATTTGGAAATACATTTCATATATCTAGATATTTTTACTTCTAATTATTTTACATTTTTCACTCATTTAAATAATATGAATTAAATTTAATTATTAAATTTATCTATTTTTCGATCCATTAAATTTTTTAAAAATGAAAATAAAAATATTTTGTATTGTCTATTATTATGAGATAAAAAAATAAAAAAATATATACGATTTATATATATATATATATATATATATATATATATATATATATAATAATTTTTAATTTATTGAATTTTTGATCTTTGTATTAACCTAGAGTCTAAATAAACTGATTCAATCAATAACTATTGTTGAATAAAAAGAATAAATTATAAGAGAATAAAAAATATATTTACAAAAATGATATAAAAATTACATTTTTTAATTTAAAATATTATAAATTGTATTGTTTAAAAAAATATAGAAAGCATATTTTCAAACATATGATATTTTTATATAACTGGATTACTTATTCCAAGACAATATAATTTTATAAAAATTGAGTAATCACTTATTGTTCATTTTATTTAATGATACACATTTAATAATCATTTCATTATCGGTAGAGATAATAGTTATAAAATCTACGTTAAAAATTAATATTATTTACCTAAAAATTGAATGTATTTAATTAGAAATTATATTTAAAATATATGTTTTAAAAAATTAAATGATATGATAATAAAAATTACATGACCAATTTGGAATGTTCTTTTTTATTAATTTATTAAATTAATTGTTCTTAAAGCAAATATGAACAATTAGAATTTATTCGTCTACAATATTAAAAAACTGATTTTTTTATATCTATATATCGTAATATAAAAAAGAAAAAAAATACTTCGTTATTATCGGTTAAAGGCAGTGCTTTGATGCTACAGCCATCATAATTCCTGATTTTTTGTATATCCGTAGGGTATTTAATGCAGTATTTTCCTTTATTTCTGTTTTCTTACGGCATTGATCATCTATATAAACCATCATATAGAGGTGGACTTCTTATCCCGGGAATTATTAGGATATAAAAGCGTTATTGGCGACAACAGAATGCACTGCGTTTAGAAAGAGATGACATTTGGATAGGAAAGATTACAAGTGACGCATTTTTTGCTTTATATTTCATAATAATAATTACATTTTTCCCATATATAATAAATATTAATTATAAATCTTCATTTCAATTAAAGATAGGTTAATTTTTGAAAAAAATGATAAATATTAATAACATTCATAAATAAATCATAATAGAATTTTGTTTCATTAAAATAATTTTTGTTAATTAATTAATTAATTGATATAATAATTAGGTGTGCTCTTTAGAGCAACTTTTAATATTGATTTTTCTCAAAAATCTTTTGAAAAAAGTGAATTTTATTAATAAAAATATGTCGAAACTTTATGATGTTCTGTTCGTAACTTAAACTGAATCAAGATTTATACAATTAAAAATTTAATCTATTCTATAAGCAATTCGGGAAAAACGACCTGTAAGTTAGTAAACGACCGTCTATAACAGTCCGTTCGAAATCTCCCCAGGCTTTCAGCCTCCTATTGCTTGTATTAATCGGTAGCTGTAAACACACACAAAGACATGCAAGTACAGTTACTCTCACACACTCATACACACAAACACATACACGCGTACTGAACAGACAGAGAGAAGGGTGTACGATAATAAACATGGGAAAACTTTGTTGAAGCGACCGAGTTCAGTCAAGCTTCAAATAGAGCAAAACTTCAGCACTTGAGGTGTTCTGTTCAGCTGAAAAGTTTGAGCGTTAAGCCACAAAGAAGCACGCCATCTCCGGCTTCTTTCCAGTTTACGGCGACGACATTTTATACCCGTCCGCTCGGTAGCCGGATAATCTATATTTTAAGAGAAAAATTTATTACCTGGCATATACTCAGTTTTTCATTCGTCGTACCTGTTTTTCTTTTTTCATATCGTTCAGTCTATCCGCTCTGTTCGTTTTTCTGCCGAGTGTGCTCTCACTCGCCTCTCAACCGCCGTCCTCCAATAATGGAACTAATTAAAAGTTTTCTTCATATACATATAAATTAATTCGCAACACCTTGTTTGCTTTAGCATTTTTCCCGGTTTTAATTTTTTTCCACGGATTATTTTTTTAACACTCACTTTTTTGATGTATACTTTATTAAATTTTATTATTCATTTTTTTTGTCTACAATGATATACTAATTTTGTGACGATGTTTTTAATGAAATGAGATAATGTAAGAACGGCCATTCTGAAATTTATCAAAGCGCGATGATACTTTTTAAAAGATATGAACGTTAATTAATTACTTGTAAACAAATACTTTATGATGAAAAAATGAACATTAATCGAACGTATTTATTTTATTAATTGATATTTACGTAGTTAATTAAATATTTTAATTTTGAAATGTTATAAAAACATAATTTAATTGATCGCGAGAATGTGAATATAGGTTTATATTTTTCTTTTGAACATTTTTATTTAGTAAATTGTTTTATAGAAAATCATTAATAGTATATTTTTTTAAAATGAAGTTTATTTTAATTTTATCTTCATTTATATCATTAAATTCTCTCTCTAAATTTTATCAGTCATTTTATATTTTTTTTAATTTTATCAGTCACTTTATATTATTAAATTCTCTCTCTAAATATATTTTTCATAAAAGTATTTTAATAATATATTCATTAAAAATGTTATATATAGAATAAAACAAAAATTTTTAAACTAATTCTTCTAACCAAAATATATTATTAAAAACATGAAAATAAAAACAATTTTTCGATTAATATTTTCGTTATTATTAACATTTAATAATAATTTGATATAAATATATTGACCTGCTTAATTTTTTTTTTTAAAAGCAATTCATTAAGTTTAAGAATGACGCAAATGTTTAAACTGAATGTAGAAACGAATAAAAATAAGATTATGATCAAAAAAATTAAATTCAATATTTAATACAAATTTGAGTGCATAAATGTGAAATAAAAACTTATTAAAGAAAAAAATTACTCAGATTGATCATTTTTAACGTTTGTAAATATTTTATTAATTTTTTTATAATTTATCAATCGAAATTTCTTCATGATAAAGTAAAATTAATAAAGATCCAATTCTAAAAAAACATATTGTGTGATAAGTAAATATTTAATTAATATGAAATTAATAGAGTTTATAATTGTAATTAATGAAATTTAAAGAAGGTTAAATTTGAAAGATTAATAGAATTAAAAATACATTTTATTTAATGAGATTCATCGCATTAGAAATTCTAACCCGAGTAGGTTTATTTATAATTATTAATTATTATTAGTAAATCTGGCTAGTAATGTAACAACCAATGTGGTCAACCACTGTATTACATGGATAACCAAATTATCGTTGCTAAATTGAAATTTCATCTCGTGTAACTAATTATGTATTCATATGAATGAATTATTAAGGATTCAATATGTTTCATACAGCAGTGCTCATCAATAAACGCTGTAGAAAAAATACAGACATAAAATATTAAAAATTAATTTTGGATTGTTTGATACTAATATATTTTTGTTTTAATATACGTTTAATTATATTAATAAAAAATTCGATATTTAATGAACAAATGCTATATATATATATTCTGTTATTTTAAAATGGTTTATTAAAAAAATATTTACTAATTTCAATGTACTTTTTCTCTAAAAAATTACTAATGAATATTATCATTTATTTTTTTAAAAAAATAAAATGCATCTTAAGTGAATAAATAATACACACATACACACACACACACACATATATATATATATATATATATATATATATATATATATATGTATATAGACATGTGTGTTTGGATGGATGTATATATAATAATTTTTAAAATAAGATATTATTTTAAATCAAGAAATATAATACAATTTTTTTTTAAATTTAAAACTAAGCAGATTCTGTAATTATTGATATAGTAATAATAATTCATCTCTGATATTAAACAACGACTCTTTTTAAATATTGACTTACATTTATTAAAATACAAAAAGCAAGGTTTAATTACTTTAATTTAAAGAGAAATTTCTTGTTTAAATTCATTTGTATTTTTCTACAATAGAGCTCTTTCATGATTCTAAATTAATGATTCTGGAAAAATAATCTATTAAAAGGATTTTTAAAAAATAACATAATAGTTTCTGGTCTGTTTGAATTTTTATTTATAATTAAAATAACGTATGAACTGAATAACATCCTCTGTGAGAAAATAACACTGCTTTTTAAAAATTAAAACCATAATTAAAATATTAAAAATTTACTAATTTTTCAGTAATGATTCAGCACATTTTCTTTTTCTATTTTGTAATATCTAATTGGGTTTGGAAAATTTAATATTAACTACATACATTATTTATATATATATAAATGACTAAATTTTTGGAACTGTAAAAAATATTTATAGTATGGAATTTTCTTTTGTAAGTTTTAATTAATAAATATATATATTTTTTATAATTCTTCAATGTTATTTATTTCTGTTTAAATATTTCTATTAGATTCAAATTACTATCTATATTTAGAACATCGTCAATTATTATTCGTTTGACCACTGAATTCTAATCAATAAAAGCCGCGACTACATTTTGTATATGCATAAAAATAAACATTTTAAATATACACATTGGAATGGTTACAAAGTAATTAATTATTTATAATCAAGCAATAGTAAAACGAACGTGACTACTACTCTTCGTTTAAAACAGTCTGATCATGTGCAAAGGTTCGCCGGTCCAATGAGAATTGTGCAAGGTAAAGAAGAGCCCACAACCGGGCCTTCCATCATCCGACTGCTACGTATGTGCCATACACCTGCCCCGTCGCGATCGATTCATCGTCAGAACTTATAATTTATTCCCTGCAGGCTACGTGCCAGCTCTCCTGTGCTGCAGCACACTCCTGTAACACATCGTCGGGCAAACTTGCTAAAGCGAGGAATTTTCTATCAGCCATTTTTATTGACATCCGTTTTTCAGTTCAATGAATTTGTGGCAAGCGTGCGTGTGTATATGTTTATGTGTGTGCGTTGAAAGTTATGTATGTGTTGTGTTCTTCTTCGTATTGGATATTTGATAAAACTCGTTTGTGCTAACCACCGCTGGCGAAATCATAGAATACCGACTCGTAATTAGAGTTGGAAAAAAGTAGACGCCGTTTAAGTTTCGTATAAATATATTTATATATTTTTCTTCTTCGTTATTCTGCTGGTAACATATTCATTACAATTTTACGGAATGTAATATATTGGTGGAAACATTAACGAACCGAGAGGTATTGCGTTTGCTTCGTTTCTGTGTAACGTATTTTATAATAAGATCGAGTGTTTCATTTCAATACCCAAGTGAATACAACAATACTTTTATTTTTATACATCTTTTTCGCCTTTATATTTATATAGTCTGTCTATTTGACCTTTTTATTTTTTATTGAATTACCGTGTATATTTCCAAAAAAATAACACAAATTATATTCTTATTATTTTAAGAAATGTTTTAATTTATGTAGTACTCTGTATAATTAAAAAAAAGAAGATAGGAATGAAAACCATATTATATATATATAATAAAATATTTTTTCATAATTTATTTATAAATATTTTCAAATTTTTATAATTGTTTAAATATTCTGAATAGTATTCATTTTAAATTTAGATTATATTTTATTTCAAAATAAAAAAAATCGACACTAAAAAAAATTAATATTTTAAAATGATTTTTTAATACAAACAAGAGTATTTTAAGCATGGTTTCAAATCAATAAACGTGTCATAAATTTAAAACAGAAACAGTACATTAAATATTTAAAAAAAAATTATACGTCTACATTTTGAGAATGAAGTATATAAGTAATCTGAGAATATGTACTAAAAAGAACAAAATCAAATTAAAAATGTAAAATAAACAGTTAATTTAGAATTTTTGGTATATGAAATGTGATTTATTTTAATGAGTTACTTTTTTTTAAAAAAAACTACTAAATATAAATATTGATAATGTTATTATAGACAAGTATCTATGTATTCATAATTTTATATTTGTCATGAATAGAAATTAAATGTTTAATATAGAATAATTTGTAGTAATCAATGTTCATTCAAATGTATATAATATTTTAACAATAATTTGATATATAAATTTTATTCAAAATATAATATTCATTTGTAGGTGTAATGAAACAAATACTAAATAATTACAAGAGTTTCGTTCTATTTTTAAAAGAAAAAAATATGCTGTTGTATATATAATACTATTACAATTATATTTATTGTTTGGGTGTAAAATTATTTTTTTCAATTTAATTTTAAATCGGTGTTTTATTGTAAATCGGTGAATATATTTTAGATAACAGATTATTTCACTTTGGTATTAAAATAGTATAAAATTGATTCAAACTGAAACGAGACAATATCATATTTCATGCTTTTATGTTATACATTTAAGCATCTTTTAATAACTTAACATTTTTGGTTTTTATATTTAATATCGTATCAAAACGGTTGTCCTATCAAATTAATTTCATGTTTTTTCTTAAAACTCAATGAACTGACTGTATTATTTTTTGTTTTTTGATAAATTTATATCGTAAATATTTTGTAATTACAAGTACTTTCAATAATAATGAGAAATATTTAACTATATACACCCGTCCCTCAATTTACGCGAGTTTTTTTACGCGGCAAATTATACCTCTATTTACATGGGACTTTTTTTTCGCGGTACTTTTTATACGCGGTCAGATAGATTTCACTTTATATAAGTTTTCATGGAATTTATTATATATCAGAGTGATGCAAATTCATACTTGAACGAATAAAAGCACGATATAAATATATAAAAAGTTGATTGTTTTTAATTACAGTAGCGATAGTGACATCGAATAAAATTTATCTACCTTTGTTTTCTAAAACGTCATTATTTTTTTGTTCAGCTATGTGAAATAAATATGTGTTTCTACAACTTTACTAGCTTTTATTTCCAATATTTTTCTATTGTACTGACGGACTCAATTTACGCGATTTTCATTCGCGTAAAACAAATTCACGTGGAACGGATACTCCGCGTAAATTAAGAGACGGGTGTGTGTGTGTGTGTGTATATATATATATATATATATATATATATATATACGTATATGTATTATAAAAGTAACGATTTACATTTTTCCTTCATACTTGCTGTTTTGCGAAATGCTCGTTTCATATTTATACCTAGAGGGTAAAAATCATATCAACGCTGCGTAAATACTCAACATCTAATTACACTGTACATTTCGAATATATTTCTTTGGGCGGTCGTATCAAACAGTGTAAATAAAGAAAAATATACATATATGAGTAAACGTTGAGTACATCTACTTTTTCCACATCAAATGCGACAGTGAATTATATTAGTATACATAATATATGTTTATATTTTATATATAAATATAAATTTTATATATATATATAAAATATAAATATTGTTTATGTATATATATATATATATATATATATATATATATACACACAAAATATATCAGTCTTGAAATATTGAAAGATCTAAAGATTTTGACACATATTTCAATTATCATATTATTTAATCGTTAATATAATTATATTCTTCACAGTTTTGTTTTTATTTAATTCTACTGATTTTTTGACAAATATATATATATATACTCGTACATGGTTGATTTTGATTTTATAATTTTTTTCTAATATGCTATTGATCGAATTATAGTAAATATATTATGAAATATTTCAGATATTATAATGAACATTACCATTATTTATTTTATTTTTTTGTTAACATGTTCTCTTACAATCCGATTTTCGGTGACTTTCTGTTCATATTTTGTGAGTCACACACGTTTCGTGTTGCCAAGTCTAATCTTTTCACTTATAACAAATAAAATTGTAAAATCATTATTATTAACGATATGTTATTTTCATTACATTGCAGAATAAAATATTTTTAATAAAATTATCGTCGTATTAACACAATTGAAATTAAAAGTACACAAGGACTTGATTAAATTTAAATATGATTTGTTATTTTCAATATCATTATTATTAATATTTTCTTATATTTTTTTTTGTATTTTAACCAAATTATAAAAACATAAACATATTGTAATATTTTATTTAATATTAAAACTTCTGACCAGTAAGAAGTTGCTTTCATGAACAATCTGGAGCTCTACTAGTCACATATCGTAAAGCACTTCCATTGGGGTTCCGAAAATTGCTCCACCACTTAACAAATATTACTATCCTAACTGTGAAACAAGAGTTGTTACTTAATGTTAGGCACTGTAAGTATTCCTGATTCTTGTAAAGCCACATTAGTACATTAAAATATCTCATATATAAATATAAATTGTTGAGATTGAATATTGGTATTTTATATTTTTATATTGAGTAAATACATACAGTTTTTTTAAACGTGATAGAACTTTAAATTGAATCCCTATCGAAAGTGCTATCTAACCTAAAAAAAACATTCTTTTTAAATACATGTGTGTGTGTGGTTTGAGTGTATATATATATATATATATATATATATATATATATATATATACACGACGGTCGTTTGATAAGTATGGTAAAAATGTAAGAAAAACTAAATTGAAAAATTTAATTTAATTAATTAATTAAATTAAACAATAAATAAATTAACCATAATTATCAAACCATTTACCATACTTATATTTATTTATTGTTTAATTTAATTAATTAATTAATTAAATTAAACAATAAATAAATTAACCATAATTATCAAACCATTTACCATACTTATATTTATTTATTGTTTAATTTAATTAATTAATTAAATTAAATTTTTCAATTTAGTTATTCTTACTTTTTTTATCATACTTATTAGACGACCCTCGTATATATAAATGATTGATAAAGATTGTTTTTTTAGGTTAGATAGAACTTTCGATAGGGATTCAAGTTAAAGTTCTATCATGATTAAAAATACTCTATATTATAAAATAATTCTCTGGCTGTGTATTATTTCAAAGAATAAAATCAAATACTTATTATACTGAATGCAATGAGATGTAGAAAAATAAAAATTTTTTTACTTAAGAATAATGAGATAAAAAAAACACAAGACATAGATCGTTGTGCTGAGTAAGGCGTATGCAGCACGCGATATAATAGCAGTACTTTACATAATGTATAAAAATAAAAAATTTAGTGAAAATATCAAATGATCTAAAGAGTTAGTTTAGAGCAGGGCGTACTTATATGACTCATAAGGTAGAGAAAATTGTTAACTGTAACGATTCTTGTTTTAATATTTTATGTTTTACTTTAAAATTTAATGTTGTATGATTGGTAAGAATGAAATTTTACACAGACAGATTTCTTAATTTTTTAAAATGTTGAGTTTTGTTTCATATTTGTTAGAATTTATTTGGTTGATGAAAATTTAGATAATAATAATATTGTTCTTATATACAATAAATCAAATTTTATTATAGAAATTCTATTAAAGGTTATAAATTTGAGATTTTATGGTATTAATCATTACTAGAAATAAAAAAAAAATATTTTATTGTATTTAAAATTTTTATTGTATTAAAATATTATAAAAAAAATATTTTATGCAATTTTTACTAAAAATGAATTGATAATATATTTTGTTTTGTTTACGATGTTATATTCATAGTTAGAAATGCAACCGACAGATATTAATTATATTAAATATACGATTATATCAAATTATTAATGAGTTGACATTTTTTATAGAAACCTCCAATAAGAAATATTCAATTCAATACACGACTTGTTACTGTACATTCATAAAGAATAACCGTGTTCGTATTTCACTGAAAACCTTTCACGATGCTGAAACGAGAAAAATTCAACAATTTCTGCTAAAAAATTCAAATCGTCCTTTTTATGCACTCCATACTTGAAGCACGTTCATACATGTACACGTTCAGGTACATATTTTCTCTAAGCGAGATCTCGAATCGATTGAGGACCTCCGTCGTACGATTCACCAGCCCTGGCTGTGCTCCGTTTACTCCATTAGACGTTCGGTCCGTTCGTTCTATGCATAAAACGATGTTTGATAAATCGTTTCTCCGCGTACCATTTCTTATTTACCGACCGCCCGTCTACGCGTCGGTACGTCCGTTCGTTGAGCGATTGTACATCATCATTGTTATGACTTGTCAAATGCACGAACGGTGGCCAACTTTCCATGTATCTTCCGCATCGTTAATCTTTGTACTACGACGACGACGTCGTCGACGGGCGATGACGAAGAAGATGGTGACGCCGTGCTTTTTATTACGTAAAAAACGCGTGTACAGTGCGTGTACAAGGCCGGTCGAGTGGTCTTATCAACTTGTGCGATGCCATCGATGAAATAAATATCACTGCGAACGAGAGACGGATGTTTACTTTTTTTGTCAGTGAAGACTGCATCGTTTTTCTACGCGGTTTTCGTGTATGTTTCTTTTTTTTAAAATGAAAATACGAAGGAGAAACTCGTCGGTTTTATCGTATACTATTTTCAGTTCGAATAACAATATAGTTTTATATTTTAATAATAAAGTCAATAAATTATAAAAATACGATTTATTCAAGAGCCTTTTTTCATTTTTGTATCATTTATTATACTTTTTAATAAGGAATAAAACTTTCAGTACAGAATTTAAATGTTTTATTTAGATTATTTTAAAAATTCACTTTAAATGTTTAATAAAATTCAGTCATTAAAAAAATTCTTGAATAAATAAAAAACATTAACAAATCAAATTCCAGTTATTTTTTTAAATTAAACTAGATTATTTATTTGAATAAGATTACCTATTTTATAAAATTTATATACATATACGAGGGCCGTTTGATAAGTCCGTGTAATTTCCGAAAGATGGCACCACTGGTGCATATCGAGGTTATTTTTAATTAGTAGCACCTCTTGTAAGAACACACATCAAGTTTCAGCCATATCGGTCTATTCCTTTGTGTTTGACAATCGTTGGAATCAAGGAAATCGAGTGATTGTCAAATAATGGACGAAAAAGAATTTCGCGTGTTGATTAAACACTACTTCATTAAAGGCAAAACGCCTCAGGAGACTAAACAGAAGCTTGATAAACATTATGGTGACTCTGCACCTTCGATTAGTGCGGTTTATAAGTGGTTTCAAAATTTTCGGAGTGGCCATATGAGCACAAGAGACGCTGAACGTTCTGGACGCCCTGTTGAGGTCACCACTCCAGAAATCATTGATAAAATCCATGATATGGTGATTGATGACAGAAGAGTGAAACTGCGTGAGATTACTAGTGCTATAGGCATCTAGTGTGAACGGGTACATAATATTTTGCACCAACATTTGGACATGAAAAAGCTATCCGCCAGGTGGGTGCCGCGATCGACCAAAAACGAGGTCGTATGAAGTGTTGCAAGAACGGTTTGCAGCTGTTTCAGCGAAATCCGCAGGACTTTAAGCGTCGTTTCATCACTGTATATGAAACATGGATACATCACTACACTCCTGAGACCAAAGAGCAGTCTAAACAATGGGTTATCAAGGGGGAATCTGCTCCGAAAAAGGCGAAGACAATTCCTTCTGCCGGGAAGGTTATGGCGACTGTCTTTTGGGATTCGCAAGGAATAATCTTTATCGACTATTTGGAAAAGGGTAAAACCATTACAGGTGCATATTATTCATTGTTATTGGATCGTTTGAAAACCGAGTTGCAAGAAAAACGTCCCCGATTAGCCCACAAAAAAGTCCTCTTTCATCACGACAACGAACCAGCTCACACCTCAGCAGTTTTGGCCGAAAACTAATGGAAATAGGGTTCCAAATCGTTTCACATCCCCCCTATTCTCCAGACTTGGCTTCATCGGACTATTATTTGTTCCCTAATATGAAGAAATGGCTCGCGGGAAAAAGATTTTATTCAAACGAGGAGGTGATTGCAGGAACGAATGACTATTTTATAGACTTGGACAAATCCTATTATTCGGAAGAGATCAACAAACTAGAGCAGCGTTGGATGAAGTATATAAGCCTAAAAGGAGACTATGTTGAAAAATAAAAACGATTTATTCAAAAAAATGAAGCAGTTTTTATTTTTACACGGACTTATCAAACATCCTCGTATAAAGATTTTATGATCAAATATGTTTTATATAGGGTGGTTCAAATGAAATTCAAATATTTAGATATAAATTTATTTGCTTACTATTATTCATTATACTTTAGTTTTATTTGGGTCATCTAATAGTACAAAAAAACAGTGAAAAAAATGTAATTTTTTTTAATAAATTAAGAGTCAAATATAAATACATCAATTTTTTAGATTTTAAAAAATGCAAAATTATTTTTTACCTTTATAACAGATTAAAATGTAATTTAAAACAATATTTTTGCATTATGTCCATTGTGTGTTCTATGAACAATAGTTTATAAATTTAAGAAAAAAATATTTTTTTTATATTTTTTAATCATCAACGACGAATAAACTAAAAAGAACTGACTTGTCCATCCCTGATTTATATTATCTAAGACATTGATATTTTTATTCATTCTCCTTTTGCTTTCCCCATTATTGTCATCGTTGTGGTGATCTAAATCACAAAAAAGTCTAAAGAAAAATAACACCCGAACACCATCTATGTAGATGTATCATTTGCGAAAACCATACATGATGTTTCCTTTTGATTATTCTGGTGTAACCGTAAATCGCATATCGAGATATTCATATTAGTCAAGCCGATTATATCTGTTTGAACGATTTCTTTATCGAAAAAAAGTATTTTTTATATAAACACGTTTTATTTATGAGATGTATCTGCACAGATTTCACATGAGAATGTATTATTAAAAGATTGTCTCGTTTCCGAGATATATGCGTATTTTCTGAGATTATGATGGTAGGATTTATTGATGTTTCGTTCGTGCGATGACAGTTACATTTGTATCTTTGTTGGGTTTCACATAAAACGAATAGTGTTCTTTAAACGTACTAGTTAAATTATGATTTTCATTTTTCAAATATATGATTCTTTTTGAAATATGGATACTTATTTATACGTCTATATCTATCTATCTATATATCTCTCTAATCTCTCTGATCTATCTATCCATATACATACATACATACATACATATGTATATATATATATATATATATATATATATATATATATATAAATGTATGTATGTATATAAAAAATTACATAAGTGATATAAAACACACTAAAATTTTATTTAGGAAATTTTAATTTGATTCTTTTAATGATGTTTTTTTAATTTTACAAAAATATTTTTAGATATTATATGTAAAGGTAATAGATTATTTAAATTTAGCTAAAATGTTGATGCGCATTTCAATGGCCACGCTGTCATCGTCAGAGTACTATACTATGATATCTAATTTCATAAGGAAGTACTTTGACAGTGATATTTTTTTTAATTAAATGCATTAGATCAAAATAAATATATTAATAATTAAATACATTATTTAAAAATATACTTTTTGTGATTTTATAGCAATGATAAATTATTTCTTATTGCAATGTCTTCTGAAAAATTTCAGTAATCACATATTTTATATTTTTTCTGATGTGCATTTTAACTAGCACGATATTATTTTTTGCATACAACATATTATAATATTTAATTACTTTAAAAATATTTCTATTCCAAAATTTAATTTCTTTAACAAAAAGTAAATTATCCAAAGTCTTGAACCTGTACTGAAAATTCTAAAAATCTATAAAAATATTTGCTAAATTTTCTATGTATTGAATTTATTAGTTTTTTTAAATTAAATTATTTAAATAAAATAAATACGTTTTATTTTAAATTATTCTATTTTTTTAATGTATCATGATTAAAAAAATATTTTTTTTAGTTCCAAGTAAAATAAATGTATTTTTTCAAATTAAAAAAAGTTAGTAATAAACACAATTTTGAAATTGAAAATAATTTTTGTTTTTTTCGCAAGGAAATTAATTTTTTTTTTTTAATAAATTCAGAGTAAATTTTAAAATTATTTATTTTTTGCTATTAAGTTACTAATAAAAAATTTAAAGTCCTCAATTTTTTTTAATTTTCCAACTCAGTTCATAAATTAATATTTATTAAAAATGAATAAAAAAAACTGATTATTTTTTATCTGATATCAACTTCTCAATTAAATTGTCTTTTTCAATAAAAATTGCTCAGAGTACGTTGAAAAGAAGAATGGCATAAATTGAAGAATATTTTTTATTGAGGCACTTAAGATTGGATCTAGTTTCCATAATAATGAATAATTATCATTTCTCATACTTGAAGTTGATTTAAATTTTATTAAAATTAATATTTTTTATGGAGATTTTTTTTTATTTTTAAAAAACTAGGACAATTTTACTGCTTGAATAATAAAATTAATTAATTAATTTAATTTTCTTAGTTAATAATTTCATACTATAATAAATCTCTAATTGATGTTTAAATCAAAATTGGTATTTAATTTTTAATGAACAAGAAATGAAATTTGTTACTTTTATAATAAAGTTTTTATATAAAATGTAATCACTCTAAGGTCAAATAAAAAAATAAATATATTATTTGAAACCTAGTTATGTATAAAAACATTATGGTGGATTAATTTAAATAATATATATATATATATATATACATTGTATATATTGATTAATTAGTACAATTAATTAAAATGCAGGAAACGAGATGAAGTAATCCTTTAAGACGTCGGTGATTAAAGAATATAAGGACACAATAAAAGGTAATCTCGGTTCGTGGAAGATATTATAAAGTAAAAAAAAAACGAGAAATTTTAGCTTTCTTAGATTATACCACCGGGATGGATTAGACTGACGAAAAGAAAACAGTGAGACAAGAATAGTATAAAAAAAGTCTGTACGAACGATGCATTATACGTGTACTTACGATAAAAAGAGATCCCCTTAAACTTTGAAGTTTCCACTCGTATATTTTTTTCTTTGTCGACACGTTCATTATTTCTCGTCCGATGCTTAAACTCGTACTAAAAATGATAACGACGTGTCCGCGCACGACAGAGACGGACTCATTTAATTCGTAAACAAGTCGTACGACGCTGTTTATACGCTATCTCGTTCGATAAATAGCGGAATTCGAAACTGGATGGATGTCTTCAACGACACCGCACGGACGAAATTCTTTTTGTTAGTAGTCTTGAGAAATTGCCTTTCGGGATTAAGTCTGTTTTAATCAGTGATATGGCTCCGTTTTTGAAAGTATACTTGCCTCTCTGCGCGCCACGCCCCGGCGCTCCATGACGGTTGCGTTTCGTCACCCGTACCTCGTTTTTCATTGCTCGCGCGCACATTTATACGTCACGTGAAGTCACCGGAAACAAATGAGGATTTAGGTGTTTTGCAAGATTGCGGTGTGCTATGCTTTTTTTAACACGTGTGTCGTTCATTTTTTTCATTATATAAATACAAGCACTCAGACAATTTATGTATATAATTTTTCATTTATCTCTGAATTTTTATGAAAAGTTATTATTTTTAAGGCAATGAATTTTACAAAAATTTCAAATAGATTGTTAAAAATTATAATCGACATAAATTTTTAAAAAAAACAAACCTTTTTAATTTATAAAAATGTTTTGTCAATAAAATAAAAATGACAGTTATAATTTAATTAAAAAAAAACATTGAAAAGATCTATGACTTCATAACTATTTAATTCTTTTTTCTTCCATAAAAATCAATTCATACACCTATGACGAAAATAATAGATACATGAAATTTTTTTCTTAAATATAAATTAAAACATAGAAAATATTGATGTATGATAAACTTATTTTTATTTTAAATCACACTGACAAAAACAAATTTTTCACATAGTATAAAAATATACATTTGAAATATATATATATATCATCATCATCATCATCTTCAGCCCACACCAGCCCACTGCTGGGCGAAAGCCTCGCCGAATGTCATAATTAAAAAAAGAAGAGTTTTCCGAGCCTCTTCCATTCTTTCCTGTCACTGGCCAATCTCATCCAACCTTGCCCTTCACAATATTTCACAATTTCATCTCTCCATCTTTGATGTGGTCTTCCTTTGGGTCTCCTTTTATCTCTTGGTCTCCATTCCGTAACAATCTTCGTCCATCTGTTGTCCTCTCTTCTCGCTATATGTCCTGCCCATGTCCATTTCAACGATTTAACTTGCTCTATTATATCCATTACTTTTGTTTGTTCCCTTATTCATTTACTTGTTTTTCGGTCCAGTTTGGAAATTCCTAACATTATTCTTTCCATACTTCTCTGAGCAGTTAGCAGTTTCTGTTTCATTCTTGTGTTTAGAGTCCAAGTTTCTGCTCCATACGTACAGGCCGGTTGTACACATTGGTTATATGCCTTACTTTTTAAACTGATTGGTATATTGCTTTTCATTATACTATTTAGTCTCCCAAATGTTGCCCATGTGGCTTTGATTCTCGATTTGATTTCTGGCCATAAATCACCATCGTATCTTATAGTTTTCCCTAGGTATTTTATTTCGTCCACTTGTTCCAGGTACTGATTCTCTTGTTGTATTTTACTTCTTTCAGCGAAATTATTGAACATGACCTTGGTTTTTCCCATATTTATTTTTAACCCTACTTTTCAGCTTTTTTCTAAGAGGGTTTCGAGTAATGTTTGTAATTCTTCCGGTTTTTCACTTATAATAGTATATCATCTGCAAATCTTAGATGTGATAGATATTCTCCGTTTACTTTGATTCCTTTATTTTCAAAATTTGCGTCTCTTTATATATATATATATATATATATATAGATATATATATATATATATATTTGACTGCAATAAAAAAGCACTGAAATATATTGGGTTGACACAAAAGTCATTGCGTTTTTTATTATGATTTTCAAAGCAATTTTATTAATATAAATAGCAAACATTAATCAATTATATATTGGCCGTTTTGTTCGATGATCTTTTGCCATCTTTCAGTCAACTTCATAATTCCGCTTTCGTAGAAAGTTTGGTTTTTAGAGGAAAAAAACTGAACCAACTCATTTTTGACAGCCTCATTGGAATCGAATGTTTTTCCATTCAAATGGTTTTGAAGTGAACGGAATAAATGATAATCCGATGGTGCAAGGTCAGGGCTATACGGTGGATGAGATATCACTTCCCAGCCTAACGCCAATAATTTTTGGCGAGTGACCAAAGATGCGCGTGGTCTGGCGTTGTCGTGATGGAAGATGACGCCTTTACGATTTGCCAGTTCTGGCCGCTTTTCCCTAATTTCTTTGTCCAATTCCATTCTCTGGCGACAGTAGATATCCAAATTGATGGTTTGGTTTCTTGATATCAGACCAAAATAAACAATACCTTTGAAATCCCACCAAACACTCAGCAAAACCTTTTTTTGATGAATATCGGCTTTTGATGTCGATTGCGCAGGCTCATCTCGCTTTTTCCATGATCTTTTTCGCACGACGTTAACGTAAACAACCCATTTTTCATCGCCCATTATGATTCGCTTTAAAAATAGATCGGTAACGTTACGTTTCAGCAATGAATCACAGATGGAAATTCGTTTGGCGAGATGAATTTCTTTCAACTTGTGGGGAACCCAAATATCGAGCTTATCAACATAACCAAGTTGTTTTAAATGTCTTTCAACGCTTGTATGTGATATGTGAAGCTTCTCTGCGATCTCTTGTGTCGTACTACGCCGGTTATTTTCGATCATTGCCTTTATTTTATCGTCGTCAACTTCAGTTGGGCGTCCAGACCGTGGTGCATCTTCGAGATTAAAATCATCGGAACGAAAACGAGCAAACCAATTCTGACATTGGCGTTCTTTTAGTGAGTCTTCACCATAAACCGCACATATTTTTTTCTGAGCTTGCACTGCGTTTTTACCTTTCCGGAAGTAATAAAGTAAAATATCGCGAAAATGACCGTCTGGAATATCCATTTCAAATCAATGTAAAACACTAAATAAACAACAAAACTTAAAACTTTTTTTACTGAATAATCTATGAAATGTCAGCTGTCAAATACCATATACGGTCTGAAGTTTACAATGGAGAAGAACTATTTAGAATGACTGCAACCATCTAGTGGAAAAAAACGCAATGACTTTTGTGTCAATCCAATATAACAAAAAAAAGTATATTTACATATGAATTTCTGATAGTGAGAGAAAATAATAAAACTGTATATCTATATAAATAGATTGATGTATTACTATTATAGATAGAAAACGGTATAGATTTAAATAATCCTATTAAATATAGAACCAATCAATCATCAAATAAAATAAATGTAATATTTCGAAATTTTAAAGTAGTAACAAAATAATGTATTTATTTCTATACATATATTATTATTATTATATATATATATATATATATATATATATATATAAATTAATTATTTTAATTTATGTAGCAATACGCGATTACATTTCCTTTAACAAAATTATTAAAATCAACAATCTGTTTATTTTATATAAATTAAACTGCACATGATTTCTATAAATATACAAAAAAAAATTTGTATTCAAAAGCTTATTACACAAACAACTACTGCTCTACGTTTCAAAGTTTTCAACAACTTCAAACAACTTTTCAACTCGTTTTAGTCGTCTCGTACATAACAAATCGATATATCATTTTAAGTTTTCAATACATTACCTGAGGTCTTTATAAATTATTCTTGTATATATTCATGAATACATACACACACACAAACACAAATTCACATACAAACATACATACATATATATATATATATATATATATATATATATATATATATATATATATATATTATAATTTATTTTTGTCCACTCTCTAGATTGTTTGTACAAAAATAAAATATCTAAATTACGTTTCTATGTTCTCAATTAATATATTTATTCTTCAGTATTTTAACAAAAATTTTAATAAGGAATATATATTTAAAAACATTTATATAGTAGAATAAAAAAGAAATAAATAAATAAAAAAGTTTATTTACTTTTTATAAATTGAATGTATAAAATTGATAAAAATCTAATACAATAACGAAATAGTCCGTTTTTCGTTGCAAGACTAAAAAAAAATGTTTTCTATAATAAAAATTGTAGTTTTTTTTTAAAAAAAATATACATTTGATTTTATATTAAATTTAAATTTGTTGGGACTGAAGTTAGTTTAAGCTATTTTTAAATAGAGGAATGTTTTTAAATAAATTATATACAATAAAAAGAAAAAAATGTTCCGTGCTCATTAAACATTAATAACATTTTAAAAAAATAGTGACTACAATAGCTCTCCGACCATTTGTTTTCAAGCGTCAGATTTTAATTACTTGTAGTCATGATCAACTTAATTTATATAATTTTGCGTGTTATATGTTATTATTTTCATTCAGTTTTCTCATAAATGCAGATCATCATCAAATGATTTAACTATGGTTTAAATTAAAAAGATTACTTTCGTCTTTTTTTATTTAAATAATATTTTTCTTTTCTGACTTACGAAAAATCAGAATTTTTATTTATTTTGATATTTTATTCTTTCAGCAAATAAAATATTTATTTTTCATTCGTTTTGATGAATTATACATAAAACAATTTTGTGTTACGTACAAAATATAACAATAAAATAAGAATAATAATACTTGTTAAATATGTTTATGTAAAAAACGTAAAATCTAATAATTCCCTGTTATTCAAGTACAAAAAATGTAAATATTTAATATTTTTCTCAAAAAATCCAAAAACTAATAATGAGCTGTATTGATTAAAATAATTGAAATTCTTAGATTATTTAAATATTTTTTTGTAAAAATTATAATGCTTTTACAACATTTTTAATTAAATTGTAATAAGAATAAATTGATATAAATTTATTTCTAACAGATTATTTCGGATAAAGAAACTGTTTTTACTTTATGTACAACTTAATGATTAATGATAAAAGATTAATGTAAGTTATCTGACTCCAAAATGATACATTTACATATTTCAAATGTCCAGACTAATAAAAACTATATATCTGATGTTACGTTTGATTTATAATGTAATTTATTACAACGCTATAATTTGATATATTCTTGATTAATATTGAACAAAATATATGATAATTTAAAAACTTAATGAAATTGATTTATTGTATTCATTTTGTATAGTACAAATATTTTTTTTCACCAATACTTGTAAAAACACAAAAGTTCAGAATATTTTTAAAATATTTATCAAACATTTTCTTAATCTTACTGGAATTTTTGTTGATTATAATTTATTATTAGAGAAAATATTATTTTGAAATTATAATTATATTTCACCTATATAAGGTTTTTGAAATGTTGTTCATTATTTTGTCATAACTTTTTTTGTAAAATATTAGCCCATTGTTAAGCGAAAGCCTCATTGAATACCATTAAGTCCTCTAAAATAGTTTCTCAAGATTCTTCCATTGTTTCTTGTCCGTGGCTAATTTTATCCAACCTTCGCTTCCACAATATTTCAAAATATATCACCCCTTTATCTTTAGTAAGGTCTCTTCGTAGGTCTTTTTTGTCTTCTGGTTACTCCCTTATAATAATTTTTGTTCATCCATTGTTTTCTATTATTGCTGTATGTCTTTTCCAAGCCTATTTAATCGATTTTATTTACTCTATTATATCAACTACCCTTATCTGTTCTCATATCCATTCACAAGTTTTCCAATCATATTTAAAAATTCCTAACATTATCCTTTCCATATTTTACTGACTGTTAAAAGTTTTTGCTTTACTTTTTCATTTAGTATCCGAGTTTTTGATTCATAAATAAAAGTAGGTAGTACATATTGATTATATTTATTTTTCAGGCTGAATTTTAACTTACTCATCATTATATTATTCATTCTTCCAAATGGTGCCTAAATTACTCTAATTCTTAATCTAATCTCTGGCCATAAGTCACCATCATATTGTATAATTTATTCCAATTATTTTATTTCATTCGCTTGTTACAAGAATTGGTTCTATAACTGTATATTTTCTTTCTCTAGATATCTATTAAAATGATTTTATTTTGCCATATTTATTTCTAATCTAATTCTTCTATTTTTTTTCTGAAAACGGTTTCAAACAGCATTTTTAACTCTTCTGAATTTTTACATAAAAGTAATGGGTTGTTAGCAAATCATAAAAGAGACAAATATTCTTCATATTTTAATTATGTATATATATATATATATATATATATATATATATATATATATAGAGAGAGAGAGAGAGAGAAAGAAAATTTTCCAATAAGAATGTTAAAACTTTGACAGCTGGTGGCAACCATGTTTGAATTTTTTAAGCTCATTTTGACATTTTAACTCAGTATAGTTTGGCAAATTATCATGGAACGTTTAACACTTCAATAACTATTAGAAATTATAAAAACTTCAATAGACTTATTGAAACAAAAGTTAATGAGTCCATTATTTTACAAAATGGACCCATCAATTGGCCACCAAGATCATGTGATCTAACTCTATTGTATTATTTTCTGTTAGGCTATGTGAAATCATTGGTTTATGCTGAAAAACTACAAACAACAGAAGTATTAAAAATAGACACTGAACGTTCATGAAATTGGACCATAATTATGTGAAAGAGTGACTAAAAATTGGACTAAACAAATGCACTATGACAAGAAAAGTAATAATGGTCATTTGACTGAAATTGTGCTCCACCATTAATTACATAGAATATGCTTGAAAATAAAAATAATTAATTAATTAAATACTTTTTTTGTTTTATTTTCATTTAAACTTTCGAAATGCTTATTGGAAAACCCTATACATATATATATACCTATTTATAAGTATTAATACGATATACTTTTAAAACGACTCTGAAATTCATTTTATTGTTTTAAATTTATTTTATACTTTAATAAATATAAATGTACGATCAGATGATACTATGTTATTAATTTTAAGGGAGATTTCCAACTATACGACAGAATATACATATTTTGCTTTTCATTCTCTGATCAAATGTCATACGAATTTAAGCCTACGACATAATCCTCCCAACTAAATTGTAAGTTGTTCCACGTAACGTTGCAATAATTGAAAACCAAGCCGGTGAATTTCACAGCGTCGTATGTCCATATATAGATAGAGGGTGTATAGGGATGTAGTATAGATATGGTGTATGGTGCGTCGAGTGTTCTACAGCAATGTTCGTCGTAGCAATGGTATGAGTAACCGTTCCTTTGTAAATAGGCCGAGACTCGTAGACAGGTGAACGACGCCCGTTGGGCCTGGTGTCCGTCGACCACCGCACGAATGTAATTATTTTGGCTTACAAAACCTCGAACCAATTATACGAAGCGGGGAACAACTTACCGTATTCATTTCATGTATACTAACGTGTTGCTCTCGCTTGAATGTTAATAAAACGACGGCATGTGGAGTAGATGAGAGACGTGGGGAGATTTTTGTGCGATTACGTTGTTAGTAATTTGTCTTTCTTTAAATGGAAAATAAAGTTTTGGTTAATATGGCGCTAGTATGTTGATCATTTAGAGTGTAATTAGTATTAATATATAATGTCTTTTATGAGTTCATTATATTTTACGTTTGAGGAAATATCATACAAGTAGTTGAAATATGTGGAAATTTGTTCGGATTTTATATACTAGTTGATAAACATAATCTTTCAAAGATATTCACCTTTATTAGATAAATTTTGAATAAGGGCACTAAGCTATATTCGTTTCTATAACCTTTTTTATATATTTTTGTAAAAATATTCAACAAAGTTCAACATAATATAATTTAAATATAGGGTTATCTAAATGTGATGTCTATATTAATGTTTTATTAAAAAAAAGAAACATGTGTATCGGGTGGTGTATAGGAAAATATGTGTATAGTTTTTTTTTTTTAATAAAACACAAATCTAGGCGTCACATTTGGATGACCATATATTATTATAATAAATTGTATCTGATAACAAAATAATACCTTGAAGTTGATAAAATCTTTAATATAATAATATAAATATATCACTCATTTCCAACACCTAATAAATGTTCAATAATTACTTATCATTTACTTTATTAGCTAATGTGCATTTCAATAACCATATCATTATCGTTAGAGTATTGAATTATAACATCTGCACATAATACTAAAACAAAAATATTAAACACATCTTCTATCTGAAAAAGAAAAAATGTAATTTTTCAGAAACACTGTTATTTCAGAAAAAGATATCATAAGGTAATATATTTATTTATTATTGTTAATTATATTTATTAATAGTATTTCTAACGATACCATTAGAAATACTATTAATAAATATAAAATACTATTCAAAAATATGATTGATGATTGCATGATATACATAAAAATGTTATCAGTTAAAAATTATCAATTTCGTTCAATGTAAATAATTTTATTTGGCAATCACAAAAATATTTCATAAAATAATATACAAATTTTATATTTATATAATTATTATTTAACATTTATTTTTTATTTTATAAAATATTTGCGATAGAGTTCAATATTATTTTATTGATGTTTGTTATTATTTAATTTTTTAAATAAAAATATGGACATGCAAATATTTAGTTTAAAAAATATATGTTTATAAAATTGCAAATTGAGTAAAAATTATATACAAATATACATACATATATATATTATAATATTGATATGAAGATTTTAAATTTTAAATTAATTCAGTGATTCCATACAAAACAAAGCAGCATGAGAAGATAAATTTTCGGAATTATATGCAGAGACAGATAAAGAAATAAATGATTTGAAAGAAAATCAACGTTAAGAGTTTTACAACAAGAGTCAAAAGATTAAAATGGAAATGGACTGATCAGATAACAAATAGAAAGATCTCTTTTGGACGAGAAAAAATTTTTATTGGAAACCCAAATATTTGAAAATGATCAAGAAAAGACTCATAAGTAGGTTGAATGAAAACATGAGAAAATTCATAAGTGTTGAATGGAATAGGAAGTGGAAATGTGTAAAAGAGACATTTTTACTCAGAAGTGTTTAAAAAAATGTTTATATATATATATATATATATATATATATAATTTCTACAAAATATATTATTCCATTTATAAACAGTTATTCAGTTTTGTTCAAACTGAAATACAATCTTGTCATTCGAAACTCATCAACCATAATTGAAATATGAATAATATAAAAACACAATTCGATCAACAAAACCGAAACAAATCAAAAAAAAATTGACTTCAATTTGACTTCATGTTCATGTTATCGTTACGTATACAGAAACTACAATTTTCTGTAGATAGATTTGTATACCTTTTTTCTTTTCATTCTTTGTACGGATAACAAAAAAAGTAAATCCTCTATACAAAGTATTACCCTACATTTTAAGGTAAATTGGAAAACAACGTATATTAAATTTTCTCCTAGGCAAACGTTGTCTTACTGTTGACAACAACTGACCGCAATAATTGTGCTACAATAACAGCTTTGTCTAACATCTTTGTCGGACTCAACTTAAAAGCTTGTACTACATTTGACAAAGCAAATCGTATTCTATTGTTTCAATATATTGTATGTACCAATTCTTAACGAAGATCGGTTTATCTTTTGTATTTATATATATACTCGTATATATATATATATATATATATATATATATATATATATATATAATTGTATGTGTGTATGTATGTGCAACAATATTTATTGTCGTCATTGATGCTGAATTATTGATAATCATATTTTATTTAGACTTTTTAATATTTTTTAAAAAGAAGATTTTTTTATTTTCAATATTAAATATATATATATTCTTTTATTAATCACACTTATCTTACTTATATTCTTATATACGAGGGTAGTCCCATAAGTACCCGGCCTGACCTAAAGATGCCGGTAGTTGTTTGAAAAATATCACTGTATTAGAAAGTACACAATCTATAAGCATATGTTTCAAGTTTGAGGACGCCACGTTGTTTAGTATTTGTTTGGCAGCCATCAATAGTGAACGTTCTCAGTGAATTTGTAAAAATGGAGAAAATTGGTCATCGTTGTTGATTAAATATTTTTATTTGAAATGCCTCAGCCCAACCAATACAAAAGCTGAACTGGATTCTACTCTGGTGTGAGTCTGCTCCTTCGTTTACAACAGTGAAATATTGGGTAAAGCAGAGTTTAAACGAGGCCATATGAGCTGCCAAGACGACGCATCGCAGTGGTCGACCAAATGAGGTGACGACTCCAGAAATGGTGAAGAAAATCCATGATATGGTGATTGATGATCGTCGACTGAAAGTGCGTGAGCTAGCAGACATAGTAGGCATTTCAAAAGTGCGGTACATCGCATATTATCTGCACCAAAATTTGGACATGAAAAAGATATGTGCAAGATGGGTGCCGCGTTTGCTCACGATCGAGTAAAAACAGTGTCGTGAAGATGTTTCAAAGAGTGTTTAGCAGAAGTTTCACAGCAACAAAGCAGGAATTTTTGTGCCGTTTCATAACCATGGATGAAACATGGATCCATCACTTCACACCCTGAGATAAAAAAATAATCAAAACAATGGACTATCAAGGAGAACCGGCTCCAAAGAAGGCGAAGACCGTTTTATCTGCAGGGAAGGTCATGGAGACGGTTTTTGGGATGCGCGTGGGATAATTTTTATTGACTATTTGAAAAAGGAAAAACTATTAACGGCGAATATTATTCGAACTTATTGGAACGTTTGAGCGAAGAAATCAAGCAAAAACGGCCGCGATTAGCTAATTAGAATCTGTTGTTTCATCAAGACAATGCACCAGCTCACACCTCAGTTATTGCAATGACAAAAATTAATGAATTAAAGTTTGAAATCTACCTCATGCCCTCTATTCGCCAGATTTAGGCCCCTCGGATTATTTTCTGTTCCCAATATGAAAAAATGGCTCAGTGGTCAATGATTTTCCAACGATGAAGAAGTGATGTTAGTTAATGGGTATTTTGAGGAGCAAGACAGTTCTTATTATTAAAAAGGGTATCGAATTTATTGAACATCGTTATTTTAGAGCTATAAGGAGATTTGTTGAAATATATTTTTTCCAAAATTTTTTTTTCTTTGTTGGGAAGGGACTTCAGGACAACTCTAATATATAATTATATATAAATATAAACAGGCATAATAAATCATATTGTATAAAAATGTTGAGAATATTTCTTATATAAATTTTGAAAATATTTTTATTTGATTTTTTTTTATTTTAATCAATTTTATTGTACAAACATTTTCAGAATATTTCAAATATTGTTTCAGTTGGAATTAAATACAACTATATTATTAAAAACAATTCTGCATTAAGATATCGATTAAAACTAAATAAAATATTTTCGATATATATATATATATATATATATATATATATATATATATATATATACACGAGGTCGTTTGATAAGTATGGTAAATTTATTTATTGTTTAATTTAATTAATTAATTAAATTCTTCAATTTAGTTTTTCTCACTTTTTTATCATACTTATCAAACGACCTCGTATATATATATATAATATATATATATACGAGTGTGTGTGTATGTATGTATGTATATACGCATATATAAAACAAAATTATTTTGTTCATAGCGTTATGTATAAAAATGCGTAAAAAACCTACCAATCCCCGTTTGCATATACTTTGCAAATACCAAAAAATGAGGAAATTCGATTGAACATTTTCTTTACGTTACATAATCCCTATTTTGCTAAAAATAACAACAAACTACGTCATCGAGAAGCTTGATATATACATATAACCGTAAATATAACGTATACAAGCTACTTTTCTGGCAAAGACAAGAAAATCTGCATATACTCGCACGTTTGCGCGTTGAAGATGTTCCATAACCAACTGTTATGTAGTTTCTTTAGGTAGTAATATGTATATATATATATATATATATATATATATATATGGCATGGATGTGTCTGTGTATGTTTGATACGTCATAGGGGATGTTCAGTTGGGTTTACGTCGAAAGACCATCGTCCTTTTCATACAACATACATGTATTTTGAAACAACTAGTATTTCCATCATTGTCTTTCAGTCTACTATAATATTTTCGCAGTTTGGATCTCTGTCGTTCACACGAAACTTGATTAGTCTCGAAACACTATTGTTTCTACCACACAACATAAATAGACCAGTTTCATAAACCGTTTTCGTATCGATCCATTTCACTCTAGATGTCTGCATTTCTGTATGGACCTCTATTGCTTTTTTCGTACAAGATACAGGGTTTGGTTCTGACGATTGGATTATAACGTAAACTGTGCATTGTTCGGCCGAGCATACCAACTGTTTAGTTCAGTGGTGTATGACGCGTCGTTCGACGGTGATACTGAATTGACGCTTAGTAAAGCGTTATCGGATACCAGGACTCTGTGTACCCATGTTGGATAGGTCGATCGGATACATGTACTCTATTATTGACGACAGATGGGGCACCGATAGTAGCGAGCTACTCTTATGATACAAAATTCAAACTGTGTTGTTTTTCTCTCGTCTTTTTGTATGTAAGATAGAGTTGAGTCTTTGTTATAGGAATATTTTTCCGATACCTATTTTTATTTTCACTCGACCATTTCTGAAATTCTTATTTATAAATAAATGTTGTATACGATTCAATTACGTTACCTTCTTTATATATTTTTTAAAAATCGACTAGAACATCTCTTCAAATAACTTTTTAAAAACTGAAAAAAATATGTAAAGAAATGTTCTATGAAGAGTAATTGTAGTGCTTTTTGATACTTTTAAACGAACTAAAACTATAATGAATTTTTATTTCATTAAAAATAATTTTCATGTTTTTAACCTAATTACATCGTTTTTTCTTGTGAAATATTTTATATACTGGGAATATAAAAGTAGGATTCTTTTGAATTTCAGTGAATATTTTAATAAATAGAGCAATTAATATTTAAAAAAAATCAATTAAATAAATTAATTAACAAAACTTTTCCTACGAATCAATAATTATTTTGACACATAAATATCCTAAATAATTTCTTGATTAGAATTTTTCACTGTATATTTATTCCTGAGTTTGCTATATCTTTTTTTTAATTTTATAGCATTCTCATTATTTTATATAAAACATTGACTTTTAGAATATAATTACAGTTTTATTATTAG
>CP092089.1:34910125-34937625 GCA_029203775.1 Neoneuromus ignobilis | reverse complement strand
TTATTTCTACAAATTTACAAGAATCAAATAAAATTGTCGCCACTCTCCATCAAAATAGTAAATCGGTTTTAGCTTTTACTGAAATGAAATAAAGTTAAATGAAAACGTATAGCAGCGTTACAATGGTATATGTATATATATATATATATATATATATATATATATATATATATATATGCATATGCATTTAGAACTTATTGCATTTATGTATATATATTCCATTCGTATATATATATATATATATGTATATATATATATATATGTATATGTATATTATGATTTGAAATTTTATTCTTTGGAGATGATGCATACATCGTTAGTATTTATGGTTCACAACCTGAGATAGCTTTTGCACAGGCAACAAACAACTGACAATGATGTATGAAGGTATACAAAAGTTAAAACACAACTTTTGGGTCAGGCCGAACGTGAATATTTTATAACGTGCTGTCGTGTGTTCTGATGTGATGGTTGAAATAAATTTTAAAAAATATATTTTTTCGACATAAGGTATATATATTCATATATACATATACAATACATACATGCATACATACATACATATATATATATATATATATATATATACATATATGTGTGTGTGTGTGTATGAATGTATAGTTACTATTATCATTATCAGTTTCTTTCTATCCACAGATGAATACAAGCTTCTCCCAAACCTTTCCATTTCGAACAATTCAATGAGTTTTCTTCTACTTCATATTAACGAAATATATCATGTCTCTTCCATCTATCCATAGTTTTCTCTTGACTTTTTTTTATTTCTATGTATCTAGTAACCAATTTTAATTATATATTGGTAATTTTTTCTTCTATCAATATAACTGATCCATTTCAATTTCAATGTCCAAAAAGTTTTGTTTGTTTCCGAATACACTTGTTTCTCTTCTTGTGTGTACATATTATTCTTAATATGCATCTTTGTATATCTTTGTATATTTTTGTATATGTCGAGACTTGAATTATTTTAGAATTTAAGACCTTTATTCCATTACCATAAGTAAGAACAGGTAAAATGCATTGATCAAAAATTCTCTTTTCCAAACAGAATGATTTGACTTTATAATATAAAAATTTCTTTAAAATTGACACTATGTATTTTAATTTTTATTATCTTAGTCATTTCATTTATAAATATTATATTTATGTTAACGAGACATCGTAAATATACATAATTTTTGATTTATTTTTGTATTCCTTATGTATGTGTATATATAAGATGGACCAAATGAGATTAAAAGATAGTAAATGATAGTAAGCAAATAAATGTATGTGTAAACTCTTTAGTATTTGAGGCACCTTATGTAAGGAATGAAAATAATAATTATATATATATATATATATATATATATATAGAGAGAGAGAGAGAGAGAGAGAGAAACGAATAAATAAATAAAAAGGTATATAAACTTGGTTATATTTCGAAAGATGAAAGGATTAGACAAAAATGTGATGTACAATTTTATAAACAACCAAGTATTATAAATTCAGAATTAGTGTTTATCACTAAAGATAAAGAACATGAGAAGGTTTTCTTTAAATAAAATTTGTTCTATGTTTGTAAATGTGATTTTAATTTACTATTAGCTTAATTTTATAGTTAATTTTTAATTTTGAATAAAAAAATAAAATTTCAAAAATGCCAATTTTTTATAAAATTTTATATACGTTTGGTCGTGGTTTTTTGTAAGTAAAAAATTAAAAATGTTGCAACTTCCTATAAGTCGATATTTTTTTACTTAAGTCACATGTTTAGTAGAAAATAATCATTTTCTAATAAAAAACCCATTCGATATGGCAAGATACAATTTTTATGGTCAAAAGTGTTTTTTTAATATTTTTTAACATTTTCTTTCTTTACTCGAAATTCTGAAAAAGAAATATGTTGATAAAAATGTAATATATTTTCAATTAGAAAACTAAAGACTGATTATAGAAGAAGCGTGTTCGTAATACAAAAAATATTTTTGATTTTAAGTGTTGATTGATTAGTGTAAATTTGAATTTTTACAAATAAAATTTGTCTTATGTTCAAAAATACTATTTTAATTATTGATTTATTTAACTTTAAAATAAATCTTTTATTTGACTAAAAAATCGATTTTTAAAAGAGTAAATAAATATTACTTGTAAGATTTCTTGCAGTATGTATTTTAAACACTAAATTAAACGTTTTAAAAATAATCCTCCCATAATTATTACCTTATTATATATTTAAGAAAATCTGTCATTAATTCTGTTATAAATGGAAGAATATTTATATTCTTTGAGTGGAATTCAGAGATTACAAAAGATATATAATTATTATTATCTTTCCAAAAATAAATAACATGCAAAAATGGAACATGATATACAAAATACCCTAACTAAGGAAAAGACAGACATAAAAATAATGAGTGTATTTGATATAAAAAATGTTGAATAAATGAATAACTTGTAAAGTTTGCTGATTAATGTGCCTAATGTATTCAAATATAAACAAAGTATGCTAAATTACTCGAATCTCATTTCTGAGAAAGTAAGTTATTAATCCAGTATAAAAATAAGCAAACTTTGTAAAAGAAACTAAATTGCTCACGTGGTATTTCTGTAAATTACACAATCTCGAATTTATCGATCGATAGAGACGAGCAAATCCATGCCGATACTCAACTGGTTCGAGTGTGGACGAGGGCTCGCCAAACACGTCTTCGATCAAACTCGAACCGTGGCGGCACGGTATAACGCACCGCTTTTCATTAAGGGTAACAACTCGGAAAATGAACACACATTTTCGACGACCTTGCGAGACGTTACCGGCCAGACTGGAACAGGCACTGGCGTCTCGCGCGCGCGCGACTCATCTTCTTCATCCACTTTCGAGATTTACTCCGTCGCTCTTAACAAGCGTTCATTTTCCATCCCATCGCACTCGTTCCGACCTCGCGTGCGTCATATTTCAAAACGGCCGGATGGAACCGCCGTCGTACCGGAGGAATTACTCGAACGTCGTACCGCAGTACCTACCGACCGAAAAGAAAAAAAATCCCCTGGCGATAACGTATCGGCTCATCGAGTGTTTCGTTTTTACACATGCGTACGCACGCACAATGCGTGTTCACTGTACGTTAAGTATCTCATACAAAATATCGAGTGTAATCGCTCTCGTATTTGTAAATGGATCACTGGATACAGGCTTTCCTAGCCAGTCTCTTTTTTATTTGTGCGCCTATGACTTTTTGCAAATTGAAAAATGGCGACGTTCGCATGAAATAATTTAATAAAGATCCGGCGACAACCGTCAACATATTTCATCAAGTATAATGCTTTGTGTAAATCAAAATTAACGTTCATAGAAAAAACCTCTGTCTGTTTCAAGACATAAATATTTACTTTTTGTTCGTTGATCCTTTGGGATACCTTAAACTTTTTTTGCATTTATTTTCTTCTTTTTGTATTCTATCCGGCTGAAATATTTATGTTTTTGTCACTTCTTTTATGTGGTTGGTATTTTGTTTTAATTTCGTAACAATATATTTTTTGGTACTAGGGAGTAACTCAATAGTGTATTATTAAGTTATTCTTTAAAATGATAAAAAAAATATTTTTCATAAACTATTCTTTCTAACAAACATTTTATATTTTATTTAAATTAAATAATTGAATTGAATTAGATTGATAAAGTACTACACTATTTTATTTTTAATTTTTTATATTCGAATATTTAATATTTTTTTTATTACACTTTTCAAAATTATTTCTGTGAGCAATTGTAATTGAAATATTAAACATAACGAGCATAATAATTATAAAATTTAAAATATAAAAAATATTTGTATTTTTAAAAAGTTATTATTTTACTAATCTTTATGATAGTTCTTACTAAATACAATCGTAAAAAATACAATTATTTTTTAAGATTCTCCTTTTTTTCAAAAACATTTAAAATTTTTGTGTTAAAAAACATAATTTGATATTTTAATTATTATCCTTCCCATAAAAAATGTAAATAACTATAAAATATTTTTAATTATATATAAAATAGTAAATTAAAATAGTAACAAATTATACATTTTATTTAATATTTATATAATTAATTACATTATTAAACAAGATTGTATAACTAAAAAAATCTTTTTATTACAGGTATGTTCCATCTATAAATTCATACTTCAATATGTGTAAAGGTAAATTATTTTTAATTTTTGTTAATGCTATCCTTACCACAGTACTTTATTATAAAATCTTTAAGATTTTATAATCCAGCACTTTAATGATAATGATATATCTATTTAGATGCGCATTAGTAAATAAAGTGAACAATAAGTTATTATGGAACATTTTCGTAAAATCTTATGATGTAAAAGGAAAATGTTTTTTTTTGTGTTTAAGTAAATTTGCACAGTACTAAAATGAATAGTAATTAGTCTCTTCTATTTAGTTTCCTCTATTAAAAACGTCTGACTTGCTAAGATTCATATGAGTACTTACTAAAATATAAACTAGTATTGCTTATTTTTATAAAAAATATTACACCACTTAATATTATCTTAAATAATCAGTAGTTAATTACTCTATCAATTTACATATCTGACTGCTTAGACTAATTTACAAATAAAGTTATAAAAAATCCGCAAAAAATTCGTCCTAATGAATAAAAGTTCGTTTATTAATTTAAAATGTATCAAATTAAAAATAGTCTGCTGAATCCAACCTCACTGATTTGCTATTCTTAGAATTTGTTTAAATATTAGTATGTAATTTTATCTGAAATAAATTGTAAATTTTAAAATATGATATAATTTTTAATGTAGTTACTATTTCTAGCCACTTTATATATATATATATATATATATATATATATCATAGAATACATATTTTTTAAATATCAACCCACGAAATAAATATATTTAGATATAACAAATATTTTATAAATAACTTGTTTAAAAAGTATATAAATAGAATAAACAATCATTCATATCAAAAATATGACAGTTTATATAAAAATATAAATAATACCAAGATAGACATTGGCAACAAAATATTTGTACATAATATGATTATTTTATAATATAAACAATGAAAATAACAATAAAAATGAAATAGTGTGAGTTGTTACGAAAATATACAAAATGTGAAACACGATAAATCTATGTCAAAAGTTTTAAAATAGAATCATAAATTTTGGGAAAATTTCTTTTTCTGATTTTTTTGTTGATATATTTCAAAACTTTTCAAATATGTTCATTGTATTGTATTCTATACTTTTTCACAATTTATTTTATTTAACTATTGGAATATTTCAGTGAAAATATATTAATTATATAAATATTTGTACGGTAAATAATGTAACTATTTATAAAAGTTTTAAAGATTTTTGTACGTATTTTCATTTAAAATATGTATTATACAAAATAAAGTAATTATTTTCCAAACATAACTTTCTCAGTAAAAAGAATCTTTAAGTTGTTTACTTTAAAGAATTTCTTAAATTAGCTAATAATTTTATTTACCTTAATTAATTTTTATGAGCTATTTTCTAAAATTGTAATTTTGTATTTTCAAGTATTTATTACACATTAGATAAATTAATATATTTATTATAAAAAAGGAAATTAAATAATACTTTTGGTATGATTACAGCTCAACATTATAAAATATTTTTTATTTTTCAAAATTAAAAAAAAATATGTAAATATATTTATGTATTTTATTTTGATTTTAATTAATAATTTTACAAATTGCAATTCAATAAAAAAATTAAAAAGTGTAATATGCAGTCATTGGCTAAATGCCAGTTATGATCGAAATATAAGCTGATTTTTTAATAATATCATCGTATGAAATTACCTCTTGTAATTTTATCTACATATATTTCATTTTTATTAAAAATATCGTTCTAATTTTAATTACATAATTTTCAATTCATTACAAATTATTATTGTGTCTAAATTGATTTATTTAGAATGAATATTTACATTAAATGAAATTTTAATATTCATACTTTACATTTCTTCCTTCAATGTAAATATTTCATAAATAACGAACGAAATTCTAAGAATCACGTATACTTATTAAGAGCTAGTTTTATATTATCACAGTTTCACAAAGTAAAGCAAAATAAATATAGGAATTGAAAGTTTTACTTATTCATTTAATGGTGTATGTACTCTTCAACTCGACACCAGTGTTCTTTACTCAGTTGAACAGTTTATTTCTATCTCCTCGTAAATGTATAACATCGAAGTCCAATACAATTTTTCTATATATAACAGTCGTCAGCTAAAAGTTTAACGTTAGATTAAATACGTGACTGTGAGGATAAAAATCGCAAAGGTTATACTTCATTCTCAATATCTTCACTGCATTTGAATGTCTAGTGTTAAGAGATATATTTATTAAAAGTATATAAATTGTATAAATTTGATCAGTTTTTTTAAAATAGTTCTATTTTAAGAATTATTATAAATTTTATATTGTTTTAAAAAATAGATTATTGAATTAATAATGTTAGTTCCCAAAAAGATACATTATCAACTAAAAATATTGTTCTTTATATACATTTAAAAATCACAAACGATTTTAAATGCCTTAATTTATATATATCCTTCAATTGAGTTTTAAATAAATATTTTTTTCTATATAATGATAACAGAAATCAATATTAATAAAATTGAAACATTTGTAAAGACAATTAAAAATTTACAATTTTCCATTTACATCTAATAAATAAAAAAATTTGTTTAAAATTTACTATAATATTTGATCATCCATAAATAGTACATTTTTTTAGAGTAAGTTTTGAAATGAAAAGAAATTAATATTTTAATTTTAATACAAAATATATTTTCCATTATTATTTACAACTTTTTCCTATCTAATTTTAAAATTTAAATTCTTTCGCAATAAAACATTTTTGTTCTTTTTCTAAACGATAAATTGAGGTCATTTCAAACAACAATTTCTGTATTAAACTCTCTCCCATTAATATGGTTTAAAGACTTCAGAATGGATAATTAATATGGAAGATATTCCATAATTTTCCATTCAAAATGCTTCAATTTTTGGAACATTTTTCTTACAATGTAAGGCCAAGCGTGGTCATAGTGAAAAAATACACTTTTTTGTTGGCTGGTGCTGGCCTTTTTCGATGATAGATCGTTTAAGCTAATTTAGTTATTCACAATACAACACTTTCATGATGGATTGATCATCTGATACCTATTCATAATTGATAATTCTATCTATATTCCACTAAACTGACAACATAATTTTCTTTAAATGGATTTCTCCCTTTGGCTGAGAAGATGGTGTTTCGTTGCAATTAACACATTGTTTTCCACTTTTATTATTATTATTATTATTATCAATCCGTTTTCTTCACCAGTAACAATCGATTTAGGAATGACTCTTTTCCAAATTAACAAATTTAAGAAATGCAAATATCAATTCGTTGCTTAGAGTAAACTCCGATAATTTGTAAGGAATTCACTGACCCAGCTGACCCAAAATTCACCAATCGTTTTCATATGTCGACGAACTATTAAATGGATTGATCGGAGCTGCTCGGTTAATTCTTCCTCCGTGAAGCTAGAAATTTTTCTCTACTAATGACCAACACGAAAATATTGCACTGTTTATAAAATGATCCAATATAATAATTTTTTAGTTACTTATGGAAATGAAAACTGAATACTTTATATATATATATATATATATATATATATATATATATGCAAATATTTTTAAAAAAATGTTGAAAATATAACTACTATCATCCTTGATGGATTGAAAAAATGCTTTCAATATTTTTTTTACAATTTATGATTCTCAATTAAATGTATTTTTCATTATATTTTTAATATATTTATCTTGTATATACCAGGGGGCTCTACTCCTTCTTCACTACGCTATGTTTATCGATTATTTAGCTCGCTCTCCCTGTGATACTTGCAGTTATGAATGTTTAGTTGCAATCGTTAAAATCTGGAGGTAGTCATCCATGATAGATTAATGACATTAATTTTGCAATGAAATTATTTTATATATGTATTGTATATATATATATATATATATATATATATATATATATTAATTGGCCTAATTACAGAAAGTAGTCTTTTAACAAACAATAAACAATTTGTTGAATATGTTCATAAATTGACAGAGACTTTTAATAAATATCATATAGCCAAAATTTAAGAAGTATTTTTAATACAATTTATATACAAACAACTTTCTAAAAATCATATTTATAAAGTGTTGAGTTATAAAATTTAATTCTTATAAATCTATATAAAATATTTTAATGATGATACTTTGTTCATAGAAATGCACCTAAACGAATAAAATGAACGATAATTAATTATTAAATATTTTCATAAAATTTTGTGGTATTGAGATAAATAATTCGTTAATGTAAAAATAATGAACTATAGCGTAAAATTATAATAATAATGTTAACTTGTTCATATAATATCTAATAATAAAATTAATTTAAATGACATTTTTAATATCCATTGATTTTTTAAAAAAAAAAAGTTTTTCACTTATTTTTATTCAGTTCTACTTTAAACCATATTCAAGCACGAAAATTCTGTCAGTATGGTAAAATAGCTTTTAATAGAATAAAACGGAAATCGGGGAAAATGGAAGATAAAAATTACATGAAAAAAATTTCAACCAATATCAGTAGGAAACATTTTTATGTACATTGCATATACATACATGTTTATACACACACATGTATATATATATATATATATATATATATATATATAAATGATATGTATGTATGTGTATATGAGAATATAAATATTTGTACGTGTTTTTATATTTATTAATCAATTTAAAATATTTAACATCGGAACGTTGATATTTGCAAAAGAAAATAAATGACCATGTTGTAATATCTTCTAACATCATCATATATCGTTAAGTAAATAAAACCGTATCTGGAAAATTTAATAACGTCCTCGTAATCGATAAAACATTCACGTCATCCTAAACGGCACGCGTTAATATTAAAATAATAGCGTCGGTTTCCGTCAAGTTGGCAGCGTAAGCTATGTACGGAGTGTCATTAAACGATACATTAACTTCGAATGCTCCAACCCGAAGTGTGTTGTAAATAGCTAAAGCATAAACATTGTGCCACGGCTACGTTATTTAATCCGTTGTTTTATATTGTGTAGCAATTGATTATTGTTTATATCCACACCCATACAATTCACTCGTATAAATTCAATCTTGGGATCATTTTCGTTTTCTTTAATCGATTAGGTGTTTGTACTTACAATCTAGATTTCTCAGACAATAATTACTTCTCGAGATATAAGAAAAGTTGTATAAAAATACTTGTATGGTATTTTTAGTTTTAGTAGAATATGAAAAAATAATAGATTTAAATAATTTTATTTAATTTAGTTATATTATTTATTAATTTTTAAAACAAAGGTACTGACCTTATAATTAATATTATCTTTTATCGAGCATTAAACGTTTTAATTTTTTCATAAATTAAAATTTTACAAATAAAAATCTCAAAATAATTGATTTTTTATAATTGCAATTAAAGTAAATTAAATAATCCTTAGAACTTTCATTTCCAGAGTTTTTTTCACAATATGCAATCAATATTTTATTTAAAAAGCAAAAAATGAATTCTATTATAAACAAAGTATGAGTGATATGAATTTTTTTATATCTTTTATATTAGGTCTACTGAAAAGTTTTGTTTGCTTAGAATACAAATATTTTAAGTACTTAGAAAAATGTTTTAATAAAAGTATTATTCATATTTTTACTGTTATATTTTATCATTTGTGCCTTTCAACATACACTGAAACAAATGTTTTATCAGCCATATTTAAAAAATAATAGTAAAAGAAGATACATATCAATAAGGTTTATTTACAGCACAGTATACTTTACGAATATCAACAAGAAAAGAATGTTGAAGAATTAGATAGAAATTTGTTAAAAGTTTTTGAAGTAAACGCAATATCTGAAAGGACGTGCAGTAGATGGTTCGAGAAATTTAAGAATGGAGATTTTAATCTTACAACGAACCACGTTCTAGAATACCTTTGATCGATACTAAGATTATTTGCAACTTTTTGAAAGACCAATTTTTACCCGCATCAGAGAGAGTACAAATATATAAGATAGATACCATATGAATTGATTGCTGGAAATAGGCAGAGTTGTGAAACCATTTGCTGGATACTTCTATAAATAAAATGAACTTTTTCATAAATTAAAATTTTACACATAAAAATATTAATATAATTGATTTTTTATAATTGCAATTAAAGTAAATTAAATAATCCTTAGAATTTTCATTTCCAGAGCCCTTTATTTCAGTTGTAGTTTTTTCACAATATGCAATCATTATTTTATCTAGAAACAAAAAATGAATTCTATTATAAAAAAAGTATGAGTGATATGATTTTTTTTATATCTTTTATATTAGGTCTACTGAAAAGTTTTGTTTGCTTAGAATACAAATATTTTAAGTACTTAGAAAAATGTTTTAATAAAAGTATTACTCACATTTTTACTGTTATATTTTATCATTTGTGTCTTTCAACATACACTGAAACAAAAGTTTTATCATCCATATTTAAAAAATAATAGTAAAAGAAGATACATATCAATAAGGTTTATTTACAGCACAGTATACTTTACGAATATCAACAAGAAAAGAATGTTGAAGAATTAGATAGAAATTTGTTAAAAGTTTTTGAAGTAAACGCAATATCTGAAAGGACGTACAGTAGATGGTTCGAGAAATTTAAGAATGGAGATTTTAATCTTACAACGAACCACGCTTTAGAATACCTTTGATCGATACTAAGATTATTTGCAACTTTTTGAAAGACCAATTTTTACCCGCATCAGAGAGAGTACAAATATATAAGATACCACATGAATTGATTGCTGGAAATAGGCAGAGTTGTGAAACCATTTGCTGGATTCTACTTCTATGTAATAAAATGAACTATTTTTTGAACGCCTCGTAACTGGATATAAAAAAGTAGACTATGTTTGAAAGTGCTGTGAAGAATAGAGTATAGTGCAAAATTGGACAACCCTTTCTGTCAATATCTAAACCGAGTTTAAGTGTGAGAGAATGTTGTCTATATGGTAGGATATGAGAAGACTAATTTATTATAAATTTAAAGTCAAAAGAAACTATTAATTCTGAAAAATATTATCAACAATTGAATAATTTGCACAATGAACCTAAAAAAAACATTTGGTTCTTATTAATATTAAGTAAATGATCTTACAGCATGATAACGTAACGTCACATGAATTTTTAGTGATTCAGAAAAAAATTACGAAACTTGATTGAGAAGTTCTAAGACACCCAGCATATTCACCAGTTATATTTATCTCTATAAATAGAACAAAATTTATAAAGATGGAGATTAAAAAAAGCACTCAATGAATTTTTATCTTCCAAGAACGAATCATTTTATCGGAGAGCAATTCAAAATTGTTCATCAAAGTTAATGAGAAGAAGTTAATAATAATGAAAATTACATTGTTAATTAAATGTTATTAAATTATACAAAAAATTATTATTTTTTTTTTAAAAAAAGAACAAAAATTTGTAACAGACTTAATATGAAAAATATATTTAAAAATAATTATTTTTTAAATAACAATTAAAAAAATATCTGTAAATATAAATTATTATAAAAAAGTTCCCAATGAGCTTTTCACAAAATTTGAATCTTCACATTACAAAATAATTTGTATGTAATGAAAAAAATATTAATTTATTTCAAAGAAATAAATTATTAATATTTTAAGAGATTAAGTTATTTTATTTACAACAGAGTTATTTAGAAATAAACATTTCTTTTTAAAAATAAATTTCATTTTTATAAATCAATGGTTTAATTTAGATTTTATTCAAATTTATAAAAAACTGCATAAAATATATTTTTCCTATAACAACTTTTTCAATTGAAGTCATAATGAATTATGAGAACAATATTTTTGAATTCGGTGATAATATTGAAAACAATATAAATCTCGAAATACATAAAATGTGTGAAGAAATAAATCAGGAGAAAAAAGAAATGTTGCGAGATTTGTTTGAACACGGACCAAATAAAACAAAAAGGTATGGTTGTGTCTTGTCGTAAAATAAAACTCTTACGAAATAACCGTAAACTTAAATATAAAGAAAGGTTTTTGGATAAAAAGACGTACTGTTTTTAATAAATATCGATGTTTTAAAAGTAGAGATAAAGTAAGTAATTGTGTAAGACGTAAGTAACTGTTAAAAATAGAATTGATAAGAAAAAATAAGATGGAAGTGACATTGTACTTATCAGAGATTTTATCGTTAGAAATAAATTTGGAATAATGCTATCATGTAGATTTTTAACAAAAATATAAACTTTATTGAAATACATTTATAAATAAACGATTTATTTCTCTAATCATTTTTCTTATTTAAACTTACATATTCAAAATAATTAAATATATCGTTTATCTAATATAATAGTCTACAGTTATACATACTTTCTAATAAAATAAAAATAAAGTTTATATTTTATCAAAAAAAAAATTAATAAAAAAATGGTACAGTTATTTTTCTCGCGTTGAAAATGGAATAATCGTCGTTTTCCTTGAGATTTACGCTATTTATATTCACGTATGTGATTCGAATACTAATCTTACTTTATTTATATACGTTAGAAACTTCTTACATTCTACGCGATTATTTAACATGCTTTCACAAATGTATCAGAGCTTTTTAATCTACAGTAGCTATTTTTCAGCAGTTACGTAATAGAAGTTTAGAAGAAAAATATCTAAAGATTTGTGTTGTTTTATTATGCTGAAAAAGTTCATATATATATATATATATATATATATACATATATATATATATATATATATATATACATATATATGATCTAAAATAAAATATACCAAATAAATAATGGATGTAAAATGTTTTAGAAAAATATTCATACGAAAATTATTAAAAATATTTTAATTTGGTCGATACTCCTTCAGAAATCTTTTCAAGTTCTTTTGAAAATTTTAATAATATTTCTAATTCACATATTTTAGTTACAAAAATCTATTTTCAAAAAATATATGTTAAATTATTATTAATAAATATTTGAAAATCTAAATGACCCTAAAGGTTTAGACATAAACTTACTTGCTCACTATTTTTACTATTCTTTAGTCTCATTTGGGCTATCATATATAATTTCATTTTTTATCATATATAATTTCATAAATAATTTTTCTTGCAAATTTCCATTTTAGTATTTTTTTATAAATGCTGTTTTAAAAAATATATTATTATTTTATAATTAATTAAAATATATGAATATCTTCACTAAAAATTCTACAACTAAGAAGAGTTCAGGCCTCTGACAAAATCAGAATCACCAGATAGTATCCTGAAATTTAAAGCTAAGTGATTTTTCAACCACGATTTTTTTCGAACGTAATCTCCCACATTAAGATATAATTATATAATTAATACATTTATTTTTATTATATATTTACATATGTATATATGTATCTATATATTATAAACGAAATATAAAATAGAAAATATATAGAATAATAAGTAAATAACAATATAAAATAATTTCATCTAGGAATCAACAATTTTTATCTTTTTATCATTAGATTAAACCTGTTGAATATTTCTAAACGGGCATTGTTATTATAGTACGTGTCAAGTCAAGCTTATCTCAATTTTATCCGGAAACATTTAAAAGTTTACGTGTAGTACCTGACACAAGAGATGATTTATGAGAGAAATATTATAATTGTTTAAAAGCTCGTTGTTTTAATTATATATTTAATTTTTAACGTCAAAAAAGATAATAATTCATTAATTATTTTATCAAATTGAAATTGATAATATTCATATAGTCTATTAAAATTATTTGGATGTCATTCATTACTTAATTTATCTTCAAGTAGATGAAAAAATAAGTAAAATACTTGGATTTTTATTTAAAATAAGCTTAAACTGAGAAGATACCCACATTTACAATTATATTAGACGAATTTAATAATAAATAATAATCAGGGACCTACAGCCGTTATACAATTTAGACCTCTCTGATAATTCTAGACAATTAGGGATTGTCAAAGTTCTACAATGGTTAATTTTTCCGAAATGAGATTGATAGTCCCATATTTCCAAATTGGAGAACTACTGGACGAATTTATTAGACATTGTTGTTAAATAACAATGTGTTTCAAGTTCTCATTATTTTTTCCTTATATTTTTTAAATTTGACCATTAACAAACAATATTATATTTTTTTAATTTTTCAAATAATTATTTTTTTCTTTATTTTTTTAAATTATATAAGCCATTAATATATTATTTTATTAATTTAAAAAAACAATAAGAAATACAAAACGTAATTATGAAATTGTAATAATTTTATAAAAAGAATTATTTTACAATTGTAATAATTATACTTTATTACTTTTCAATTCTCCAGAGTATCAAAATACTAATGTATGTGATATTTTCATTAATGGAAGTATTTTTCTTTGTAAGCTTTAAAAAATGTCTTTTCTTTTAAAAAAATAAGCTTATTCTTCTCAAGAAGTAAATAAAAATTAAAAAGTTTCCATTTCGATAATTAATTTTGATTAGTCTAAATGTGTTCGTGTTTTTATTCTCAAGATAAAAATTGACATAAAAAGTTATTTGTTTAAAAATGCATTAAAAGTGTTATGAAAACATAACTCTTTGAACAAAACATTTAGTTTTCTTCTTGCGGTTAGTTTTTCTCTATTATTTTTTTAAAAATACTTGAAATAATTATTTATTTAAATTTTATTATTATTTAAAATAATAAGTTAACTAGAAATTTCAATTTTATTCATTATTTCTTTAATTCCATAAAACATCTTTCGTCATTCAGTTATCTTTATAGAAAGTATGTATATAAGAATCTCTATTTTTTTAAAAAAATAAGATGTAAAAAATATTGGGTAACATTTTTTTTTGTTTTCATTCAAAATTAATCTCAGACTCTATTTTTTACAAATAAAAAATGTTTAATTTTTCTACAGCTTTTCTTTTATTATATTAATTAAGTCAAAAGTTGTTCAATATATTGCTTATACTTCATTTTACACACATTATACAATTTCTTTAATTATTTTTTTAATAACTTCTAACTCTATCTTTTCACTATATAACAATAATTTTTATATGTAAAATTTTAAGTAATTAATTGTTTTTAGAATTGTCTTATTAATTTTTTTAATCAATTATTATTCGTCCTTTCATATTCTCACCATTCTTTTTCTCATTATATTTTTATATGTAATCAACTTTTCATCTCCAGTTACGAGACGTTCCAAAAATAGTTCATTTTTATTGCATGAAAGTAGAAACGAGCAAACTGTTATACGATCTTACCTGTTATCAGTAATCAATTCATGTGATACCACCTATATACTTTTACACAAATTCAAGCTATCATATATGATATCAAATTGTTTTTTGGGCTATATTAAGCTTTTTGGCTCTCTGATGAATAAAATGAGTCTTCTCCCCAAATGTTATTAAAAATATCATCGTCGATTACAGAAGGTCTTCCAAATATATAATTCGTCTTTTAAGGTTCAAGTTTTTTTTTTAAATTTGCTTCAAACACTTTTCACAGATTTCTCTATTTTTCTTCAGTATTCTTTCCTTGTTAATATTCTTAAAGTAAGCAGTGCAGTGAATAAATCTTATCGATATCTTTTCTTCGGCATTGCTTGTTAAATACTGATAATAAAATATTTGTATTGGTCTATGTTAAAAAATAACAATAATAGAATATAAAAATAAACAAAATGAGTCATATATCTTTCATCGAAATTCTTTTCCATGCGCTCAAAATAATTGTATACTAAGTGAAAATAACTTTTCGACAGACATAAAGTGGTTCAAATAAGACCTAATGGTTTAGATACACATTTACATATTACGTTCTTTAATCTCATTCAGACTACTTTATGTAAGTTTAACAGCATTATATTTTATGACTGTTGATTAAACATTTTCCTATTTATTTTTCTTCACTAAAAATACTGTTGCTTTTCTTAATCAAATGTTATATAAACTTGTATATTAAAAATACAATAAATATTAGAAACAATGTTGGTAATTTTACGTTACAAATGAATTGAATGGATTGTTTTTAATTTTTAAGGATAGACAATTCTTGTGATTTGTATTAAACAATACTTTTTTATATATTCGTCGTTCTCTCTGACCGAACGAATTGCTACAATAAATCGTACTTTAATTTTTTGACAGACGAAAAATACAAAAAAATTCTATGTACATACACGTTTGTACATATTGAAAAGAGACGGATCCACGAATGCAAATTAACCTAAATCCGTGACAATTTCAAAGCTTACATTTGATCCTTCGGACAGTGCAGAGATAATTTTAATCGTTAGCCGAGCCATTCAAACAGCATGAATGTGTTCGTCGTGTACGAGAAGCGCACACCGTTGGTCGACGGTTCGAGGATACAAGCGAATGAATATAGGAGCATTCACTCTGGTCAGCTAACATTACAAATCCGGAAGCATGTAACGGAAGCCCGCGAAGCGCAGAATTCCATTGAAGCCGTGTTCAATGATTGATTTTTAGAGGGCGGCGTGCGGTTTTGTAACGTAACGTGTATAACGTGTGGATGGGGGCAACGGTAACGTCAAAAAAATTCATTTTTAGGATAATTTCAGCGTCCATAATAAATCATTTAAAAAAGTATAACACGCACTTCGATAAAAGCAAACGTGTATTGAGTAATAGAATAATATTGTACGTGCGAGGATCGTAAGCAAAAAAAAAATGGAAAAAATAACGCGATGCTTTGATGAAGCTTTTTTGTGTTTTTGAATAAATATTCGATTCTGTTAACAATTTTTTTTGATGATTGATGTCTTTTTTTATTATTTGTTTTGTATGAAATGTAATTACATAATTGTGTTAACTTTTTTCAAACAAGAATGAAAAACGTGAGAACTGTAATCGAGATCATAAAGTCGATGGATTGATTTCGAATTTGTAACAGAATTGTTCTGTTCGCAGTGAATTTTTATTGTCAATGACAGATTTATATTTTCGACTTTACGTTTTGTTCATTTGAATTTAAGAAATATATTTTTCATGAATTTAAATTTAGGAAGTAGTTTCACTCAATAATATTCAACTCGGTTTTTTATTGAAGTAAAATGTAAAAATTAAAACAAGTCAAATAAAATAAATTATGTAAAATTTAATAAAACAACAGTTTTTAATCATTATGGTTATTATTTACATTTTTGTCTTTTGACTAATTGTATTTATTATTTTTCAATAAAAAAGCCTCCTCTAATTACAATTTCTTGTCGATGTACGTGTCTATGTTAAGTTATTCGATTAATATTGTAATTTCATAGAATTTTTGTATTTTGTATTTCATTTTTTTACATATTTTTTAAAAAATAAAGGAATTTATTAGATAAAGAATCATTTATTATATAAATCATATCAAAGTTGAAATTCTTTTGCCCTAATACTTTTAACATACATAATCTAATAATTAAATAGTTTTTCTTTTATATTATAAATTAATATTAAGATTTCTGATTAATTACTTTTCATAAATGGATTTATTATATAAATTGTTGAATTAATATTTCTTAAATGTGGATTAAGTAAATTCAATAAAATAAAATAATGAACTGGAAACTAAATTGAAAACATAACTAATAAAATAAATTATTTTGTAAATTGTATCAACCTTTTATACATACAACGATTATATTGACCGCTTAACCCAACGTTACGATACGCAACATTAACTTTAAATGTTTCCCCGTTCTATTTAATATACGTTTATTAAAGTGAATGATTTGGTTTGATAGAAGAGAATTTAGTTTTTAGTAACATATATTATCAATTACTGTTCAAGATAAAAATTATATATGTATATATATATATATATATATGTATAATTATCATTAAAGTATTTATTTTTACAGCAGGATGGAGGCCTTTCTTAGAACTTGCCACTTTCAACTCTGTATTTTTTTTTCATTCCACATCAAAAATTTTTTTCATACTTCAATTTCATCTGTGCATGAATCTCTTCTTAAATCTTTTATATTAAATTAATAATTTATGTTGTCTATTTCTCTATTCTATTTCTCTTCTTGCTATAAGTACGGTCTTTTCCCATTTTAAAATTTTCACTTTTGTTATAATATCAGTAAAATTGTTTTTTTCAAATCTACTCTTTTCTCTTCTTGTTTTTATATATTATTTTTAACATTTATCTTTTCACACTTTTCTATATAGTATATATATATATATATATATATATATATATATATATATCATCATCACATCATCATCACATCATGATCACATCATCATCATCATCACATCATAAAGCCCATATCAATCCACTACTGGACGAAAGCCTCAATGAATGCTACCATATATATATATATATATATATATATATATATACATATATATATATATATATACATGTATATATATATATATATATATATATATATATATATATATATATATATATATATATTATGTAGTATAAACATCAGTAAATTAATAAATATTTTTAAAGAAAATACGAAACTAAAAAAATAAAATATTTTCTTTTAAAAAATTTATAAATAATTGTATTTGTCATTAAGAATAATATATAGATTAATCTAATGTCTACAATTTTCTTTTCTTTTATTAAAATTAAAAAAACGTTAATATATTTATTTTTTCAACAACTGAGTTAATAATATGTTTTTTAATAAATAATATGAAATATCATAAAACATAAAGGCGTAGTCTGTTTATATATCCATAATAGATTGTTTTTGTAGAGTGGCTCAAATGAGATTAAAGAATAATAAAGAATATTAAATGATAGTAATCAAGTATTTGTATGTCATAACCCCTCAGTCTCATTTGGACCACTATATATATATATATATATATATATATATATATATATATATATATATATATATAATACTTGCACTTCATGAGTTTGAAAATATAATTTTGTTAAAGAATTTTACAAATATATTATCATCCCTTAAATTTAAAATATTGTATAAAAATATTTAATTATTGATTATATTATTAAATTAATCCATATATACTTGTAATTTTATCAATAACACATAAAAATGATAAATATATCTTAATTAAAAATCATTTTGTAACAATATATTTGTTCTCAGTTGAATGATATAAAAAAATACTGAATTTCAATTGAATCTTTGGTTATGATAAAAAAATCGTTTTACACTACAACATTAAAATAAAATATAATAATTTACATTAATTAAACTTTATTACAATCAAAACTTGAATTTACTCAAAAAAATTTTCAGTATTTTTTCGAGTTAATTCTTTTTGATTTCTGTTTTACATTTTATTCATGTTAGGAATTTTATAAAAATATTTACTTATTTAAATTTTTGTAGTAAACAGTTTATTATAACTTCAAAATCTAATTACAGTTATCAAATATACATTTTAAATGAAACATTTTAAATTTTAGATGGTTTAAAAAGGTCTGTGAAACTTATTACAAATACTGTTTGTTAATTTTTTATTTGCAGTCGAAATAAAAAAAGTTTTAAATGTTATTATTTGAATTTATTTAGGATATGTGCAACAAAAAAATTTAAATTTGTTATTTTTTTGTAATAAAAATAACAAGTATATAATCATTAAAAAGTATATAATCAAGTATATAGTCATAAAATAACAGTATGCAATCATTTAGAAAAATCTACAATTTTTTACTAATAATATTCAGATCAACTTTTTTATATAATAGAAAATTAGATTTGATAGCAGATTTAAAATTCAACCATTTGAGATGTTAACGAAAAAATAAAAATTCATATTTAAGCTAGTCTTCAAAAGTGTTTTTTCTATAAAAAATTAGAATCAATTGATACTCACTCAGATATTAAACACTGACGAAACGTCATTATTTGGATGATTGATGTATTCATATATTCTTGTTTTATCATGGGAATCTGCTGCTCTCGCCCGAATGACTCGTAGTAAACTTTGTTATATTTTAAATTGAAACACATTTTTGCTACCTGGAAATGAAATTATTTTTTTGTATGTTTATATATTTTTATAATTGTTTAATGTCAGTGAATAAAAATGTCAATTTTAATTTGTTTTGTTATACTTTAGTATACGAAAAATTGAATTAGATAAAACAAGAACATTTTTTTCATTTCAAATTATTACATTATCACTATACATTATATAACATTATATTATTTTCATATTCTAAATTAAATATAATCTAAATAAATAAAAACTAATTCAAAAATAATAAAAAAAAAAATTAGATTTTATATTTTTGAATTACTTAATATAAAAATCTATGAGTACATATTTTAACATTGTTGTTAAATTCTCTTTTATATTAAATATGACTATTCAATATATATATATATATATATATATATATATATATATATATATATATATATATATATAGAGAGAGAGAGAGAGAAGAAGAGAGAGAGAAAAAGCATATATTTATTGTATTATATTTTAAAACAATCATTGTTAGAATAACTGCTGAAATATAATATTTATTAAAATATTTCTGTCTTTATAATTTAATAAACTTAACTTACATTTTGATTTATGATATTATTGTATTTCCAACAGTATGTGTAATCAGTATAATAATGAAAAAATAATGATTTAATTGAAACATGAAACAATAACGATTGATATAATATTGAAAAATGAAAATATAAAAATTATCTATCAATAATGTGTAATTAATAACAAAATATTTACATTTAGAAAACATTAATTTAAAATAAATTTGTGTATATATTATATTATTTCATCATAATAAACTCAAATATGAAATAAATATCAAAGAATAAGTAAATAAAAGTATTTCTTTATGAGTTATTAAATAAAATGTAATTTAATATGAAGTTGTAAATTCATTTAAAAAAATTGAAAAAAGGAAAGGAAAAAATAAAAATTGGGAAAAAGATAAATTGAAAACAAGTAAAAAACAATTTTTTCTGCTTGGATGGATTCGGACTTCTGTTCATACGTCTACATCAGCACCTTTATATCGTTTAAGCTATATATTCATCCGGACACTCGTTAATAAAGATATAAACAGCTTGGTTATAAAAGTACGTAACACCTAGTTCTTAGGAAGATATAAAGATTCACAAAATTTGAAATTTGAAACTTTATTAAAAAATATAACTAAATTATTAAATTTGATTTAAAAAGAAAATTATAATTGTAAATATATAACAATATTTTTTAAAATATATAAATATATAGAGAAAAAGAAAACATAATATTATTAGTTATTTTTAAAAATCATTAGTTTTAAATTTAAAAACAATTTATTAAATTTTAAAAATTTTGTATTACTTCTAGAATATTTTTTTAATTTAATTAAATATAATGTTAATCTACGAAGTATATTAAGCTGATGATCATTCGAACAGAACAGTTATTATAAGTTTTACTAAATTCATAAAAACTCATTTAGTATTATTAATATTTTCTATTCCATAGGTGTCACTTAAATTACCTTACTCTATGCTAATAGAAGATATTTTAACCACAAGTATATTACGGCGACCGCAAAGTTTTTACCGAGATGACAAGGCGCACATATGTATCACCTTCATTTAACTTACTTCTCTTTTATCGTAAATTTATTTTATTATATACTACATTACAAACTTTCAAAATGGAACATTTATAAGTAAAATAGTTTTGAAAGTAATTTCGACGAAAATACTTTATTAAATAATACTCTAGGGTATCAAATTCAGTATGAAAATTGACTCTTGTAGATTTAAATATATATATTATTTATATATATATATATATATATATATATATATATATATATAATGTATGTATGTATTTATGTGTATATAATCATCATTCTCTTTCTATCCATTTCTACATGGAGGTCTTTCTCAAAACTTTTTACTTCAACCAATCCAATTTATTTTTCTTCCAATCCATTCTGACGAATTTTCCTACATCTCTGTCTCATATATTTATGTTTTTTTTCTTAAACTTTTTATATATTTGGGTTTCCAATCAATAATTTCTCTTTTCCTACGATGATCTGCTCTTTTTGCCATTAAACCTGCTCATTTCTATTTAAAACTTCTCATTTTCGTTATAACGTCTGTAACTTTTATTTTCTTTTTGCTCCACTAAGCTCTCTTTCTATCTCTACATGTTATTCATAACATACCTCTTCTCATTCTTCTTTATGTTGTCTGGAGTCATTAAATTGTTTTGGTATTCAAAATGCATTTTCCACTACCATAAGTGAAAACAGAAATGATGCATTAGTCACAAATTATTTTTAAAAAATATAGAGGTATATCCAAATTATGAGATTTTCTTCCGAATTGAGACCATTTAATTTTTTTTGTTCACTTCATGTATAAATGTTCCTTTATTGTTCAAAGTGTACCAGAAATATAAAATTTATGACTTCTATCATGCCGAAGTTCATTATAAGATCCATTTTTTTGACTTGCTCTATCTAACTTTTCAAGTTAATCTGGGCTCGTTGAGAAAATAATATTGTCAGCAAATCTTAAGTGATTAAATATCTTCATTTACTCTATTCCTTCAAATTCCTAGTTAAGTGTCTTAAATACTTCTAATAAAGATATAAGTACTTTCGATGATATCGCATCGCTCTGCCTCACTCCTTTTATAATTTAATTTTTTTTCTGTTTATACGTGTACTTGTAGCATTTTTATAATTATTTCCTAAAAGTTCAAAATATGCTTCTTCAATTCCTTGACCTTCAATGCATTTAATATTGTTGACGTTTGACTAACTTGAAAGCTTCTTCATAATCTATAAATCCAAGAAAGAATGGTATTTGATATTCGTTGCATCGACTAATAACTTCCTTTACTACATAAATGTAATCCATTGTGCTAAATCCGCATCGAAATCTTGCTTGCTTTCGTGGCTATAAGAAATCCAATTGGCTTTGTAGCCGTCTTGAAATAACTTTAGTAGAAATTTTATATATCGTCGTAAATATATATATATATATATATCAGTGAGTGGTTCTTCAAATCTTCTTTATCTCTTTTTTGTAATTAAAAATTACTATGAATAATATATATATATATATATATATATAAATAATAAAAATAAAAATAAAAAGTCTCTTTGTTGTCATAATAAATCTGAAAATGATTTTTTAAAGAATTACTCCATTTCAATTCATCATATATTTAGTTACATTTCTTTACAAGTGTTATTTATTTGTCAGATAATTTTAGAATTCAATCAGAATAAAACTTTTTTCAACTTTAAAGGAAAAGTTAGTAATAGGAAATTGAAACTTAACACATTTTGAAAAAAAAAACTTTGCGTCGAAATAATTTTATTGAGATTGAACTGAACGATACTTCGACGATGCTAAAACCAGAGAATGTTAAAATTGTTTTCTTTTTTGTTAAATTGATATTAAAACAGTACCAGAGTATTTGGTTGATATAGTAAAATTTGTTGTTTGATTTTGAAAAATGTTTTTTCTTAAATATATACTATAATACAAAATGTAGTTAAACTCGTGAAAATATATATTTTTATATATAAAATTCCTGTTACAAATCACAGTTAAGAGTAACGTAGAAGTCCAGTTTCAGCTAAAAACCATATAAACCGCTTTCGAAGATATACTGCACATTTCAATATGTTTGCCACGTGTTGAATATTCTCTACTGGTTTCCAATAACGATTATATTTCAGAATGAGATCATTTCATGCAAATATCTGAAACTGTTTACATTTTGAATAGTAATATCTTTCAAATTAATATGTGTATTGCCTAAATTTGCTGTAATCTTAGAAGTAATATTTATTTATATCTCAACTAAATATTGGTGATTATAGAAATTGAATTAATCCACCATGATTTTATATTAATGTTAACGTTAAATACACAGCAAATAAAATTATATTAGTATATAGAATTATATAGATGAAATATTAAAATTTTTTGAAGAAATTTATTTAGGTTTAATTAGAATATTTTATTACTAATGTAGTGAATATATTATTGTTTTTATACTAAAATAAAATTATTTTAACAGATATGACTTATTTTTCAAAATTAATCAATGATTGTCAAATCAATTTTTATTCTTATTTTTCCAAAAAATTGCAAAAATGAGTAACATCAAAACGAATATTCTAATTCATTTATTGAAAATACTTTTCTACGTTTTTGTCAATTCAGTAAGTCTTTTTTTAGAATTTTTAAACATCTCTACTCTTACAGTTTTTGATTTTAGCACAAAAGTGTTAATTACCTCTAAAAGGTATTTTTATTGTTTACACAAAAATATACATTCTACAGCAAACATTTCAAAAAATTTAATATTCAGTTGTACACATACGTTTTTTAAAAAATAAATATTCAAATGAATATTCATTTTTGCATCGTAAATATATCATAACACTTGAATATGAAACATGTTTAACTTTCCAAATACACATAGAAAATGTGTAAAACATTTATATAAAATATAGAATAATATTTTGTTTAAAGCAATATCGGTAAATGATTAAAATATAAAATAGAGAGTGAATATCATGAGAAACTCCAAAAGTAATATTGGAAATAATTGTCTCTCTCCCTCTTTTTTAAATTTTATATATATATATATATATATATATATATATATATATATATATATATAGTGAAATATACGTTAAGAAACTTATTTGGAATTTCTAATTTTTCTTAGTAGATTTTTAGCTAATTAAAAATAGTTAAGCAGCGCATCAATTTTATTTTCTTATGAAATTCGTCTATGTGGAAATGATATATGACACTACTGTGATGCGGGTAACGAAAACTGTCTAAACATTAATTTCATCTTATTATGAGAGATCAGTCATGAAAAGTTATCCGTTAACATAAGCTATATGTTTATTACTTTCAAAATATTTTAGAAAACTCAAATAAATATTTTTTTAAGAACGCGGTTATCAAATAATTTCGTAATTAGTTTCAGTACTTGATTTATTCACTTTAATGTAAATGAATAAATCCCTAATATTTCAATATTTTATAAAAGACTACAATTAGTATTTTTTGCTGACTTTTGGCTAATACTTATTTCGATATCTAAAAAATTGCGGCATTGTAAATTGAAACTTTATATTTTTTTTTATTTATTTATTTATAAATCTACTACATTTTGTACTGTTTAACTTATAAATATTTCACTAAAAATTCCAATAGTAATTCCTTCTATTTCGAGGTTTAACTTTTTCATATTTGTACCTCTTCTTTGATTACTGGATGTAACATGGATTTGATGTTGTTATTAAGAGTTAAAAAATAAATTGCTCTCTCTCTCTCTCTCTCTCTCTCTCTATATATATATATATATATATATATATATATATATATATAATTAGATTCTCTCAATTCACCACTCGATGAAGTTTTCTCTCAAACCCTTCTACTTTAACTAATTCAATGACTTTCTCTTTCACTCCATTTCAACGAATTTCCTTATATATATATATATATTATCTCTCTCTCTCTCTCTCTAACTTCAGTATATATATATATATACTGAAGTTAGAGAAAGAGAGAGAGAGAAATATTAGAACCGTTGAATAAGATTTAATATTGTATATGTAAATATATATTGAGATATTTTTTTGTACATTAATATATTTACTACAAATATTTTAATGTTATTAATATTATTAGTAATTTCACTTATTTTCAATAATTAATAAAACTAACAATAAATAACTTATGAAGAAAAACCCCACATTTCTATTTTAAATTTTGAACATTTGTGTCAATATTTTTTTAACTAAAAGCAAAAGAAAATATTTGATGTTATCCATAACAAAAAATTAGAATGTATGTATGTATATATGTATATATATATGTATATATATATATATATATATATATATATATATGAGTGTATACTCTAGTTTATTTTTTTTACTTTACATATATATATATATATATATATATACATATATACATATACATATACATATACATATATAAAACATATTCTTATTTGAGAAGCTCACTGTCATCATATGTTCGAGTCAAAAGACAAAACCGTGTTTTATGAGTTATAAACTTTGTATTATATTAGCATTTTCCAACACATTGCTTTTGCAACGAATCCTTGAACGTATACATTAAACATGATTCATTTTTTGCGAGATAGAAACATGTTTTTCTATGCTTGCATATAATAGATTTTCCGAAAGTAATTCATATTCACTTCATTTCGCCTGTAGATATTGTATCATTGATTTTCAAATCTGTAATGTAAATAAATGAAAAGAGAAGAAAATATACATTTTCTTTTATAGATACTTCATTCAAAAATTCTTTAAGATTTTTTATATTCTAGGTAATAATGTTTGGAAACTAGAAAATTGAGTTTGATTATATATTTTGAAAAAGTTTCTTTCGGTTTCATATGTGGTTTTATTTTTATTTCATTTCAATAAATTCTGATACATATTCGTTTCTATGATAGAAATTTGACAGATAATTTAAAAAATACTAAATAATGTTTTTTTTAAATACTGTAATCAGTTCAGAAATTTAAATTTAATTTCAGTAATCTTATGAAAAATATTTTTTATACTCATGGATGTAAAAAATCTCAATTAAAATTGTCCTATTTTATAAATATCTATATTTGTATATAAGGTATATATATATATATATAAATCAAACCGAAAGACATGTGTAAATCTTTATTTGTTTATAAAAAATATGAAAACTTCTAAATAATAGAAAGTATGCAATTTTATATTTTCTAAATTCATTAAATGATAATATTTTTTAATTTAAATACTAATACAAAAATGTTCTTTATTTTCAAATATTCCCTCATTACATATAACTCTAAATAAAAATGCTTGTAGCTAACATTTACTCTGAAAAAGAGAACAAAATGTATCAAAGTATATATTTTATATTTTAATTACTTTTCTTGGAATTATTATTAATTACAGGAGAGAAAATAAAAATTGCATTTATAATATTTCAAAGTACGTCATTTATAATAAAGCTATTTTATATAATTCTAATAAATCATCATTATTAATAATAAATAATTCCCCTTTAGAAAATAAAAATAAAACATCGTTTATTCCCAACAGCTATTCTTGAAATATAATAAATCATAAAAACCATTTATTAAAGATGTACTCTATATAAACAAAAAATGAACATTGGAATGCTATTGAATAAAGAAACCATATGAAAATAATAAAAAAAGATTGTGATTCATGGAATGATTCATAGAAAACTTTAATTAAACGTAAGATGAACAAATCCGCAGAGACAGAAATTTATCAAGATAAACAATATAGAATTAGAAA
>CP092089.1:34895125-34907625 GCA_029203775.1 Neoneuromus ignobilis | reverse complement strand
AAAATCAATAAATAATTATTATAATTTATGTACATAGAAATTAGTATTTTAAAATCGATAATTTAATATTAGTAATTTAAACATTCTTTTTAAGTTACTTTATATTTGATTAAATAGCTTTCATTTAACTGAGTATCATTTTGATAATAAATACTATTTTGTAAATGTAATAATTTTACTATTGTAATTTCTTGATTTTGCAATTTATATATATATATATATATATATATATATATATATATATATATATATTATAAAATGAAATTGAAATAAATTTGAAAGAATTTGAAAACCTGTGACTCTTCAACAATTCGCTACAAATATGTTAAACGTTGAAAAGAATGATGGATCACAATGTCAACGTTATCGTCCTGTTAGATCATACATACATTCAAATACGTAAACATCTCCGTATCCTTTCTCATACTACACATTACCTCTACTACTCTTTCGAAGTCGCGTCCCCTGTCCAATATTTTGACTACCCTTCAGCTGTGTCGATTTCGTAACAGTGATCCGAAATACCACTTAAGTGCGTCTGATGTTTATTCAGTGACTGAAAGTTAACAAGAAAATATACGCTGCGTGTTGTTTTTCCGCGTGCTAGTTTTGTAATGGATTTTTTGTTTGTTGTTTTTGATTTGAAAATCAAATGGCTATCACGAAAATTTGTCACTTGTTTTGACACGTATCCTTAGTGTGAAAAAGGTGTGACGTCGCTGATGTGTTTTAGTTCACTGTTCGGAATTTTATTCAACTTGTTAAAGTATTCTTAAAAAGTTTCGTTGTCATTGAAAAAGTTTCAGTAATCATGTGACAGCTATTTTTAAAATTAGTATCAATACGAAATAACAGATTTAGAATAAAGGTAAATAAGCAAAAAATTGAATAAATAACTCAACTAAAAAATAAGAATATCTTTTTTCTCTAGTATCACATAAATTATCATTTCAACACTACAAGATATTAGAAGTGTTTATTAGTTATTTGTTATTAATTTTCTTTATTTATAAGCTAATTTCCATTCCTGTTGTAACGCCATCATCATCAGACCGTTACGTTGTAAAATCTAGGTTTAATAACCAAATTTCATTAAAAAAATATAACATATTACTCTGATGATGATGTCATTACCATCAAAATGCGCATCAGCTTATTAGAAAATAAAATAAACAATAAATAATTATTGTACGATTTTTCAATATCTTGTGGTGTTGATAGTTCATTTATGTCAAATTGAATTCTCCACAATTTCAAAACAAATAGACACATTGTCTATCCTAAAAGTAGGAAAACTTTGATTATCAGACAATATTAATAGTGATAACTTTTAAAATAGTTTTTTTTATTATCACTTTATTTACAGAAAATTTCAGTTTGAATAAAATTCAGTATTTGTGTCATTAATGATGATGTTAAATGTAATACCATCTTTTTAAAACACTTCGAAAAATTAATATAAAACAAAAAAAATTAGAGAAAACATTTACAGAAAAACTTCAAATGTTCAATAAAAAGTATTCAAAGCTTATGATGAAGAATCTTTATCATTTGCAATAGATTACGAGTAAAATAACAGACGTCGATCATAAAAAATATTGCACAAAGTCTAAAAAAGCTCAATTCTTTTAAAGGATAGATTAATGAGGTATTGAACGCAGGAATCGTCAACGACGACCCAGATTTTGACAAATGGCGTCTAACAGGTGAAAAAAATTTTTCGTTTTTTACTAAAACCAGTAATAATTTTTGTAAAAAAAAATATTTGAGAAGATTGTGTGAAAAAAAGTGCGTGAATTAATTGCAAATGATCATTGCATGTCTGTCAAATTGAGAATATCATTAATATTAATAAATCACAAGTTTATCTCATTTGTTCTACAAAGATCCATCATTGTATGCAACATTATAGTATCAAAATGTATCGTAGTGATTAGTCATTCACCTTATTCGCATGATTTAACATCCTGCAACTATTTTATGTTTCAAATATTTAACATGGAGTTAAAATAAAAGCAATCTAAGAGTATTTCAAAGATCCAAAAGATATTTACTGGTGCTATTGTTTCAAATCCGAAAAATGAACATCAAGTTATGAAAATTATATTTATTCAGAAGAAATATATTTTGAATCATCAATACTAAAAATCATAAATATTAATTTAAAAAAATGTTTTCATCTAAAGTTTAGGTATTTTTGCGAGTGATTATTTAAATACAAATAATTAATTATTCTTTTAAAATTTTAATAAATTTTAAATGATTATTTCCCTAAATTAATCAAAAAAAATATCAACTAATAATCAATATTTTCTCATATGCTTTATATTGTATTTTTCTGAAAAAAGCCCATGTTTAAAAAAGCAATTCTAATTTTGTAACAGACATATTCTCGTCAAAAATATATGTAAGATATTGATGTTTATCTCAGATAAAATATACAAACATTGGTTAGGTTATCTTAAAATGATAGTTTATATATATATATATATATATGTATAAAATATTTATATTACATGTTAGATTTATGGCCTAGTGTATTTTTCTCAATTTCGAAACCGTTTTCAATATAATTTTTTTTTCATCAAAATGTTATTTTATTATCAATAGACTATGTTTTCTGTCTATAATAGCTTCGTTTTTCTTTCGCGTCATTTATAATATATTCTGTGTATTTTTTACACATTTTATTTTATTTACCGTCGGTGAACTATTATTTATATTACTTTGCAAGAAAATGTACATGACATATACAAAATGTTCTTTCTTGTATATCATTTTTCAGTTTTGATTAAGTACTTTTATATAAAATAATATATTAAATTTTATATCGTTTTAATTTTTTATAATAAAATTATATAATGGTAACAAATTCTTTTTTAAACAATAGTAACCTTATTTCTCATCTTTACTTACTTACAAATTATGAACCAGTATTGATATTTATTATCTTCATTAAAAAGTGATTAATTTTTATTCGTTTGTAAATTTTTCTTCATTTATAAAAAATAATTTTAATTATAATAATTAATAAATATAATTATTATAATTGTTATATTAGAAGTTTTTTATAAATTGGTGGTCTCATGTGCATTAAAATCTAATGTCAAAACAATTAAAATTTATTTTGTTCGAAAAACTGTTCAAAAATTATGTCTAAAAATTTATCTTTTTCCATTTTTTTGTCAGTATGTCATAAAATTTGTATTTCGATAATTCTTGGACAAATTTGAGAAAGGTCAGGAAACAAATTTCTTAATCTCTCTATATATATAAAATAATTAATGTCATTAATCCTCACGTTACTACGTGAACGATTACCTTCGGAGATTAACGATTGCAATTGCGGAGTGATGTGAAAATTTCAACACACATCATTTCGCAATTACAATCGTTAATCTTTGGAGATAATCATTCACGATCGAAGTAGATTAATGATATTAATTTTACAATGGAACTTTTTTATATATATAACAGAGGACTTTGCACTCTGCTCACTACATCCTCTCGAGGGACTTCGCCCTCCTCTTGCTTCGCTCGCTCCCCCCGTGATACTTGCAATCAAGAATGATGTTTATTTACAATCGTTAAAATTTGGAGGTAACTATTCACGGTCGAGCAGATTAATGATAACAATTTTTCGATGGAATTATTTTATATATAATTTAAAATAAAAAGATAATAATGAATTTAGATTAAAAAATCTTAGATTTTAATTTTAATAATTTTCTTAATTTTTGTATTTATTGAAAAATGTTAGAATATTTTTAAAGATTTCTCTTTTTTAAAATAAAAAATCTTTTGTCAAAAAATTAATTACATTGTTGAAATATTATATAAAATATTGATTAATGAAATGTACGTTCTAAGTAGAGAAAAGTACGGCTCTGTAAGCTGATGCGTTATCCTCAATTTAGTAACGTCGTTAATTTGAAACATCGTATCGTGGGACGTCGTAACCCCTGGTATACCTCTATGCGATTAAGCATGTACGCAAGTTCGTGTTTGTACGTCTGCGGCACATCATATATATTTCTACGGTAGTATAATTTACTGCGCTGTATTGTTAAGATACACTTCCGAGGAAAAAAATTTATGAAATGAATTATAGAACGATATGAAGTGTATGGAGTGAATTATGTTGCTAAAGTACTCTACTTGAAATAAAAGATCTTTAAAAATAGGCATAATATTGATTTTCTTATAATTACAAATTACCTAACGTGAAATTTCAACGTTTTTTTTTACAAGAGTAAAAAAATTAATAGGTCTTATTTCAGTATAAATCCTATCAATTATAAAATCGATTTAGTTTTTTTTATTAATGTTGTACAAATGCTATTGTATTTTATGACAATTTTTGTGAATAGTTATTTTTTTTATTTTCACATATTCTTTTATATACTATTCCATTATTTTATAAAATAACTTCATGAGGTATAAACAGTGTATTTTGTAATATCCAAACAAAAAAAAAACTTGTCACGCACAGTATTTTTAGTTACTATTGCAATAAATGTCTGCAGTAAATTTACTCTGTCCTTTTTTAAAACCTGTAAATGTACTGAGCTTTTTAATACTAACTGAAAATTGTTTTAATATATACACTTACATTTTTATACAAAATGATATAATAAACCCAGTTTTATATGATTTTAAATTGAAGTATATTTCAGGAATAATTGATTTAGAAATCAAGTTTAATTTAAAGCGATGACTTAATCAATATATAATAATAATTAAAAAATAGATATTGATTTTGAAATTAAATTTAAAATAAAATTAAAACATTTTTTAGTGAAATAATAATTAACTATATTGAAAGTTATTCCACAGAAATAAATATCGAAACTATCTCAAAATACTTAATTGTTTCTATTTTTTTCGACACATTACTGAATTAAGGGAAACAAGAAAAAAAAATGAAAATATGGTATAACAAATCCACTTTATCACAAATAAATCATTCACTCTTAACAATACAAGAATTTATGTTTTTAATAATTTACATTGTCTAATTTATTGACTGATATGTAATTTAATATCGATTTTATAATTACCAAAATGTTGTATTATATTAAAAAAAATAATGCAGCGCTCTGATGATATTGGAATGACTAAATAAATGCATATAAACAAATAAAGTGACCATACAATTATTTAATACTATTATTCAAATATATTATAAAAATAGGGGTAAGTGATTGATTTTTGTTACAACGTCAATCATCATTGAAACAAACTCACTTTACAAATTGACTATAAACAAACAGAAATGATTTAAACAAGGGTTGTATTAGGGAAGTTTTAAAATACACAATAAAACTTTCATATCAATTGATTTTGGTACATAATAACGTTTTACCCCATATGGCACAGGTAATGATAGTAAAATTAACAAAATTGAACTATAAAACAGTGATGTATCTATATTTTTTTGATGAACAAATATTTTCACAAAAAAACGATTTTTATATTATTTTTAGAAGCTAATCTCTAAATTAAACGAACTAGAGTTAATTAATAAAAAAATGAGAAGTGAAATGAAGTATAGTTTCATTCATTTAAATTTGACTTTTATTGTTTATTATCAAAATTATTATTTTACATAATTTTAATAAATATTTTTCACCGTCACAAAAAAATATTTAGATTTTTTTAAAATTGAAATAAACATTTAATAGGTTTGATTATCAGAATAATATAATTATTATATTATTTCAAAATGTTTCAATGCTAACATTTTTGTGGATATATTAAGTAACCAAGAAAGTTTTCATTTTTGCGTGTACCACAATTTCAAAAATTTATAATTTAGAATATATAATAGGCTGATTCACAAAACTTCGCTGATTTTATTCTAATATAAGCATTTTTTTCATAAAATAATTGACTATTTTTATTCAATATAAATTTCATTCTAAACAAATTCATAATTGAAAATAAAAAACTTTTGATTTTGTTGATATAATTTTCAGTTAAATCTAGATATATTTTTATATTTGCTTCATCATAACGTGCTATTTACCTTATTATATAAATAATATTTAGTTCTAATTTATATATAAATAATTATGAAACGAACGCCGTATGAATTTAATCTCTGTATATTAAATATTTAGTTTATAAATTCAACATACTTATCATTACGTTATAAATATTCTTTTAATAAAGATTGTGAATATTGCCTGTCTAATGGGTTTCCTTTTTTGTATATATTATTCAAAGGTTTTCAGTTTTTTTAACAGCTAAGCTATTTTTTATAAAACCTATATATATTTGATTACTCTTGAGAACATAAGAAATATATAACTTCAAGTTTCATGAAAATCGATTTAATGTTTTTCGAGTTCACGCCAAATAAACTCACAAACGAATGTGTTTTGTATATTCGTGTATATTATCAACACTGAAGATATAAAAATTGGCTATTTCTTTTATTTATAACAAAATTTAATTTTCAAAAATATTGATGTAAATTCTATATATGTTTACTTATTTGAATATAAAAATAGTATTATTCAAACATGCTTTTTCTCTATTGTACAAATTTCCAAACCTTACACTATAATTTACATCAGCAAAATTTGACCATTTTTCAGAGAAAAAGGTAAATCTTCGCTGACAAACATCAAACAAATATACGAAAGTTGGACAGTGCGTTTATTCACAAGTATCACGCATCTTGTTTCCAGAATGTTGTTTGCGAAACATATTTGATACGTCGAATTTGGAACAACGACGGCGTCACGTCGAAGAAGAATATCATCATCAACCAAACAGATCATTTCCGTTTCCTCGAATGGTGGCCGTGTCGTTCCGTGTTGACAATTCTCTCTGTCTTACTTGGTGTCCGTTAAAAATGTGTAGGTTCACGCGCGTAGAGTAAAAGCTTTTTACCATTTTTCCCTTTTTTAGATAGGAAAAGGAAATTATACACAAAAATGTTAGCTATTTCTTATTTCTAAATGATCAATTATAGTTAATTTATGTTTCTAATTCACACAGAAAATTTGTTTCGAAAAATATTTTTATTTAAAAATAACATAATATAAGTAAAAAATTATTTATTGAAATTATATTCACATCTGTGCTGATAAATGTTTACAATTTCGAAATAATAACGTTAATAATATAAATAATAAATAATTAATCTATAATATAGGATGTTTTTTAAAAGAGTAATAGAATTTAAAATTGAATCCCTATCGAAAATTCTATCTAATCGAAAAAACATCTTTATCATACATTTATATATACATACACATACATGTGTATATATATATATATATATATATATATATATATAGAGAGAGAGAGAGAGAGAGAGAGAGAGAGAGTTTAGGTTAGATAGAACTTTCAATTGAGATTCAATTTAAAGTTCTATCACACTTAAAAAACACCTATTTATAATTATTATATAATTAAATAATTATTATTGTAAATTAACAAACATTAATAATTTTTTTAATCATAGTTCCTTTTAAAGTGCTAATAAATATAGAGAAAAAAAATAATTTATTTTTAATTAGATCAAAACTCAAACTCAAATGATCTAAATAAAAAACTAAAACTACATAGAGATTTAAATTAAAATAAATAGTAATTTTTTTTAATCAAGGATTCTAAAATCAGTAAATTCCGAATTATTTATAAAGATAAAACTAAATAATTCAATATTCGTTTAATATGATTATACATAAACACACTCTCTCTCTCATACACACACATATACACACACACACACACACACACACATATATATATATATATATATATATATATATATATATATATATATAAATGCTTTTAGCCAAAGTGAAAGTAACCACACTATGAGTGTAAATCCAGAATGAAAATTCCTCACCAACCCACCTGTCAGTATGATATGATAAGTACCACTAAATGGTAACATTCAATAAAGCTTTCGCCCAGTAGTGGGCTGATATAAGCTGATAATATGATAGTGATATATCTATCTATCTATCTATCTATCTATATATATATATATATATATATATATATATATATATATATATATATTTAGATCGGTAGATAGATAAATAGATATTACTAAATAATGAATATCATATCAAATAGTTTTCATTTATTGTTAAAAGTAATTAAATATTTTTTGGAAAGTTAAAAAAAATTGTTAAAAATTGAAACAATATTAATTTATTAAAAATATTCATTTTTGAATTTCAATACATATATATATATATATATATATATATATATATATATATCTTTACGTAGAAATATTTTTATGATGTGTTTGTGCGTGTTAGCTTGTGTGAATTTGTATGTATAATTCTAAGAGTTTTTATACACTTGATTTAGCTTGGGATCTGTTCGCACAATATAAGTGTGGCATACACAATTCGACCTCTGGCCAAATACATGTTTTTTTCTGTCCACAAAACCTCTGTCCTCCGTTTAGTTCACATCGCTGACTCGTGGAATTTCACGGTGAAAACGCAACGTAGTCGGAGGATGGTTAGAAAAGGGACGGTCGCTTTATGTACACAGGGACGTAGTGAACAGCATTGTCTTATACAATAGATCACTAACTAAAAAAAAAATATCACTACATTTGTTTTGTACATTTTGTACTTATTTTTACCATAATAAAGTGTGATTTTTATGAAATAAATTTTTATTCTCTTATAACATATATATATATATATATATATATATACATATATATATATATGTATATATGTATATATATATGTGTATGTGAAGAAAAAAATGAGAGATTTATTTAAATATAATTATTGATTTATTGGGCATATACATTAAAATAAATTCAATTCATTTTATTTTACTTTTAAAATAAAATATATATAAAATCCATTTGAAATATATTCTAAAAAATTAAATAATTCAGTTTTAACATAGATATGCAAGACAAGTTAATTATTTACTTCATTAATTCAAAATGATATCAATATGTTTAATAATCAGTTAATATTCACTTTATTCGATATAGACGTTAATGATAGATTTTACAATTTAGCATTTGAATGATGATGTTATCGCTATTAAAATGCACTTTTGCAAAAAAAGTAATCAATAATTGATTATTAAATAATTTCATTAAATACTGTAGACTTGAAGTAAGTGATTGATTTATATTAAAATGAATTTGCCTTAACGCCAAAATCAATAAAAATAAATTACACAAGTAATCAAAAATGTATATTATTTTCTATTAGATCCTGTAATATAAAATGACGGATTTTTATTTTATTTCCAATATATATATATATATATATATATATATATATATATATATATATATTCATATCAATAATTGTACAATTAACAAATATTAAAATGAGTGTAATTATTTTATTACAACTATATAAAAATTATTAAACGAATAAAAACAACTAGGAAATTTTTCATATAAAATACAAATAATGTTTTTAATATAAAATATTATGTGTATTTTTACATAAAGTAACAATTTTATTAACCCTTTGCACTCGAAGCGTTTTTTCATTCATATTACCAACAACTCGAAGCAATTTCAATAGAAAAATCATATTCATATATAAGAAAATGATATGGGCAGTAACAGTTTTTTTTACAGTTACATAAACAAAATTTTCCTGAACCGATATAATTTGCAATTTGTTAAAAGAATAAATGAAGTTATTACGATTTGTTTTTGTCCTTATGTTATGAACTGAAAATTATTTGCATTGTCTCCATAGCGGAGACCTCGAGTTTGAAGATAAATTTTAAATGGCTCCGCTCCGGAGCCCTCGAGTGCAAAGGGTTAAACAATTACCAATAACAGAAAAATACAAATAATATTTTTAATATGAAATATTATTTGTATTTTTTTTTGTAATTGGTAATTGTTTAATAAAACTGTTACTTTATTTTTTGTTAAGTTTTATTGATTAAATATGGTATTTTTGATTTTATTTTTTCAATTTATTCATCTTTACATAAGATTTAGATTTTACAACACAACGCTCTGATGATGATGTCATCGATATTGAAATGTACATTCGCTCATTGTTGTTATAAACAAACAAAGTAAACAACAAATAATTATTAAACACTTTTTAACATCTTGTGGTATTGGAGGTGATAATTCATTTGTGTGAAATCTTTATAAAAAATATTTTTAGTCCATATATATATATATATATATATATATATATATATATATATATATATATAAAATAAAAAGTTTTATACGAAACGTAGGTATCTATCTAGCGGCACATAAATCAATAGACAGCAAGTATACACATTAATTTACCCCTCGACAACGTACGAGTGGCGGTGGTGATGTGCTGCCGCCAATTCCGGTCTCCAAAGCACATCTTTCGGCGACGGTATAGAATCGTTTCGATCGCCCACACCACACTCTACCAACCGCACACACACATACATACACCTTCATCCCATAACAACGTCGCCGGTTCGCGCATATTTCGCAAGCTGTTTCCCTTAAAGAGCGCACAAGACAGACGCCTTGAATTATTCACCATGTGATATGCGGCCGATCGCGCAACTTCGACAAGAACTTTTCCGTTTAGTTTGTTCTGCAATAAATCAAAACTCGTTGCACGTCACGCTGTCGCGTATTTCTGGCGGGACGCGTCGGCGTAACACGAACACGTGAACTACGTTTACCGCGAACTCTGCGTTGTAGTCGTCGTGTTTGTGTGTTTTTTTCCATTTGTTTCGATTTTTTTCCTATTGCTCTTTTTGTTTTAATCTAATGCTATAGAAAATCCACGCAATCGAATCTTTTTTCGAACGGGAATATTAAATTATTTATCAATTTACCAATGAGCACAAAGTAGTACTTCATTTCAGAATTCACTTATTATACTTCCGGAGAAGTTTGTAACTCGATGAACAGCGAATCGAATTTACCAGTGCATTAATAGTTACGACCTTCTTTATTTTATATTAACAACAAATTGGATTGTACTCATTATATATTAAGTAGTGCGAAATGTTTTCCGAATATAGCTCTGTAATGAATTTTAAAACACAACCTAATTTCGGCCAAAGTTTCTATTTTATGTACTCTTATATTTGCAAACTCTTTTATTATTAAATTTTCTTAGAATTTAATCAATATTTATAATAATTTTTTCCGAGTAATATTTTAAAAATTAATAGTATTTATAAATTTTATTAAATGTTACAATTTTAAATATATTTCGATTTTATTTATTTTACAAGGAATAAATATTAATCTTGAAACTAAATTTCACTTATCCTTATTGAAATCAAGATCTTAATATGATATTAAAATACCTAAATAAACATTAATGACAGTTTTGAAAAGACTGAATCTTTAATTATTTGTTACCAATTATATTATTAAAAATAAATTACGCAAACAATTTAATTTAGACGCTGATTTAATTACATTTGATTTTAATAACAATATTTTACAAAACAACTTTATCTTATTGTTTTCAGAACTTTTCATCTGTGTTATAATTTTTAAAAATGTATATTTAAATGTAATACCAAAGTGTTTAATTCTTAAATACTTTATAAATGTTTTTTTACTAATAATAATAATATACATTCTATTAAATAAATTACTGAAAAATTATGGTAAGTTCAATGTTTCATAATAAACTGAACATTTCACTTAATACATTAGTCAATTTTAATCCATTCTATTAAACATACTTTTTAAACAAATTCTCTTTTATTTCCTTTAGCATATTTGAAAAATATACCAACGATTATTTGAATCAAATGTGATTTTAGTGCAAAAGTTTACTTCTGAAATGATTATTACTCTCTAAAACATAATATTCTCTTAGGATAGCATTGTAGGTATAGAAAAAATGATTGATAGGAGCATGTTCATCTGCGGATTCCCAGTTGATGCCTCCTACTTTAATGTTTTGTAATTTTTATCTGTCAGACCATTATCCTGAAATCTTCAAGTATATAATCCAATTTTCATTTTATATTTTATCTCAGTCTAAATTTAAATACCTTTTTATTTAAAAAGTAAATATAAAGTTTACTTTATTAATATAATAAATAATTATATCTTATAAATGTTTTAAAAAAGTGTCAACAAAAAAATATAAATTTATCTCAATAAAAAAATCTTATAAAATTTGACTTGATAAGAATTACACTTCGTTAATTTTTTAATTTATTTTTATCAACTTCTCGCCTTATCTGTTTTGCAATTAATTTTCTATATACATATTATTTTAATTGGATTTATATTTTTTATTATTTTATTTATAGTATTATTTTCAAATTCGTTATTAATATTTATAATTATCACTGTTTACAAATAAATTTATATCTTTTACAAGTTAATTTTAAATTATACAAATATGTAATTTATATTTTAGAAGAATTAATTGTATTTTAAGGAGGGTTGTATAATACTTGTTTTTTTACATAACAATAGTTTTTAACTAATATACTCTTACAAATTATTCACAATTTAAAATATATTTTTAAAAGATTTTAATAAA
>CP092089.1:34725125-34890125 GCA_029203775.1 Neoneuromus ignobilis | reverse complement strand
TCGCACATTCTATCAGAAAAACGTGTTCTCTTTTTAAAATAAACTTAGAAACTGAATTTATTAGTAAGTAAATATTGGATTTCAAATTGAGTCATTAAAAGTTTACATTAATGATTATTTTTATTTTTTTTTTGTCATTTATTATATATATATATATATATATATATATATATATATATATATATATATATTCCAGTAATGATAATATTTTTCTTAAAGTTTGGTTAGATAATTTGAATATTATTTATAATGATTTATATTCTTTTTTATTTGATTAATCTCAAACTTTTTATTATAATATTCAGCTTAAATAATATAACATTTTTTTTCAAAAAAATATATTAAAACAAAAAATATGTAACAAATATTAATATTACCTTGTTTATTTTCTTTTACTTTTCATAAATTTGTAATATAAAAAAGTGTTGGAGACAATTTCAAAATAAATTCACTATATAAATTCATATATAATATTTGCACGACTGTGTATATTTGCTAAATCTGCCAAAAAATGTGGAAAAACAACATTTTAATATTGGTAGAAACAAAGCTAGTGCAGACATGCTGTCATGTCAAATTTTTAAAATGATTTCTTTGTTCCAAACATTTTGAAAAGCGTGATATATAATTAATAACTGTAAGCTTTAAAATGTATCTATATTTCGGTCAGTGGCTGTCACGAATTAAGCGTCGCGAAACTAAACAGTTTAATTTTATAATGAAACTTGGTGACAAGACGCGATGCGCTACCAAAATATATATACATATACAATAATAGTAATGTGTGGACGTGCATAACTAAAAAAAAAATGCCTGTTCCAATCACAATTCATCATCCTGTGGAATGTTGTCTGTGTTCGCGTGTCCGTCGAAAAAAGACTATATAATTGATGATTTTTTTAACATAAAACTAGAAAAAAAGTGTACAGTGTCATAAACATGGATTATATTACAATTTTTATATGGGTGCAAAAAATACGTGTAACCAACAACGACACAATGGTGTTTTCCCTCGATGTAATTTTCAGTAATTTTAATCGCTTTTTAATATGAAATGTGTCGGAGTTTTTTCAATTAAGGTTGTTATCTGATGTCAATTTTAGTGAATGATGTTTGTCAGCGTGTAAGAATAAATATTTAAATTTATATTATACTGCTTTTTTTGTAATATTTCAATAGACATTATTTTAAGTATGTTTAAAAATAGATGGAGTATTTGTTAGTAAATTTCTGAGCATGTATTTTATATTTCAAAGACAATACATTTATTCTTTTATTTCTGTTATCAGTATATTATAACATTTTCCCCTATTTAAAAAAATATTACTGCAATGAAATATCAGCTTTCTTAAGATTATATCTTAGAAAATAATTTTTATCAGATTATATGACTTTTCTTAACATTTTAATATAAATAATTTAGAATTATTTGTTTATTACTTATTGTAAATGATATTAAATAAATAATCAACTTTATGAATAATCATTAACTTACTTCTTCAAAATCATAAGCAAATTTTAAAACCATTAACAATTAATAATACTTATATTTTTGATACGTTAAAAATGTATTTAAAGTAAAATAAATGGTAATTAATAATTACAATAAGTATTTTGCATAATTATTTTAAAAATTTTAAAGTTTGAAATCTTAAGTATATCAAAAATAAATCTTATCTACCAAAAAAAAATTTTTTGTATAGAGGTTAATTTTTTATGTCGTATGAAAGAATTACTTGAATTAAATAAAATTATTTAAATAATCTCTCTGTTAAAAATAACATTGCAAATAAAATTTCAAAATGTAAATTTTTAAATAATGAGGAAAAATGAGAATAATATGTGATTATTATAAAAAGATACACAAATATAAATTAAAATAAATTTGATCTGACTTGATGAAATTAATTTCAAGTGAACAGTATATATTAATTGATACAAAAATAAAATTTAGAAAAAATAATTTATGCATACAGTCGAGTAAATATCACTTGAAATATAAAAAGCAACGTTTATTTATTTATAAAAGCCATCCGATATCGTTGTTAAATATGTGTTGTAAACATGTTAACACCGTAGTTCTGACACGGATGGATATCGATTCATCGACGTACCATTTGAAACTCTAAACAATGGGTAAACGACGACGGAGCAGTTGGATGAACAAGACGTATCATTTCTGTAAAACTGAGACGTCTTGTAAAACATACGCGACAGTCAGATAAATGTAACTAATTAGTGGAAAACATTAAAACGAAGGTAAAATAAAACGGTTCGATACAAACGTTTAGTTAACGTACGCACTATAATTGCTAGGCCCGTGTGGTACGTGGGTGGATGGTTTGTTTATTCGACTGTCTGTTTGTATCTCTTCGATGTGATATTCTCAGCCGTGTAAAACAATAAGCGAATAAGATAAAAGACAGAGAATGACAATTTGTGAGACGAGTGTAAAAACGGAATACGAAAAACGGATTAGTGCCTTAATTGAAGCCTTTGTATTTACAAAACTGCTGCATTTACTTGGTGACAATTTCTGGATGGCTGACGATTTTCAACATGGTTAATTTAAATCGTTAATGAGTTTTTCGTATATATATATATATATATATATATATATATATATATATATATATATATATGTTTGTGTGTGTGTGTGTGTGTATAATATCGAAAAGAAATCCATTATTTTTATGAAATGTTGTTAAAGTTTATTTAATGCCAGTACGTGGTGGATTAGTATCTCTATAAGACACTCTTTTTTAGTACTCTTTGTTAACTTTATTTCTTGTTCAATAAAGTTTATTTCTTGATTAAGAATAGAACATTTAAGAATAAAATTAGAAAATTACTTACCAAACATAGTATGTTACTGTTTTAATCAATACATTTATTTTATTTCTATTATTAAGTCCATTAACGAATTTTTTAAAATGTAGTGAATGTAAATAGACATCAATACCAATTTCAATATTTTTAATCGGATAATTAAAATTTTCATAATACTTGTAATTGAAAAAATATCAATGTTAAATTTCAAATAATTCTCTGATTGCAACAGCATCGAGATACAACATTGGTATAAATGTTGTTAATTATTCAATCTTGTCATTTATAATTTATTATCTATAAAATAATTATTTTTTTTAATTTTCAAACATTGCAATATTTCAAATTATAAGAGTAGAACTATTATTTAATACCAATCTAAAGTCATTTTTTTATAAACATAAGAGTTGATTAAAATAATTTCTTAATATTTTACATATTAAACAGTTTTCAATTGAAATGATTCTACTCTTCTATCATTCAATTTGTTATAAAAAAATGCATATTAAATTAATTATTAATATTTCGAAAAAATGCATTTAACTGTTTTTTCCTTCCTAACATGAACACATGTTAATAAAGAATTTAATTGTAAATAATAAAATTTCACAAAATAAATCTTTTTTATCGAAACTAAAGTAACGTAACTAAACCATGGGAATGAATTCAATAAAAATTCATTAAATTTAATTACAACAATAAAAATAGTGGATCTAAACTGTAATTGTATAATAAGTAATTTCATTTAAAATTTATTTCATTATTAATTTAATCTTATATCATCAAATATTTAAATTAAAACAATTTTAAACAAGTATTTAATCTCAGTATAATCTCCATCTTTAGAATATTGAACAACAGATTCAGTTGTATATTGTTAAACTAAAAACTATGTATCAAACAGCAAATTCGATATAGCAAAACTGACAAATATTTATAAAAAATCCAATAAATCTTATGAACGATTTCCAAACATTTCAGAATGATTAGTTTGAATACATAAAAAGATACATTTCCGTGCATAAATTTATCGATTTCTAAAACGATACAATATCAAATATGTGATGTTATTGTTTCATGATTGAAAAAGTACGTAGATTTTGTGCTGTCTTGGCAGAAAACATACAATCATCATCGTCCCTCGTTCGTACACGAAATATTACATTCTATCAGGAAAAAAGGAAAATTGATTTGAGTGTTCGCTTCTTCCCTCTTACATCAAACACTACCGCTATTCGTAAACTTGTACTGTACTTTTCACAAAAAATATTTGTATAGGGGATTCACAAAAGTGTTCATAATATTTTTAATATAATAATCATAATAATACTTAAAATTTTTTAATTATATATATATATATATATATATATATATATATATATATATATATATATATATATATTAATCATTTCTTAGCTTTTGTAAAAAATGTTTAAAAAATAAAAAGTTATTATTATTGCATTCGTTAATAGTTAACTTGTACAGTAAAAAATATCATGCTATTAATTATTCGTTTAAAAAACTTATTTTCTAAATAAGAAGATTAAAAATATTATTTATTTTTAAAACAGTATATTAATATTTTCAAAGCACGTCATTATAAAATCTTTTATATAAATTATACACAATATTAGTGTTGTTGTTAACAAGACTTAATCTTAAATTATATATTATGAATTTACAATTGTAAAATAAACTACTGAAATCATAAATTATATATAAACACTTGTATAATTATGTTTCAAATGGAATGTAGAGAACAGAGTGTAAAAAATATTTTTTTTTATTATTAAATTTGTGAAATAAATAATTTAATGATATTAAATCTTATAAATTTTTAACTAAAAATAGATTATATTAATATTAATAAAAAATTGATAATTAAACAAAAAATAGAAATTACAAGTGAATAAGAACTTAAAAAGAATCTCCATGATTTGTTTAAAAATATAGTAGTAATATTTTTTTTAAAAAATAGAATTTTTATACTTATGTTATTATTTAAAAATATTTCTACCTTTATCAAAAAATTTAATTTTAATAAATAAACTGTTTGTTAATGTCTTTATTTAGAAAATAAATTACATGTTATTTAAAATTGGATTAAAAATTCAAGAAACAAATATATTTTCATAAATAAAAAAAACGTTGCATAATATTGATTAAATTTTCAAATTTATGATTGATGAATGAAATAATAAAACGTTTTTTTTTTAATCTTTTATTGAAAATATAAATAAATCTATATAACTTCATATTTATTTTACTAGTATGTGGTGTATTAAGTTACCATGTATTAAGACCAGTCAGTTTTCCTCAATTAAAATTATTTTAAAAAATATTAAACTTTAAAAATATTAAAATCAGTGATATTTCTTTTGATAGATCTTTTTTTCTTATAATATCTATTTATTGGATAATAGTAATTTAATAACATGCAAAGTAATGATAAATTTTATTTAAAAAATAATAATATACGAAAATAATCCATAGATAGAAAATGATCCAAATTTATAACAAGTTTAATATGAGAACAACTAGAAAAAAATGTAATAATTTCAGTAAAATTTAAATTATTTAATGAAATTGAATTTTTGGTCTTACTTGAATAATTTCCAGATTATTAATTATATGCATTATATATATATATATATATAAAGTAAGTAACAACAAATGTTAATTTTATCCATTGACATAATAAAAGCTTCAATCAATCAAAAAATAGCAAAAAATAACGCTATAAAAATTGTGACCGGTTGCATGCACCAAATCGAAGACAGTTAAAATTTTATACTTCCATAGTCATCATAGTTGTTTTTCTTTGACTACTCTGTACATACGTGTACGAACAGTTCAGAAACGAGCACGTTTTATACGCAAATAAAAAAGAATATGTCGAGTTATGTGACAGTAAAAGAAGAAGTGACGCATAGTACATACCCAGAGACGACAGACGACGGTGGATGCTGTTCTCTGGAAGCATTTCTTACACAAGCCGTGGATCGTTACGGATCACTGGATCAATCGAACGATAAAAACACTGACCCACTACTGTTCCGTACAGGTTTGCCTTTATTTTATATTTTTACCATCCTCGATTCGGACGGAATTGCCTGGCATAAGCTGAAATTTCTGTTTATTGCATACATCGTCGTAACACGTTAGATATTTTATAAAATTACTTCAAATATACATACACACGTGTATATATATATATATATATATATAGAGAGAGAGAGAGAGAGAGAGAGAGAGAGAGAGAGAGAAATAAGTTGATAGCTAGAAAGATAGGTAGATAGATAGATATGTAGTTTTATGAATAATAAATAATCATGTAAATTCTTATTTTGAAACTTTGTTAAAAATATAGAAATAAAAATATTTTTGTGAACATATCTATGAAGAAAATTACAAAAAATAAAATTATTGATATAAAACCCTTTATTTGTTTTTTTCATTTAACGTCTTTTAATTTTTTCATATAATTTTCTCATTGCTTCATTACTTAATAGATCAAATACATTTTTTCTTCATAAACATTATTTTTCATTTTCAATTATACAAAATTTGATGAAAGAAATAACCAAACTAGCATCATAAAACTTTATTCATAAGAATTAATCTAAATGAAATACTTCCCTGTAACAACTAAAGTTCGCTGCTGACACCTTTTTCACTTCTAGATATTTATGGATTTTTTTGTTATATCAGCCTTCAAATTTTATTTTATTACTTCAATCGTTTGAAAACGGCATCCTTTAACGAGCTCTTCGATTTTGTAAACAAAAAATCACGGGGTTAAATCAAAGAGTGTGATTGTTGAAAAAAGAAGGTGAATGTTCTTTGCCAAAAACTACCAGACTAGAAGTAAAATGAAATCTAATGCATTATTGTAATTCAGTATTCATGATCAATTTTTCCAACTCTTGGACCACTACTTTCTCACCTACTCATATAACCGTTTTATCATTTCAAGATAAAAATATTCATTTACTATTTCATTTGGTATTCAATCACAATGAATAATTATTTGAAAATTGAAAAATGTGATGGTTACGACTGTATTTTCGAAGTTCTGTCTTCTATAAAGGGTCTAAACTATTGATCTCAGATTCAAAGCTTCTTCAAAATTTATAAAATAAGGTACTTATTAAACGAATATTTTTCATTGCATTCAATGCTGAAAACATTTTTGGTTACTTGATAATAATTATTAAAAATTGATTTCATTCTAGAGCCTATTTCTTCATTCTCTATATTTTTAAAAATGATATTTGATTTTGAATTAATTGAAATTTTATATTATTGATTGAAGAGTTAAACGAACATAATTATTTTCTTTAAAATTACTTTATATTTATTTACCTTTCTTAAAATGTCAAATTGTTATTTTTAGTAAGTATATCTTCTGTTTGCGTCTTATTTTAACCCTTTAACTGTTTAATTTTGTTTCGAAAAACTTTTTCTGTCTGCTTAATTATTTTCCAGCGAAGACGAGTATACTCGACATAAACAGAGTAAAATGTTTCTGCCTATAAAAGTAGGCAATTATGATTAAAAATCAAAAGTTGCGTGTTGGTTTTTTAGAAAATATATATTGTTTATTTATAAATATATATTTTTTAGAAAATATACAAGCTATTGTGTATTAAAATAAATAACGTTGCCAGACTAACGAATATTCTAAAATGTACATTTTTTAAAAGATCTTTATTTGCCCTTTTTCAGGGAAAAAAATTACAGTTGATTCGTTTAATAATAATACGAATGCGATTTTTTTTATCTTCACGACGAGTATACTCGACATTATGCGAAAAATTTTCGTTTCGCTCTGACGAGTATACTCGACATAAACAGTTAAAGGGTTAAATACTAATATAAAGTATACATTATAAATATCATAAATTCACTCGTAGAAAATATATTTATTTGAAATCTTAATATAACTCATTATCCTATTTCAGTTAAAATCGATAAAATAATGCACTACATTTTAAATGTTGATTCTTAAAAACTCATGTTATCTAATTTTTTTACAAAAAAGCAAATAGATATTATTACATATTAAGTCCAGGTTGGAAAAATCTTTAAAAAGAATTGAATCTTTAGTCCTGTTATAATTTAATTTCACTGAATCTACAATCTTAGCATCTATGTTTATATATATATATATATATATATATATATATATATATACGTTATATATATATATATATATATATATATATATATATATATATATATATATATATATATATATATATATATATAGGTATATATATATATATATATATATATATAGGTATATAATGTGTTTTCATATAAAGAAAATACGTCAGATATAAACAATATCACAAAGCTGTGATTTTTAGTAATCTAATAAAGAAAGTGTCAAGGCACGGGAAAACCAGAATAAAATTTTCTGACAGACCAGTTTATTTTTGTGTTTCACGAAAATCTTATTTACATATATACCCGCGAAACAAATAAAAATATATATGTGTGTATATGTATATGCATATATATAAATATATGTATATATATATATATATATATATATATATATATATATATATATACAAACACATACCCAGATATACGACGTCATTTATACGACGCTACAGTTCAATACAAACCCTTTCTGAGTTTTTCGATATGTCTACACCACTTGCGTTTTTAGAAAGAAAATTTATATACCTAAACTGGTATAAAACTAAATATATATATATATATATATATATATATATATATATATATATATATATATATATATATATATATATATATATATATACAATGTATATATATATAGATCTTAGTAAAATCTTAAAAGCTAACGAATCATATTTTAATTCAATATTTTTTTGTAAATTTGAAAATAAATTGATCTAATTTTATATTTTTAAAAAAAATGTTTTATTTAAAAACATCTAATAATATAATATTTGGCTATGTTTATTATCGAGGATATCATACCTTAAAAAAATTTTTTTAGTACAAAATTCCAAAAATAACACTATTTATAACATGGTATAGAAAGAGTTACGTAACAAAATAAAACTATGGATAAAGTATTTTTATACTCGACTTATTTGGTGAATTTCAATGAAGTTAGGACTAAAATAGTAATTTTTGTGTGCTTTCAGTTAAAATGGATATATATATATATATATATATATATAAATATTAATGTATAGAATAATAAAATTCTTGATTCCGTAGAAGTTATTCTTATATAAATCTTGGCGCCGTTTGTTTTCAACATCGTACACTCATAATGTTGGAAAAAAGTTTACTTGATACTTTCTGCAAATAATAACCAATATTTCATAGAACGAAAATAAATTTATATATATATATATATATATATATATATATATAGTGATTTTGTGACTCGACGTAAACCACCGTGAGAAATACAAAAAGCTCTTTTATATATCTGGAATGTACACACCTGCGCCCCCGCGTGATCTTTACTTTTCAAGCCATACCTGCATAGCCAGAATTAGTAGTTACATGAAGCGAGTAGGCAGTAGCGCAACCAAAACATGGAACGAGAGAAGCTCTCTCTCAATTCTCATCAAATCCATACAAACACACGGCCTAAATATTCAAATCGGCTTACGGCACTCTAATTATTAATAATGGCAAACAGGGGTGTTATAATTAAATTACCCATTCACGTGTATATAAACATCCTCTTGAATTATACACACACACTCATATATATATATATATATATATATATATATATATATATATATATATATATATATATGTATGTGTGTGATTAGTTTATATTATTTATTAATATTTAAAATACTAATAATAATGATTGAAAGCATATTCTACTTCAATTTTGTATTTTTATAATAATTGTATAATTCTAATAATATTAATGTAAATGCAGAAAATTTAGTTATAATTTCAAAATAATTATGAAGCTCATATCAAAAAAAATCTAAATTTTTAAATGAAAAATTTGAAAACTACGTTACTCTAAGCAATTATATAACACAAAAAAATGCAATGAATTTGAAACATTTGTATTTAAAACAATTCTTAATTATAACAAAAATTGAATTTATACTTTATATTATATATTTAAATTATAATTTAGTCTTGTTTATTATATATATAATTTTATTTGCATAGCACGAAATTTATATTTATATAATCATAGATACTTTTTTTAATTTTATTCACTTTTAGAGAAATTGCATTCGTTTAGAGAGTCATAATAAGTCCTTAAAATCATTATTAATACTTATCAATCAATTAAAACTGTATAATTGTTCATGTATTTTCAGTTTATATTCACAAAGATACACATATGAGTTTATTAATGAGGTAAAAGCTATTTGCCGCCGAGTTACTTCACGTTAAGTATTGTAAAAACCTGTCAAATGTCAGTATGACATTTGACGGGAACTAATTCGACAGCAAATGGCTTTTAATTTTTAATGTGTACGCTTGTTTGAGTAAATCTAAATAAACTGAAAATCAGAAAATTCAACTCTCTTTTAATATATAAGATAATTTAGTAAAACACACGATTTTATATTTAATTCTTTTATAATTCCAAATATCAGTAAAAATAATTCACAATAGGTTTTTCATTATGGCTATTTCACTTTTAAACAATTTTTTTACTACATCACAAACTTTTTATTAATTATTTAAAAATAAATCTGCACTACTTTACCATTCCTATTAGTTTTGATGTACTTAATTTTTTCATATTTATTTTAGTGCTTTTCAATTAGTTATAACATTTTAAACAACTAAATTTTAATATATTGTAAACGGAAAACCAAATTTAAATTTGTTCTAAAAAATAAACCTTATTATAAGTACTTTTCTATAACCGAAAAAAAATAATTTTAACGATACATATCAGTACTTTCCCTCAAGTGTGTGGTTAGACATGAGGCTGACAATCTTATCTCGTAAAAAAACCCGTCACGAAACTCTGATAGGAAAATCTCTATTGAATTACTATTGTCAGAGAATCCAAGACCTTACAAAGGTTATAGAGATGAGGATGATGATGATAAATATCAGTGGTAAAGAAGTATTAACCACTGTAAAACGATTTAATAAGTAGAGTAATTGTAGATAAATTGAAGACGTTTTTAGATAAAAGCATCTGCTATGAATTAAAATAGTTGAATTTAAAAAAAGTTATTAAATAAAAATAATTTAAAATTTAATACTTAAGGGGTTATACGCAGTTAGAAATTTCAAAAAATCGATTTTTTTTGCATTTTCGGAATGCACATATATTTGAGTATATTCTCTGAAAATTTGAAGTAAATCCGATAAATATTTTCGGACATACACCTGAATTTGTAAAAAAAATTTAACTATGTGTAAACTACTTCCAAAACTTCAAACGCGTTTATCTCAAAACGGTGTTTTCATAGTCGGTGATCTCGATATCTCAGAAATAGCTGAACCAATCGGTCTCAAATTTTCACACAATCTTCTCAAATATATTCATCAGGTATTGAACGAAGAAATAATGTTTACAAAAATTATTACTATTTTTTTTAAACAATTTGGAGCGAAAATTTTAGTAAAAAACGAAAAATTTTTTTCAAGTAGACGCCATTTTGTCAAAAATGAAAATTTTTATTATTCCTTTGTTTAATACCTGCATTAATCTATCCTTTAAAAGAATTAACCATATTTTTTGATTTTAAATAATCCAAACCGCCGATATGGAGATCACCGCCAAGCGCCTTTTTTGGAGGTCGTTCGGGACATCGTCTGCAGGAGCGGTGCACTTCAATATTTTTTTATGATCGACATATTATTTTATTCTTGAAAGTAGGATCTATTCAAATAACCAGAAGGAAAAGTATAGATAAAGAATAAAATAAACTTCTAATTAGAAAAAATGACTTAAAATAATTTAAAAATAAATATAATAAATGTACTAACATAGTTATATTTTATTAATATGACAGTTCACATATCTAATTAACATTACCATAAAATGTTGTGTATTTAAGTACATACACTTAATCTCATTTATACATAATCATCAAATTATTTCTTTACAATGCTGAATGAAAGTTTTTCCTAAAACTTCAAATTCCAGCTATCCAATGCCTTTTTCATTCCACACCAACAAATTTTGTCATTTTATAAATGTATATATATATATATATATTTTTTATTGTATGTGTGTATGTTTGTTTGTATGTGTATGAGTGTGAAAAAATATACAAATACAGATTCATAAATGTATGCATACATATGTGTATAAAATTTGTATCAAAACAAAGAAATATAAGAGATTTAATACATCTACTTAATTACTTTATCTTGTTATTAACTATATTTATATAAATATGTATGTATGTATATGTATATATATATATATATATATATATATATATATATATATATATAATATTGCACTGTCCATACATTAACGCTGTGTTGTGTACGCGTTAGTTAGTTTCAGCGGGCATAGCGTGCGAGATTGAATTTTAGATAGCGTTTTCAATTATTGAAAGAAATTTCAAAGTGTACATTGGAGTTAATTCTTCTGCTGAAATTAGTAACAGAGTGTTACTATATTAATTAACTCTGCGTGAGGTTACGTTATAAATTTCACCCCTGCTAGCCGTATTTATTTATGATTTAGTATCCCATTCAACGTACCTGTACATTTAAAGGAAAAAAGGTATTACAGGAACATTTAAAATACGTTTTTTCTCGTGTAACTTTTCCCTACTTTATATAACGTTATTCTTTACGTTTCCCACTTCTTTCTCAACAAAAATTCTAATGAAATATTTTTTAACATGCATCGCATGTTTTACGAAAATTTTATATCGATAGAAAATTATGAACGTAAATATTTATTCCAAGTCTCATTAAGTAGTATATTTTTTGTCTTTGCATGATTGATATGAAACTAATTTGGGGTTGAAATTGAATTATAATTTTTAGGTCGGTTCTAAGAATTTCAATGAAGTTATGCATGACTAGAAATAAACATATTTAGTTTTTTTACATAAACACACACACACACACACACACACACACATATATATATATATATATATATATATATATATATAACATGTTCCAACATATTTTTAGTAAAAAAGTGTTTAAATTTTTAAAACGCGATGTAACAGTTCATGATATATTTTGTTCATTTGAAAATAAAATTGCAGTTCTACTAAAGTCAAAATACTTTTTTACTAACTAATCTAACTTTATTAATTCATATATTTTTGGAATTTTTCTTTTAAAAAAATATACTACCGTACTACCCTTAATTAATTTATCACATTTCGTGCAGCTGACAAAAATAAAATATAGTACTCAAATGAAGTCTGTATAGAACAATTATTATAATAATTAAAATATTTAATCTTACTACAAAATATGCTTTCAAAGTTAATATCATTATTTACTTTTTTATTACTGCATCGCATGTAAACTATTAAAAATCTAACCTTTATATTATATGAATTTTTTTATCAGTTAAGTAACATTTTAAATATAATAGAGTATTTACCGAAATCTTCATTAAAAACAATCAATATGAATTCTCATATTGAAGATTTATTTATTTACACAAAAAATGTTTGGCGTTTAATTATAACTTTTATTAAAATTTACTAACAAACACTATTTTTTCGTTTAATTTGCTGGATAATAGAAATGTTTGTTTTACTCAACAAAACTCATTTCACCACGATAATTTATTTAATTTAATATTTACTCTAACGTATATTTAACACACCTATACGTATTTACGTATATATATGTATATATATATATATATAGAAAGAGAGAGAGAATGGAAGAGAAAGTGGAAAGAGAAGCTGAGAATTAATAAAAAAGAAAATTAATTATATTAAAGTAATAGGATTTAATTATTTTTTATTTTAAATTACAATTGACAGTATAACAAATATAGGGTGGATCAAACGTTATTGAAGGATAATAAAGAATAATAAATGATAATAAGCAAGTCAATGTATGTGTGAACCCTTAAGTCTCATTTAGGTTATTCTATTTAAATTTCTAATTAATTTCAATATATTTATTAAACTATGTTACAGATATTTATTGATTAATACACGTCATGAAACCATAATTCAAACAATACTAACCAGGTAACAAATTCAAATAAAATTCATCTGTTATGTTTCTCACATAACAAGAGAAAAGGAACCGAAATACAATATAACTGCAACTGTAATTTAATAAAGAATCGCACCGACGTGTCAATTACGCTTTCATTTAAAAAGCCGCCGTTCTGTCCTACTCTTTCATGAATTAAACATAATTACGACATGTTTGTAGTTTTGTGGACAGGTACGAGAGGTCGTTAAAAGGACCAAATACTTGTTTGTGCGAGTGGCTTTTAAATATTTAAGGGATGAATTTCAGGGGCATGTGGTTACGGACGGCATCCCGTACGAAGGAATTAGTTGATTACAAAGTTTATTTCATTCATTATTCACTCGTAATGTTATTTTGCTGTGATGAATGTGTAGTGAATGTTATAGCGTTATCAGAGGTCACATAGTCGGATGACCACTATGGACCTTGAGGTCAGAGGTGACAGTCATTCATAGTTTGCATCTGTCACGTTTGTAACTATAGTGTATGTAGTTTGTGGAAGTTTGTATGAACACTATTCGTTTATATTAATATATATATATATATATATATATATATATATATATATATATATATATATATATATATATACAACGCTGAACTGAAATATGATCAATATGAAATACATATTTATAATTCGAAATTCTCATGTCTAGACGAATTGAATATTTTATTCGCAGTATTTCTTGACAGTTAAAAAGTATATTAATCTAAAAGTGTAAAAAAAATTAGATAATAAATAAATTATTAAAATACTTGTTTCTTCAAAGGATATTTTTAAAAAATATAAAGTATAATATTTTTTTTATCTTTTAATTAAGTACTTGTTTTAACATATTATTTTAAGAGTATATTAATATATAAGAGAAACAAATCTATCATAGTTTTTTATAACTTAATTTTTATTAATTTTAATTTCATAATATATTATTGTGAATTAAAATTAAATCCTTTTAAAATGAAATCCATAATATAACAAACAGTTACAATTTCGTTTAAGGAAATTTGTTTAAAGTGATATTGTATTTTTGTTATTTTTAATAAAAAAATAGATTTTATATTATTTTATAACTATTATAAAATGGTTATTTTTTTAATATATAGAAAATCTAATATAATCAAAAATAAATTAATTATGTACTAAATACTTTAAATTTTTTATAAAATGAATATAAAACAACATTAATAAAATTTTATATAATACTTAACATTTAAAACATAAATTCATGTAAAGTTAAAACTTATTAAAAAAAAGTTTTTTTTAACATTTGTATGCCAAATTATTGGATATTTTTCGTTCACATACACTTTGTCGAATTTAAACTTTTACTGAAAAATAAAATTTAAGCAATAAAAAAGAATTTGAAAAACAGATCGATATACTACGTAAATATTTGAAATTCGTGGTATAATAATTGCATTTCACAGGATTTTTTCTATAAATTAATTATACTAAAAAACTTCTTACAATAAACTTGCATTTAATAACAAAAATATCAAACAAGGTAATAAAAAATTCAACATATGACATAAGTACACATTTAACACATGTACATTTTTAGTTAATTTTGGAAATAATACTAAATTTAGAACCACATATGGATTTCAGATAATAAAACTTCAAATATGAAAAAAAATATTTAGATTGTCTGATATTCTATTTTATATATATATATATATATATATATATATATATTGGCCCAAATGAGACTGAAGAGTTTAGATATGCTTTTACTTGCTTACTAACATTTACTTATCCTTCAGTCTTATTTATACACTCTCTTTCTCTCTCTCTCTCTCTCTCTCTCTCTCTCTCTCTCTATATATATATATATATATATATATATATATATATATATATATATATATATGTATTTAATAAAACAAAAAGCTTGTTTTTGATCTCATAAAACTAAACATAAATGTGAAAATAAATAAATATTATAATAAGATAATTTAAAAATATTTATATAAAAATATAATAGGTTTTTAATGAGAACAGGTGTATCTTCTTTAAAAATTAATAAACACTATATTCTTTAAAAACATTTTTCATATTCTATACAATTCATAAAATAATCGTGTTGTTTTGATAATGGAAGCTTTACTTATTACTTTTCGAATGTTATATATTTTTTTCCAAATCAACTATATAATAAAAAAATACCTTAATGATGAAAATATTAAAGCAGACCTATTGATTACCAAAAACACATTTCAAACAACGATATTTATAAAAGTAACAAATAATAAAAATATTGTAGTAATCCAAAATAAAAGGTATATTTATTTTAGTTATTAAACATATTTTTTAAATTGAAATTTTTGTTTATTTTTAATAAATAATAAAATAATATTTGATATTAAATTTTATAACTAAATAAAAATGTCATCCTGATAATTATCTGTAAATATTATATATTTAAGTTGATTTTTTCTTCAGTTCTTAAGGAAATATTTACTTTTAAAATCGTATCTATCGTGACAGGAAACTTATTTCATATTTAAGATACTTTTTACGTATAATTATTACTGAAATAATATCTTATTAAAGAATAAATAAAGTCAGCTAATATGAAAATTCTTTTCTTCGATTGACTTTTTCTCATATAGATTTATTTGAATCCTTAATATATATATTTTATATTTTGATCAAAATTTGTAATAAAAATGATATATATATAAAGACATTTAAACCTAATTTCTAATAATAATAAAGCAATAAATATAAAAGCCACTCAAATGTTTCTCAAATGTTACAGAATTTAAATAACCCCTCAAATGGTGTAGATGCATATCGCCCTAATTTCCACATAACAATTCACAAATTAACAGTACGTCGGATGTAAAAGTAACCACTAACTACAAATTTTTCGCTCTCGCGCTTCACCCATATCTGGAATGTAACCCCAATGCAATTCACTTAAATTATTTTTGACGGACAGTATATGTACATAGTTTCCATATAATGTCCCGTAATAAAGTTTTACATAAAAACGTCCTGCGGCAATATTTACCATGAAATTAGCTAACCTGAATCCCTTAATATAATCATTTCAGCTGTTATAAAATGGAACGACTTTCGTACTGTGTAAGTGAAGACCGTTATAGAACTGACTGTACATTAATTTCGTAAAACTAGGCATATTTTATGAAATGGCTTCGCGGAAGTATGCTGTACAAAAATTAAAAACAGAATTTATTGTTTCAGTTCGAGATATTTTCTTTTGCTACTGCCATGTTCCTGTTTTACATTTTTTTATGAAAGCAATGAAAATAACACAAAAAATAATTTTTATTCATTGAACAATTATAATTATTTATAATAATTAAAATGCAATATACATACACGCACATACATTCATACATACATACACATATATATATATATATATATATATATATATATATATATATATATATATATATATATATATATATACATAAAGAGAGAGAGAATTTTAGACAGTATTATGATAAATAGTTGCTAAAATGTACTATAATACAAATAATTAATTTATCATCAATAATTTTCTTTAATACAAATGAATTATCTCTGTATGTTATTATAGAAATATTCAAATATAATTTATTGTTCACTTTATTCTCTTAGAATTTAATGCATATTTCAATAGCATGCCTTCATAGTAAAAGTACTGTGTTGTAAAATCTGGAATGATCAATGGAATAATCTGAAAAGACTTTATAATACAGTGCTCTGAAAATGAATGCATGACCATCGAAATGCACATCAGCTTCTAAGTGAACAATAATTGATTATTGGATACTTTTATAATATCCTCTGATATTTAGATCATAATTCATTTGTGTTAAAGTGAATTTGTTATCATACCAAAACAAATACAATTATAATTTTTATTTAAAAAAAAATTACATTTAAAAAATGTTAGAATTTTAGCAAAATATTTGGATTTTGCATGGAAACAATACACTTCTTCACTGATATATCTTTGTAATACAATTTTTAATCAGAAAACAGGTAATTATAATTAAATATCTGTCATGCATTTTTACATAACGACATTATGTCATTTTTAAAAATTCTCAAAAAGGTGTAATTCACAAAAAGTCGATTTCTTAAATGTTAATTAAAATTAATAGAAAAATGCGTTCTTTTTTTAAAAATGAAGAATGTGTAAAGTTATTTCCATCTATGACAACTACTCTCTAACAGTAGTGACAAGAGCTCAAAAACTACTTTGAAAAAATAAGAAGTAATTTTTATATTTCTCCAAAAATTGTTATGATTATTTTTTTTGGTAACTGAATTTCCCTTAGATTGATGTGGTTGCTGTAATTAGGATCAATAATTTCCTTTAACTGTAATTTTTTTGACTTTAAATTTAATTTATCCAATTTAACATTAATATTTATTAAATAATTTTACAATTTCTACTGTTAAAAATATGTATTTTATTAATATATATATTTTTAATATTTCATAACAACAAACACACACACATATATTTATATATATACATATATATATATATATATATATATATATATATATATATATATATATATAAAGATTACAACATAAATGCAGTTCGAGAATAGAAGTTAATAAATATAAAAAGGTCAGTGTAAAAGTTAAAATTATGTAAATTTTAGAGATTTTCTCATTATGGAAATTTCGTTTAATTAATTTAAGACTACTGCGTTTTCTTTTATGAAATAATTATTTTTAGTATTTTCTGTATGAGACGTTAATAATTTGCAAACACACTACAAAACAAATTAATTCTATCTCTTTTATAACGCGTTATTAAAGTACGTATGAAGTTTTAAAAATTACACATCCTTTTTTTATATTTATGATTAAGTGTGCATATATATATTTTTATAGCATTTGCTAAAAATTACGTGTAAAGCTAATAAAGAAATTTAGTTTTCAATAAAGATTTTTTTATTTTCATATCTCACTTTTAAATCAAAATATTTTGTAGTGAAATCTAATATAATTTTAATTCATATTATGAATTTTCACCCCTAATACAACAAGGTATTAAAAATTAGATTTTAGAACATAATACTCTGATAATGGAAGCATTGCGAACGTAATGTGCATTAACTCATTGATGAATAAACAAATAATGAACAATAAGTAATTATTGAACACTTTTTAATATCTTGTAGTTTGACGGTAATAATTCATTTGTGTAAATATGAATTCTCCACAGTTTTAAAAAACAAATACTAATAAAATTCCATTTTTTTATTACAATGTATACTATTTTTTAAAAAATCATTATATTTGTCAAAATATTTTTTAAATACATAATATTATTTTATTACTGAATGTTATATTTCGTATTACTAGATTAATTTTAACAAATGAAATAATATCCAAAAAACTAAGGCAGTTACTTTACAAAATCTACAATAAAAATTATTTTATAATTTTATTACTTTTTTAGTATAGTTTATAGAAAAGATAAATGTAAAAATGTGTCTTCAATTTAGGAATAAAAACTTTAAATAAAAGTATCTACTTTGTTTACGTAATACAAATATTTTCAAAAATCTTGATTATCCATATATAAAAATTAAATAAATGTTTTTAAAATAATACTGAAATGTGAATAGAGTAAATGCAGCCCATAAAAGCCGAATATATGTATTAGGGTGAAACCGACACCCAATCGTAACACCCCGGCCCTACACTATAGAAATCCACTATTAAATTTACCGATTTCGAATAAATAATTTTTGGCAAAAAACGCAAAAACTTCAAAGGAGGGGGTGATGTGTAATTTTCGGAAAAACTTCGAAATTTTTTTGTAATTTTTTGTTATATTCGTATTGTTTATGATCCGTAGGTTCGAGTATAAGCATTAGAATAAGGCGCCGATGCTTATTAAGCTCGCAAACAGGCTTTGAAATTTTGGATTTTTGACAGTCCGAAAAAGTTCAAAACAGTAAAACTTCAAAACGGTGCTGCGACGCCATTATGCGTATTAGGGTAAAACCGACCCCCGATCGCTAACACCCCGGCCTTACACTATAGAAATCCACTGTTAGATTTACGGATTTCGAATAAATATTTTTTGGTAAAAAACGCAAAAACTTCAAAGGGGGTGGGGTGTTGTGTAATTTTCAGAAAATTTAGAAATTTTTTTTGTAATTTTTTGTTATATTCGTATTGTTTATCATCCGTAAGTACGTGTATAAGGATTAGAAAACGGCGCTGACGCTTATATGATTGATATTCTTCTATAATTATAATCTATTTTTGTACATATAAATCATTCATTATTATAAGATTTTATAAAAATATATGACAAATATTTATTTATCTCTATCATTTGAAAATACTTCGATGTTAATGTTATCGTTTTTAGAAAAAAATATACAGTGCTTTAAAAGTAATAATACGATTTAAAGATTTTATAACAGAACGCTCTAACGATGATAATATCGACATCAAAATTCCCATTAACTTATTATTATCACAAACAAAGGAAATAAATAATAAGTAATTATTGAATACTTTTTAGTATATTCTAATGTTAATCGTAATAATTCATTTGTATTGAGGTGAATTCACCATAATTTCAAAACGCTTTATAATTAATGAAATGTCTACAAATACAGAAGTACAAATACTAACGGTAAATAATTATTGAACCCTTTTCTACAATCTTACGATATTAAGCAATAATTCAGTTTTCATGATATTTTAGTATTTTTAATTAAGTGCAGCTATATTAATAGCAATTAATTATAAATATAAACTCTACTAATTTCAATATGGTTAGTGATTTTTGTATAATTTTGTTTCGTTCGATTTAAATTCAATTTCTTAAAATTAAGTCAAATATGATTAATATTTTATTGAAGTCTTATATCAATTATATTACAAATATATACGTCATATTTTTTTGAAATACCTATCCAATATTAAATAAAAACTCGTATCATAATGCAATATAAATAAAAGAAGCTTTCAGCTTGAGATTTGTTTAGTATTCAATCATTTCCTTTCTTAAATACTTTATTTTAAAGAAGATTTCATTTCTTGAAAATTTATAATTCAGATTTTTATTGTACGATTTTAGGGTATAGAATTATGATTACTCATATAAATACGAAGAAAAAGTAATCGAGGATTTCAATAATTATCTTTTTTATAAATTATTTTTATATAAACGTATGATACTTACTTATTCTTTCTACCACATTTTTTAAATATAAAAATGCTTCAACAGTTCGTTTATAAGTAATAATTCTCTCATCCCGACTGATATTTTAAAAATTGTCCCGTTCTCTGCTTTAACCTTATATATATATATATATATATATATATATATATTGTTGTATGTGTATATGGGTGTTTGTATAAAAAGCAATGAAAATACGTTGCAGACGCCGATAAACTGTTCCACTAAATCCATACAAGGGTCGTTTTAAATCTTTCTTGCGTCAACCTGTACAGATAAATTGTGTATTTCGTGTTGGTGAACAATCCATGCTACGTGAAGATATAATTAAGCTCTCAGGTAGTTATTTCATTCGACCACATGAAACGTATGATAGCGGTTAACGTTGTTCTGTGTCCGACACGTACTTACACAAATTTTTAGATACCTTTTTTTGTAGAAAAATCGTTCATCAATTTATTTATTTTTTTACTCAATACGCAAAACAAAAAATAAATGGAATAATTTAAATTTAGTGTTGAATTTTTGACATTTGTGATATATTTTTCGTTTTTATTTGAATATTTGATTTAGATTTTATAGATTTATTCTTATGAATTTAACTTTTTCATATATATATATATATATATATATATATAATTATTCATATTTTTATAATACGAAATTTCAACAAAATCTAGAAAAGACTGAACTATTTCATTCATAGTTATTAATAAATTGATAATATAAATTTTGTTTACTAAAATTTTCCATTTTGATAAATATTTATTATTGAATTAGTAAATTTTCCACATATATTTAATGATATCAAAGTATAAATAATAGTAATGAACTTGCTTAAAATAAACTAAACGAAGAAGTTTCTGAGAACAAATATAATTTTTATATTTATATTATACGAGGGTAGTCCCATAAGTACCCGGCCTGACCTAGAGATGGCGGTAGTTGTTTGAAAAATATCACTGTATTAGAAAGTACACAATCTATAAAGCATATGTTTCAAGTTTGAGGACGCCACGTTGTTTAGTATTTGTTTGGCAGCCATCAATAGTGAACGTTTTCAGTGAATTTGTGAAAATGGAGAAAATTGGTCATTGGTATCGTAATACAATACTTTTATTTGAAAGGCCTCAGCCCAACCAATATAAAAGCTGAACTGGATTCTACTCTGGGTGAGTCTGCTCCTTCGTTTACAACAGTGAAATATTGGGTAGCAGAGTTTAAACGAGGCCGTACGAGCTGCCAAGACGAGCATCGCAGTGATCGACCAAATGAGGTGACGACTCCAGAAATGGTGAAGAAAATCCACAAAGCGGTACTGGATGATCGTCGACTGAAAGTGCGCGAGCTAGCAGACATAGTAGGCATTTCAAAAAGTGCGGTACATCGCATATTATCTGAAAATTTGGACATGAGAAAGCTGTGTGCAAGATGGGTACCGCGTTTGCTCACACTCGAGCAAAAACAGTGTCGTGAAGATGTTTCAATTGAGTGTTTAGCAAAGTTTCACAGCAACAAAACAGAATTTTTGCGCCGTTTCATAACCATGGATGAAACATGGATTCATCACTTCACACCCAAGACAAAAGAACAATCAAAACAATGGACTGAAAAGGGAGAACCGGCTCCAAAGAAGGCGAAGACCGTTTCATCTGCAGGCAAGGTCATGGCGTCCGTTTTTTGGGATGCGCGTGGGATAATTTTCATTGTTTATCTTGAAAAAGGAAAAACTATCAACGGCGAGTATTATGAGAACTTATTGCAACGTTTGAGCGAAGAAATCAAGCAAAAACGGTCGCATTTGGCTAAGAAGACAGTGTTGTTTCATCAAGACAATGCACCAGCTCGCAAATCCGTTATTGCAATGGCCAAAATTAATGAATTAAAGTTTGAATTGCTACCTTATGCACCCTATTCGCCAGATTTAGCTCTTTCGGATTATTTTCTGTTCCCAAACTTGAAAAAATGGCTCAGTGGTCAAAGATTTCCCAACGATGAAGAAGTGATGTCGGCAATTAATGAGTATTTTGAAGAGCAAGACAGTTCTTATTATAAAAATGGTATCGAACTTATTGAACATCGCTGGGAAAAGTGTATAGAGCTGAAAGGAGATTATGTTGAAAAATAAATATATTTTTTCCAAAATTTTTGTTTTCTTTGTTGGGTCGGGTACTTCTGGGACCACCCTCATAATTAAGGTCTTTTCTTTAAAAAAATACAGAAAAATAAAATAAATAAAAAATGCAAGAATATATTTTATTTTATGTTTTCAAGCTTCGAAAATAGAAAATGGACTTATTTATTGTCTACTGTTTTTTGTTTCAACTTTATAATTATTTTTTTTAATTAATAACCAAAACATTAAAAAAATTGATTCAATATAAAAGCTATTATTTTAAGTATAAATAAAGAAAAGATATTTATATATTCATTTCGTAATTCATGAGGCAGAAATTATATGGTAGCTTAGGTGTTAAATTTGTAATTCGTGTTCAAGATTGATCTAGTTTAATTGGTATATTCTATTTGTAAACTCTTGTAAATTAAAATTGAATAAAATATATTGTGAGTAGTTGGGATGAATATTTCTGTATAAATTATTTGGATTTAAAATAAGTTTAATAAATGGCATAAGACTTATTTGAAATGTAGAAAAATAATAACAAAGATAAAAATACGAAGGACCATTGAATATATTTCAACTTTTGTTGTTTTGATTTTAAATACGGTCGTAAAGCAAAGATCAAAGAACTACGAATATAACTATAGGCATTATACACGGTTGGATATATCGTTTTGCTGCCAGGGTACGATCGTTGTACGTTACAAAGCAAAACGTTGAACGAAACAGACAGATTCGCCGGTGCAGTGGTCTATGTGCTTTGGGGCCCGTCGCGGCATGTATTTGTTAGCTTCTGTTTACGAGGTCATAATGAGAGGTGACGCAGCATTACATAGACGTACGAGCTGAACAATATACCTTGCATTCATATCTCTATCTTGGTTCGATGTTCAAACCGAACATATGTTTACCTATCTTATCTCTTCGTTCAATCAACTTCAGTATTACAACGTTGCAACAACATGGACTTCTTCTTCTTGTTGTAAGAATTTGCCACGTCTTAGCCTCCGGCTGATAAGAGATTCTGCATAATTTATGGCAATTAAATTTACGAAAGATACCGTCGCTCTTACTTCACTACATAACATCTACTAGAAAATACTTTTTCTCTTTCTCTTTATACTCATACATATACATACATACGCAGACACACACACACGCACATATATATATATATATATATATATATATATATATACTTGTTTATTTTCTCTTATGAATTTGTAATCCTGTCGTGTACAAATTAGAGATATATAATGTAATATATTCTATTCTCATGTTGGTATTGTTTTAATCTCTGGAAATATTAGTAAATTGTGTCAGTATATCATTCAGTACATATTTAACTTTTTACAATTGTTATGTAAAAATGAAATTATTAAATAATTAATATTGTAATCAAATTTTGGAATCAAATAATCATATAAAAATGAATTTAATATAAATATTAAATACTTCAACGATTTTTTTAAAAAAAAATATCAATTACTTCAAAGATCTAAATTAAAATATCTGTAAAATATATCAATTTATAAAACGGAAAAAATGATATAATTCTCACTATTCGATTTTCAACATATAATAATTAATTTTATATACCAAACAGGAAGAGTTTACATTTGAAGAAAAGCTCTCTGTCTGTCTGTCTGTCTGTCTGTCTCTCTCTCTCTCTCTCTCTCTCTATATATATATATATATATATATATATATATATATATATATATATTAATCATCATGAAAGTCCATATCTGCCCACTACTGGAAAAAAGTCTTATCGAATGTCATTAAGTCCCTCAAATGTTTTCCCAAAATTTTTACATTACTTCCTGTCTGCGGCTAATCTAATTCAACCCTTATCTTCACAATATTTTAGAATATCATCCCTCTATCGTTGATAGAGTCTTGGGTTCCTTTTTATTTTTTCCTTATTTAATTATTTTTGTTCATATATTTTCTCCTCTACTTGCTACATATTTTGTCCATGTCCATTTCATAGATTTTAATTACTCTGTTTTATCAACTACCCTTGTTTGTTCTTTTATTCATATATATATATATATATATATATATTTATATATAAATAATATATTATTACATAAATGTACTCGTACACAACTGTCGTATTAAAAATGGAAGAAAAAAGTGACGAATTGAAAACAACTTACATTTCTTAAAAAAATAGTCTAGACACATTTAACTTAATTATTTTGTACGAAAAATTCAATTGCAATTTCTTGACAATAAAATATAACAATAAAATGGGATAATTTAAATTTTTAAAAAATATATTTTTGATTCAACGATGATTTTGAGTAAAATTAATTTATTAAAAATATACATATATATTTAAATTGTTTTTAAATAATAAATCATAATCTATATAAAGATAATGATATGGAAAAAATGTTGAAGAAAAATTTTTATTAATTAACAATTAAAATGATTATGTAAATACTAAATATTTTATTACCAATTAAATTCGAAATTAAAATTACTAAAGAAATAAGTAGTGCAAATACTTTATTTTAATTTTTTAAAACATACTTTATTACAGGGTAATCTTTTTTATCCTTCCACATTTTTTTATAAAATGCATAAGTTTTAAAATACATACATAAAAGTATATATGTATGTAAATATTTTTATTGATTTCAAATAAATATTTAATGCCTTACAAAAATCTGAATTTCTAAAACTTTACCGTGCTTTTTATGCATACATCGTAAAGTCTTGATAAGAACTTCTCCATGTATACAATTGACCGTATGTTGTACTTGAACCTATGACCTTCATACAAAAAAATTGACCCTCCATTCAACCGACACATACTTACACTTCGGTCACGCACGTTTGTATGAATTCTCACATTGTCTACCGGCTGCTTAGATCTGAATACAGCTGTTAACGTATATACAAGCATCGATCCGGAGACAGTAGTGTACACCCGTGCCGCACTGTTTCCAGTGCTTGACCCGGCATACAGGGATTCCGGGCCATTGGGTCGGCGTACAATCGAGTACGCCGCACTATGACCTGATTTACTTGACATGTCTAATTATAGGCGCGTGCTGCGTTACTTTCGTTATTTGTATACGGTATTTTTTATTTAGCTTTTTTTTGTGTTTATTTTCTACCGAGAACGCGAATTTATTTCTCTTTTAATACATTGTTATACTTCAGAGAAGCTAATAACAGCATACTAATTCGTTTCGAATTATTTATGTTCTGCGGGTATTTATTATGTGTTTCCTTTTTTCGCGTTTGGAAAAAGACCGTTTGAACTTTTTTTATACCATTTTTGTAAATATATACTATACTCCAAATGTGTATTAATTCATTCTTTTAATTTAATTTCGTTTTTATATAATAATCGGTTCAATAATATATAAATACAATTTATATAAATATATTCGAAGATTTATAAACAAATTATTGTTCGTTCTTATTCGTTTAGTTAACTAATTCACTTAAATAAATTATACGTCCCCATACTGTAAGACTTCATAATTAGATTATTATATAGGGGTTTTCAATACACCTTTTAAAATACACATAAAACAGGTTTTTTTGAAATTTTTCCTGTATTGTTACAAAATCTCACTAACACATATCGAAAATAATACTCAACCATAGGCACATTATCATAAGATAGGCAGTCTAACTAACCCAGAAAATATCATGTAAACTTTATGTAATTATTAGACAAAATAATTTTTTTCTGATTCTGATTCTGAGGGTTTTTCAATAAGTGCTTCAGAAGTTTAAATGAAAATAAAACAAAACATATTTAACTAATTAATTATTTATTTTCTTTATTTTTAAGTATAGTTTATAGCATTAATGATAAAATACAATTTTACTCACATGACCACCAGGAATTCGCATGACATAGTGCATTCGTTTAGTCCAATATTTAGTCACCCTTTCACATTATTGTAGTCCAATTTCATGAATTACACCTTTAATGTTTATTTTTAATGTTTCTGTTGTTTGTGATTTATCAGCATAAACCAATGATTTCACAAACCCTGCAAAAAATAATCCAATGGAGTTAGATCACATGATCTTGGTGGCCAAATGATGGGTCCATTTCGTGAAATAATGAACTCATTAAACTTTTGTTTCAATAAGTATTTTGTTTAGGTAGATACATGGCACATAGCACCGTCCTATTGAAACAACATATCGTACAAACCATTTTCAATCATTTTTGGAAAAAAAGATTCATTAATCAATTCGGTAATACACTTCATTTACTATAAAGTGATCTCCAGCTTCTTTTCGAATTTTCACTAATAAAACCAATATTGGCCTCACTTATTGCATTATTAGTCTTACAGGCATTGCTGCATTATGTAGAGAAAAATTGTTTCAAAATTTTTCAACAATTCGATAAATAGCACATTCACTTGAACGATTGTGTCAAGTTTCATGAAACGTACGCTAAGTTTTACGAATCCAACATTGATTTTTATAACAGGTTTTTACAATTTCTAAGCATTATTGAAGTATTAAACATTCCATGATAATTTGTCAAACTATACTGACTTTAAATATCAAAATTAGTTTAAAAAAATTCTAACATGACTACCACCAACTACCAAAGTTTTGACATTCTTATTGGAAACCTCTATATTTATCAACAACTGATTTGTTTCTGTTTTCTTATAAATTTCTAATGGTAATATATATATATATATATATATATATATATATATAAACTTAAAAAATATACTTGTATATATAATACAAAAACATGTACGAGAGTCGTTTGATAAGTATAGTAAAAAAAGTAAGAAAAACTAAATTGAAAAATTTAATCTAATTAATTAACTACTTAAATTAAATAATAAATAAATTCATCATACTTAGCAAACGACCCTCGTACTTATAATATAATTTATTATTCTTCAATTACACTTGGGTCATTCTATATATCATCACATCAACCCACTATTGAGCGAGAGCCTCAGATAATATTACCATTTAATGATATTCTTGGTCATACCATCACACTTACCAGGCGAGTTGATGAGGATTTTTTAATCAGAGTTTACTCCCTTAACCAGATTGGCTAAAAACCTCAAGAGCACTGAGGCTAAAGAACCTCCCCTACTTTATATTTCTGACCAAATACACTTCTCTCCCATGACAAACGATGATGCTAGTCACTACACATCTATCGATATATATATATATATATATATATATATATATATATATATATATATATAATATAATCTTTACATTTATATATGAATATTCCAAGAGACTAAAATTAATATAGCAAAGACAATAAAACGTGTATGCTAATATTCCCATCAGTGATATTAGTTCAGGTGATGAATTATTGTTGTAACTAATCAAATTTGCACATAGTTAACAGAATAACTCTCAATATTGGTTTGTGGATCATATTATGTACTGTATTAATTTGAGATTATTGTGGTTGGTAATATATCATCACTTGTCAAAGGTAAAGTGTATGACTACATCGTAATTAATATATTAGATGTAAACTGAAAGTCATGGTTCATTGCATGTTCTTAAAGTAGTTATATATTACTGTCAATCGATATGGAGTTATGAATTTTCATATTTCTATTTTAACAATGATTTATTGATATTCAAATTGATTTTATTACTAGTATGAACAAAAAAATATTTCAAATTAATTTTATTTCCATTTTATTACATTATTTAAAAATTGTACACACACACACAGAGACACACATACACACATATATATATATATATATATATACATACATACGAGGGTCGTTTGATAAGTATGATAGAAAAAAATACCATAAAATTTAAAAATTTAATTAATTTTTCATAAATTTTAAAATTTACCATACTTATCAAATGACCCTCGTATGTATGTATGTATATATATATATATATATATATATATATATATATATATATATATATATATATATATATATACATAGATGTAATCCAATCAAGACTTACAGAATATTACAGATAATTAAGATAATCAGAAAAATTATTGAATAATTTATAGAAATATTATCAATTAACAATATTAAAACAGTAATGTTAGTCGTTACGATTTTATTGCCAATTCACCATCAAATACAATAAAACAAACTGTAATCAGTACAAGAAAAAGCAGTATAATTTTTTTACTGTAATTCTTTTATCCTTGGATCAGAATGCATTTGCATTTTATATTGGGTAATAAGGCAAAAGAGAGAATTATCTTTATTTGACTGAAATCATTCCAGCTGTTGCTGTGACAATAATTCGCAGGCGTTTCCGACTTCATTCCAGTTTCGAAGCATTGACAAATATCATTTACAGTTCACAATAAATGATGCACTAGCATCTTCATTGTTAAAAACCGATTTCAAATAGATTTAATGAGAAAGCTAACTTCGTCAAATCTTTTGATATATTTGTGAGTATTTGTAATAAAAACCGTAGAATTTTCCATTTTCAATCTATTTCATTCTTATTAAATTTTATTAAAGGTTTATTTGTAAGTAAATATACAAAAATAACTTATATTTATGTTCTTTACACACTATTTAGTATTATGTTCCTTTTTATTATATCGTTGAATTAATTATATATATATATATATATATATATATATATATATATATATATATATATTAACACTACTTTTATTAAAAAAATTAATCATATTATTCTTAAATAATTTATATCTTTCATTACTTTTAAATATTCTTTTAACTATATATTGTAATGACTTGTTACTTCTGTTCGAATATTTTATTTAATAAAATCACTTGAGAAAATTTTAAATTTAAAACTATTCTCTCTCTCTCTCTCTCTATATATATATATATATATATATATATATATATATATAATATCAACAGCTAAAATTAAATTCCATTTTTTTTAAAAAAATAATATCAATGAAAAAAAATTCTAGATTTATTTTTTCAGTATAGTGCAGTTTAATTATTCGTTCTTATATATAAATTACTTACTGTTTAATATTCTCATTAATTAAAAATGTTACTTTTAAATCTAATTGTTGATTTTCAAGTTTAATATAAATAATTTGTATATATCTGATAATTAATGCATAATTTTATATTTACTTATTTCAATAGTTTCGATTAAATGAAAATATGAGTAATACATAAAATTATTTTACAAATTAATTCATATAATAATAAATTACCATTTTATTTTATTTTTACTTTATGGGCAGAAAATTTATATACAAATCACTTAAAAATGTTACAATTTCACTCATATTTTTTTAATTTTGAATGAAATAAAAACATGACAATTTTTTATTTAATACACAGTTTAAGAACGAACAAACTGTTTTCAAAAAAGTTTCAGTTTTTTATCTGTACGTATATAATTTATAAATTAAAGAATACAAATCAAACCAACTGAATTATTAATATAATGATAATTACAGTCCCTAAAAGTAATAAGGGGATATAGAGCTGAATATAATAAGCACATTCAAAGAATGTTTGATTAAAAAATGTTAAAATTTTCACCAATAAGAACCATATGGCAAGAGCAATACTTGCGGTTCTGAAAAACCTTAAAATGACTAATTTATTATTTAATTAGAGGAGTCGCAATACATCTAATAGCTTAAGTCGTGTATATTTATGGTAATTATAAAAATATCTAAAACCAAAACAAACATAATTATAATAAAAAATCTTATTTTTGAAAAATAATAGGTATGTGAATTATTGACGATTAGTTATTTTTTGATAAAAATGATACTTTATATAAAAAAATATTTATTCATTGTAATGTATATATATATATATATATGTTAAATATTTTATATATTATATACATATATAATTATATTATCATCAATTTGTAGGCAGTTTTATCTAAAATACTGAAATGGCAGTTAATCATATCGTATTATTTTAATGATTGTATAACAAATTTGTATATTTTTGAATGTGAATTTCATCATTTTCCGTGACCGTTCATAACTTCGTTTTGTAATCTGATAATTATAATTATGTAGAACAAATGCAGTATTTCTGTTAAAAGAGCTAATTAAATTTTAACGTATCGCAGGCACTCACATGAATACTCCAAATGAAATCACAGATTTATTATTGCGTGATTCGAAATTGGATTTCATTACAATCAGACACATATTTATGTATACACATATTGGAAATGGTTATATTATAATTTAATAATATGAACATAAACACAAACAGTATTGATCTATGAAAATAAACAAATATGTTTATCTTAAAATAATTATATGCTTAAGTTGATATAGATCTATTACAAAAAAATAAAAAGATTTAATAAAATTTATTTTTAAGCATAATAATTATGTTACAAATATTTTTTAAACTCATACAGTATCATTTACTTAAATTTATATTCGTGTAATTTAAAAAAATATTTTTTTTAAAAAAACAGTATTTTTTAATATATATTATAAAAAATATATTATTTTTTTTTAAACTTCCTTATATTAGTTTTAGTTAGTAATCGTTGGATACAATTTAAATAAAAAAATCTTTTAACATTATAACTTTATATTAGAATGTAAGTCTAATAGAATTTTTATAATATGTTTAAATTGTCAATATTTTCTTTATTTTTATTTAGATATATAATTGCTCTGAAGTGTTTTGACTGATATTCTATGTTATTGTATCCTCAATAAATGGTAGATATCTATTTTCAGTTTTATTATATCTTTTAATGTTTCTACTCAAAGATTATTTCTAATACATATATTTACTTTCATATCACTCAGTTAATGCAATTTTAGTATTTCTTTCCATCACAAATAATTATTTTTTTATTATGAATTATAACATAATATGAATTATAACATAAATTATCACTCTCTCTTAGTCATTAGAAAAGATTTGTTTATTTTTTTTTTAAAAAAAAGCTAAATTCATTTAATTATTGAATACTCCATTATATATATATATATATATATATATATATATATATATATATAATTATTTATTTTTTTAAAACATCTTTATTATGAAGTGTATTTATTTATAAAATAATGATTAATATAAATAATTAATATTGCCATACTTGAAACTACGATTTGATATGAAATTAGTCAATAAATAGAAACAAAATACTCTATTTTTCTTAAAACCATAAATTTCATAATTATTAACTGCACGTTCTCCACTTATAAGAAAAAATCGTATCCTATATCAAAAACATCATTGTAAACTATATAATAATCCCTTAAAACATTTCTATAAAAACGCGATATGTAGAAAAACTTATGATAAAAATATAACAACTAAGAACAAATATTTAAGCTTTTTTCTCTGTTTCAGGTAACTAACAACATATCAACATGCGAACCCCACATCAATTCCGAGGTGTTTTTTTATATGTATTTGAGAGTAAATTTTCTTAGAACGTGAGTAGTTTTATATTATACGATTTTTTCGATGATTTATAACTTTTCTTAAATATGGCCCTTTTTTCAACATGAATATGAAAATAACACTAAATTTGTCACGTAGAATATTTATATATATATATATATATATATATATATATATATATATATATATATATATATTTATATGATCGCGTGAATAAAGCAGTTTATATATAATGAGAAGCATTCAAAATATTTGGAAATTCAAAGAAACTTAGGTAGTTTTTATAAAGATATTTTTTATTTTAATTTTATGCTTAATGAGTCAGTTTTATTAATATATTATAGTAATTCTAATTTTCAAAATATTTTAAGAATTTATTTATTTGAATATTAACAACTAAAATTATTTTAATTTATTACAACAACTTAATTCTTTGAATTCGGATGAAATCATTTTTTATCATAATATAATTACTCTATTTGAATTTGTATTTAAAAATGTACACGTATAATATATAAAACAAAAATTTGTAAATATCTATCTATTGCATAAAATTGTTTGAACATTTTAAAACCAGATAGTTTTCTAAAAATTTCAAACATATTTTAACATAATTAGTAGAGTCGTTTATAATTTTAGACGAGAGATGGTTTTTAAAAATCAAATAAAACTTTTAAGAACGATTTTAAGTATATAAATAAATTAAAATTGCTCGTATCAAATCATATTTTTATATAATATTCCACTTCGTATTCGTTTATGATACAAACTTCCTTTCTTAGTATTTTTCTGATTGCAAAGTTCTTGCTGACTTTATATTTGCTCTTCTCAAATTTCTTTTATTTTCTGATGCATGACTAAAAGCTTTTTTCCTCAGAGCTTAGATTTATCAACCTGATTTTATTATGTTTTTTTTTCTACATTCGCCATTTTTATTTTTACTTTTAATATTGTTATCAGAGATGTTTCTTGATATATAAATTTTGATAAGTTTTTGATTGAATATTTTAAATTTATCTTAAAATGGACAATTTTATCAAAATTTACTTTTTTCAAGGATATGTTTGATTTTAAATATTTTATTGAAAGTTATTTTTTTTTGAAAACCGTAAATGGAGATAACTTAGGATATATTATTAATTTATAAATTATATTAATATTTTTAAATTTTATAATTTATTGTAATACTAATAAAAATTAAAATATTTTTCATATAAATTTTATTTTCATATCGATGAAATCTGAACATCTTATATCTTTATTAATATATACTAAAACTGAATTAAGTAATTAATTCTGTATTATTATTTCAAGAAAATATAGATATTCCTTCGTAGTTCATATTACAATCTATGAAAATCATTATAAACTTCTTCTTAACACCTTTTACAAATGTTAAACAACACAATCAAAGTTTAATTTCATTTTATATAATTAACTGAGCAAGTACGTCCATATATACACCAATATATCCTATATATATATATATATATATATATATATATATATATATATATATATATATATATATAAGAACTAAATTGATAATTTTTTTCATGTCCACTCAATGTATAACTTTCGAACTCTAAACGTCAAACTGAGTTGCTTTTTAATCAAGAATTCTGTCTGTTTGTAGGAAATGATTGAAAGTGTCGAATGTTTTTCTTTCTAAGAAAAATACAGAGACACAGAAAAGCTATCGATTCGATTTACTTTTCGAACAGTTGCATTCTGCTGAAAAAGAACATGTCAACGATGAGAATGTATTTATTCGAATATCATTAAAGTGCCAAACAAGGTGAAAAATGGTCATCCATATAGGATCGTATACTATAATTCATTAATTTTAGAATAATTATTTAATTATCAAGAAACTCATCTATTTTCGTTTAGTTTTTGTGATCATTTTCTATAATTTATTATTTTAGTTATAATAATAAAAAAATAATTGGTTTACACTTAATAAAATCTTTTAAAAAGATTTTATAATGCAACCCTCTAATGAAATCAAGGTCAACGAAATTCGCATTATCGAATAAAGTGAATAATTAATGATAATTGTACATAGATTATTGCAACTCTTGCACTATTGATTTATTAGTGTAAAATTTTATATGATTTTACAATTTGTAATATAAAATCATTTTACCCTCTATTAACATAACATATAAAATAAATTATAATGATATTTTTCACTTTTCTGATAAATTAATTTTCCCATTTTAATTAAAAAAAAAATTAATAACTCATGAATTATTTAGAAAATTTCAAATTGAAACAATTTACGTTTACTAAGATCAAAAATATTTTTTTGAAATTATCATCTAAAATAATCGCCATTAAAAAGTATTAATTTTTTGACTATATAAAAAATATAAATTGTCGAAATGGAATGAAGTAGGTAAAACATTTCTTTGTTATATTTTTTCAAAATTTTAAGGTGTTTTATATTACTTTTGTATTTTTAAAATTATGAAATAAATGGTATTTTACAAATATTTTTCCCCTATTATTATTAACTATTAATTAGTCAGGGAATTAAATTCTGACTGATAATTCGTACAGTCATATTTAACCTGATTATAAATATAATTAATTCTAGTTCAACTAAATTTTATACATCATTGAATATCTGATATTCTCTAGATAAATTCGAAACATAACATTTTGATATTTTTTGTAGATATAAATAATTACATATATATATATATATATATATATATATATATGAGTTTTCAATAATTTCTATTTCTTAAAAAAAATTATAAATAGTATTTTTACAATTTTTTGCAATGTTCAATGATTGATTATTATATAATTGAGAGTGAAAATTAATAATTAAATACTTTAATAAAAACTCTATACTCTTTGGTTCATTAATTTATTTTTAGAAGAAACTTTATTTACAATACCAAACTATATTTTTATACAAATAATATATTATAATGATCTTCGGATATCAAAAAATTATAGAACTGTAAAATTAATTACATTGATGTTTTCAAATTATATTTTTATATAATATTTTGATAATATATTATTTATTTGTTATTGTAATATATAATTAAATAATATTATATTTATATATATATATATATATATATATATAAATATACATGTTTCGATAGCTTTAATATAAAAGTTTATTTACATCGATTTTCGTTTCCAAAACAAACATGCCTTTAGAAAATTCCGAGATTGCATTTGTGTTCAATTACATTATTTGTTGTATGCAACGTAAATTGGAAAACTAAAAAAGAAAAAGAAAAGAAGAAAAAAAGTAAATACCAAAACTCGACACGAAGAATATAAATTCGGATCTGGCCAACGCGTCTACCAATTTGACATGAACTAGATGTCCACGAGATCGTGTTCGTGTTTCACTACGTACGTTTGTTTTGCAACGAGGGTCGAATAAAAGATAAAAGTGGACGACAGTTATTTTGGTGTTTGGCGTCGTGGCGAATAAGAGGGCGCACAAAACTTTCCACGAACGGATCGTGACATGTGTGTTATGCACTAGAATTGTTGATTTAGACCAGTTGTATGTTCTTCTATTAACTGACAGTGACGAATTGAACATTTCTAGATGTTTGCTTTACAATTAACAATTTATTAACTTCTTCGACAATTTTACTTTTTCAATTATAAGCACTACATTTTAAAAATTATTAACATATTTTTTTGTATTATTAATGTACAATAATATTTAATGGTTAAAGAAAATGTATCTAACTTTATTGATTTATATATTTCGTTATTAAAAAAATAAAAATCAACACATTTACAGATTAATTTCTTTCTCTTCTTCTTATATATATTAGGTTGGCAAGTATCTCCCTTCCGCTTTTTTTTTTTTTTTTTTTTTTGTACATAGCTGCGAAATTCAAAAGACCAGAAGGCGGAAGGGAGATATTTGCCAACCTAATATAATGATAGAAAAAATTAGTAATGCGTTAATATTAATAAAATACTATATGAAAATAATAGAAATTTAAATGTTTATAAAAATACAGATTATATATCTTCTAATCAATTTTGTGTCTATACTAATCACAATTCGTAAACATTTAAATGGTGGGAACTTAATTAATTTTTATAATATAAAAAGTAGAAAAACAGATTTTTATTATAAACAATAACATAAATTATAGACTATGTTCATTATATTTTGTTATAGAAATAATTTAAAAAAATAAAAATATTAATCACTTATCAGTAAAACATCTAATTCGATGATAAGATAATATAATTAAAATTTGTAATACTCGTGCTCTTGGAAACAATTAAAAATTAGCTGATCAAATTTATTTGTGATGAAAAAACTGAATTCAGTATCGCAAAATGTATATAAGCTACGAAGAAAGTACGTTTTTTTTACCATAGAAATAATGTATGTACGTCTATTTTAGCTATACGAGTATATCACAGAAGCTAATATAACTAATCTCAGATACAGTAAAAATATTATAATAAATATTATCGTTCTTCAAAAATTATTTCAATTTTAAAATAAAAAATTATCTTACTCGTATTAAAAAAAAATAGTTATACAATGCGCTAATTGGAAGTGAGTTATTCAACTAATTTAATAAAATTACAAATAAGGGTTTCTATGGTCTTTAATAGTGAGTTACTCTTAGTATTAGACACAAATCAGTTTTAAAAATTATGATTACTATTTAAATATTCATAATGTTTACTGTTAAAATCTTAAAATAAATTAAACAATATTAATATAATTTGGTAATGATATTAAAATCAGAATTAATTGAGATCAAATTCTGTAAAACATATATATATATATATATATATATATATATATATATATATATATATATATATTTCACTTCCACCTCACAAGATATTAAAGTATTAGATAATTTTTTATTGTTCAATTTATTTATAAGTTGATGTGCATTTCGATGACAATGTTATCATCATCAGAGTACAGTATTATTTAACAAAAATGTCATTGTCATTAAAATGGTAGTTCCATTAGCTTATAAACAAATAAAGTAAACAATAATTATTGAACACTTTTATAATATCTTATAGTGTGAGGGTGATAATTCATTTTTGTAAAAATGAATTTACCTTAGTTCTAAAAGAAATAAGGTATAATGGAGAATAAAATAATAGAAAAATGTTCAAAACTAACACTAAAAAGCTTAAAGCAAATTTTTAAATTAATCATTTTATTTACTATAATAATAAAAAAATATAATTACTTTTTATAGCTAATATGAAATATTTGATAGTTGTATCGTTGCATACCATTATTTATAAGGGTATATATATATATATATATATATATATATATATATATATATATATATATATATGTTAAAACATAAAATTAATAATTTAAAATTTTAAAGAAATAATATAATTGATAAGCAATGTGATAACAATTTTAATTTTAAAATGATATTCTGTATTTATGATAGTTACATAAAATGTAATCATCAAAAGTTAGAATACGTTTATTTATTAACTTTCCTTATGTTAGATAATTAACTATAGTTATTGTTACCATTTAAACTTTAGTTTATTATAAATAGTAAAAAAAATAAATTAAAATAATTAGTATCGAATCCGTACCTGCGTTGTCACACGAAAACAACAAGCTGGGTAAATAATGCGGGAACGTTGTGGTGAAACGTGGCCGCACAAAAAAATCCTTCGCCATAGATGGACGAGAATATACATATACATATATATGTATAATATACATATATATGTATATATATATATATGTGAGTGTGTGTGTGTGTGTGTGTGTGTGTGTATGTGCGTGTATATAGATAAACGTATGTATGTGTGACCTCGGCACAAACGCTTTGTTCTGTGTTCTGCGGTTTTAAAGTGAACGGGCATTTAACATCCCTTCACCTCAACCGCCGTACTACCCCATACCATCAACTCTCTTCTCTCAACCGGTCGACTCCGGTGTTCACATATATTTCCGCAAAAATGTCCACGGTATACGTTTGTCTACGTTATGTAAAACTTCATTAAACGTGTTTTTTTTTTGTAAAATTTTTTTCGCGTCTATGTATACATTTTCAGCTTTGTTTTGAAGCGACAAAAATGCACACTATTACAATACATTATTTTTCAAATAGCTTAAATGAAAAACAAACAGATAATTGATTAAAAAATACACAAACACATACCTACATTCGTGTGTAAAAGTAAATTTATCATAATAAAGTGTATAATTTTGGAATAATATTAGGAAGTTAATTTTGAGATAATTTTAAAAAACTGATTATTATTTATGGTCTGTATTATATCTGTATCGATATATGTATATCTATCTGTATTGATCTATAGATATTGACTTAATCAATCTATAAAGCAATGAATTAATGAATCGAATCTTTAATTAATATCAATTTTTTTTTAATTGTTTTCCAAATGATTTCTAATATCTTTTACTATAAAAATTTAAAATATTTTTAATGGAAGTTTAAAATATTATTACATTGGATTTTTTAGATTTCATGCAGACTAGTATAGAAAATTTATATGTCTTCACTAATATTTCAAGGATAAAAAATATACTGTATTAAGAGAAGGCAGTAAAGTTGTGTTCATAACTAAATTTACAAAACTTATAAATAAATCACAAAGATGAAAAATAAAAGTAGTTATTTTGGCATTGAATGCCAAGAAACGCAGTAGTAATTCAATGTAATAAATATTTCTTTTTTTAACAAACAATAAAATTAATGGAAATTTATTTCCTTTTTTTATTTATATGATAAAATAAAAAAAGTTTTCTAATTGTATTTTTTTTAATTTTTCTTCTAATTTCATTCATTTCTTTATGTAGTACTCAATTACTTACGTATATTGTATTTTCTCTTGACACAAATCAGTTATTTTTCATTGAGTTCAAACTTATCATATATTTCTATAAAAAATTTTAATGTGTGAAAAGTAAAATTGTAAGAAAGAAAAATTTATTTAGTGTATGTAAGGAATACGCACACTTATGATTTTTACATACACATACACAAATATATATATATATATATATATATATATATATATATATATATATATATATATATTGGTAATTAAATGATGAGACGAATAACAATAATATATTAGATAAACCATTATTTTAATGTGTACAAAAACGTTGTTTTTTTATTATCTAACCCAATAGTATAAAAATAATTCAGACATATAACCAAGATAAGCAACATCCGTTTAACAATTAAAGTTTGACATGGAGTGCAATAAAAAAAGTATATCGTCAATATACGTTTCTGTCGTATTACTGCGGTCGTAAAAGAATTATGTCTTTTAGAATGTCGACTTTATACACAAATAATGCATATAAAAATTCTGTATGCAGGAGTTATTTCTTGTGAAAAAAATATGCTTTATTAAAATAATGTTCCGTAAAATTTTACATTCATATTCGTATAATAAAAAAATAGACCGAAACTGTGGATATAAAATACGTTCAGTATGAACATTATGTTAAATATTTATTTATACGTTATTTACGAATGAATGCGTTGAAATGTGAACTGAAAACACATACGCACACATGTATCAAGAACTAAAACGTGCATTATCAAATATTTTTTTGATCGTTATATATTTTATATTGACTAAAAATATTTTTTACTGTTTGAATTTATAATGTCCTTTCTTTTCCTGTCAATCAGTGGAAATAACAATAGTTAATTTGTCTTTAAAACTTTTGCTTGTAAATGATATTGTAATATCGCCATTGAAATACATGTAAACAAATTAAAAGTAAATAATATATAATTACTATATTAATAAAATATTTATTAGTATTTAAAAAAAAACATTAATATTTTTAGTCAATTACACATTACGATTGTTTTCTTTATTAGTAAGTAATTCATTCTAGCGCAAAAAAACTCTTTAATAAATACAAGATAAGATTTATTTTTAACCATTATTGTAAAGTAAATAATTATTATCAATATGAAATAAATAAACGCTGTTTTTGACTATAAATTATCTAATACGTTTTTTCAATTCTATATTTATACATACACAGTTTATATATATATATATATATATATATATAATATATAGAGATAGATAGATAAATAATATCATATCAATTCCAGTACATATTTTATTTATAATTCGCAACATTTTTAACTAAATCTCATTTACAGTTTAGTAATATACTATAAATGTTTGTTATCTGTCGTTAGCAAATAAGGAAAATATTACAAAAAATAATTATTGCGAGTTATAAGGTGAGTAAATATTTCTATATATATATATATACGCCTGTTTTCATATATGATATATATATATATATATATATATATAAATTAAATGGTTTTTAATTTTTAACCTTTTGTTCGCCTACAATACAATTGTGATTTTAAAACAAACTTTAGAGAAATTATTGTTAACAATTTATTATTTTTAACACATATTCGTCGGGTAACTTTTTTCACCGCCATTCACCAAATGCCGGCATTTTTTGACACTATCTGTAGAAATGATATGGTCTATATAAAAGTAATGTAACTTGTTAGAAATCATATATTTTTCAGTGAAATCTTGGAAAATGATATAAAACAAATTTATCTTTATATATAAAATTTTTTTTTTGGCTTTCCTTAGTTAAAAAACAATTAAATTCATAAAAAAGTTTAAATGAATTTCTAAAAACACAAAGTTATTATTCTCTTTTTTTTAGATGAAGTACATTATTTTTGAGTCTTTAATTTTATAAATAATTAATAATTTTTCAGTGAATGGTACTGTTCAAAACATGTGCCAGTATGAAGGGGAATGTTGCAAAAGTCACATACTGTCACTATCATTATTATCAAAATTAGTTTGGGAAAAATCTGCCTCACAATCAGATAAAATGCCTGCATATATTTCATTTTTGTCCTCCATTTTAGGTATATTTTATTATTTGATAAGAAAGGGTAAAAAAATTAACAATAATACAACTAAATTTGTTTAGTTATTCGAACACCCGAGCGCTTAAACTTTGAATAAAATTCTTTTATACCCAATACCGACTTATACAGTTTTACTTTGTTTTTGATTACATTTGCACCGTTATGCGATGCAACTGAAGCTAAAATCAGTTCTCTCATGGCATTATCTCTATTTGGTTAAAATTATAATTTAATATACTCAGAATTAAGAGAACAAAAATCAATTATTCTCTGTAATATACAAATGACGAATTTTCGTCATTTGGCTGTGGGTGATTCTCTGGAAGATGACGAATTTTTGTCAAGTGGACGAATATGTGTTAATAGTGTTATAATCCTAAATAATTATTAATGTATTCTATAAAATAATTAGAATTTTTATATATATTGTTTTTTAGATAAGCAGTTTTTATTTCTACTGCTGGAAGAAATCAGTTTCTTCATTAAATTTTTCTAGTAAATTTGAAATATTTTTAATATACAAACGTATTTGCATTTTTCGACTTTATCATAGATACTGATTAGTATATAATATATATATATATATATATATATATATATATATATATATATATATATATATATATATATATATATAATTGCAGTTGACACTCTGAAAAGCACAATATCTTACTAAATATAACTAAATTTAAAGATATTTAATTTCAAAAAATACAAGTCATATTATTATATATATATATATATATATATATATATATATAGAATATATATATATATATATATATATATATATATATATAGTTAAACAATTATGTTTAGAGCACAATTATATTTTTTTATAAAAAATATTTTTTCAATTTTGTTTTTAATATGATATAAAATTTAAATTTTAATGATTACGGTTTTTATAAAACTATGTAAAATATGAATAATACGTTAATGGTGTTTAGTGTAAATAAGTTTTTATTAAAAATATCTATCCATATTTTCTAAATAATATTTACTTTAAAATTAAATAATAATAAACAATGAAAAAAACAGAAAGCAAAAATTATCATTTATAAGTAAATAAAAAAAATATAAATATTCAAAAAATAATGATCATTTAATGTTGATCAAAATTATTGAAATCTTGATCATTTTAGATTTGCTGGAAAATGTTTAGAAATTATTTAAAGTATTTTTTATAAACAAGTATTATATAAAAATTTTATATATATATATATATATATATATATAATTAGTATAAAAATATTACATTTACGTATAAAAGTTCTAATTATGTATTCTAAAACATTTTAATCTGTCTTCTAATTATAGATTACATTTTATCGCATAATTGTATTGATAGAATGTGTAATATTTTTTATAATCTTATTGGAAATGTATTTAAACATTTTTTATACATAATACATTTTTAAGTTTTTATTATATAAACCATTTTTAGATATCTAGTGATTCAAAAAAACTTCATTTGAAGAATAGTAACTCATACATGTATTAGAATAAAATGTTCACGTTTATTTCTGAAAGATTTATTAATTAGCATTAAAAAAGTAAAACAGATAAATTTGAGTTGACGTTGTTATTATTAAAAATTAATAAAACTATGATTAAAATAAAAATCAATCTCAAAGTTACAATGGAATAAATCATAAATTCATTATATATATTTAAATTAACAAAAATATATTCTTAAATTAATACTTAATTGGTAAAAATTTTTCTTATTTAACAGCTATCAAGCCATTAGGCATAAATTCTACTAATTTTTTGCAAAAAAGGCCATTCTTTAATTAATACCGTTTTTAGTTCATTTTGATTATATATTAGATGTTTTATATATAATATAAAATATTAATATATTATATATTATTGTTTTTTTAACTTTTCTTTAAAATAAATCCATAACTGCTCGATAGCAGTTAGGTCTGGAAACTGAAATGGTGTTTCTAAAACTTTATGGAAGTTATATACTCGTAAGAGCCAACTTCTAACGCTGAAGAACTTATTTTTGGGATAGTTATTTTGATAGAAGTAGAAATTCCTTTTTATTCCTAATTTTCGGCTACTCTCTTTAATTTAGACCTTAAGATATTCAAGAGCATGATCTGATTCATTACATCGTCAATTATATAAAAAATTTTAAGCCCTACAGCTGACATAGAACTCAAAACTATTATAGAACCAACGCCTTGTTTTACAGTTGGCCGCAAGTTTTTTTTTCTCTGAATTATTTTGTTGGATTTTTTCACACATATAATTTACCATCTGAAAACATTGTATTTACTTATATCTGGAAAAAATGTGCTTCCAGAACAAAATGTTTTACCACCATATTTTTTGCTAATTTTTGATTTTTTTTATTAATCTTGCAAGAGATTTTTTCCTTGGAACTTTCTTCCATTATAATTATGCTTTCGTAAAACAATCTTTATAGTTTCTAGATTAACTTTATCAAGATGTTTCTCAACTTATATGGCAAATTTTGGTGCACTAACATCGTATTTTTGTTTTATTTGGCGTATTAACTAACGTTCGTCTGATCTGTGAAAATTTTTCCCTCACTTGATTTAGGATTATTTTAATAGTCTGCCATTTTTATATCATTTAATGATATTAAACGCAGTTATGAGATCAGATCTACAGTTTTTACTATTTAGCACATAATTTTACCACTATCAAAATAACGAATTATGGGTTTTCTTAGCTCAGTTGAAATTTGGGGTCATGTAAGCGTCATATTACCACTATCGTAGTTTGTTTCCCTGCTAAACACCACAAATGAAATCAGAATACTTCTTGAAAATTTCTCTGATCATTTGATTGAGAAAAATTAAGTTAATTACAGTTTAGTCTAAACATATTATGAACATAAATGATATATTACTATATAACTTTGAGGCTAATTTTTTACTTTTTATCGTAGTTTTGTTATTTTTCGACTCAAATTTAACTATTTTATTTTTTAGTGCTAACTAATAAATCTTTCAAAAATAAACATGAAAATTTTATTTCAATACATACATATATGAGTAACTATTCTTCAATTGAAATTATTTTTACTTTTTTCCACTATAACTTTGATCCAAATATTTATCTGTCCTCTCTAAGTATATATGTACGTATACACGTACATACATATGTACATAAACATATACATACATATATATATATATATATATATATATATATATATATAATTAAAATCCCATACGTTGTTTATGTACATATCCTACAATAAATTAAATTATATTCATTTGTACTGCATAAAAAAATTGTAAAACAAGTACATAATATATACTCATTAAGTAAAATTAACTATTATTTATATTTCAATGATTTGTAGGTGAACATTTGAAAATTTAATCCATAATAATAATAAAAAAGATACTCTATGAAGTTATAATTAAAATTGCATATAAAAAACATAGTTCAAACTACCCAACTATGGATCAAACAAACAGTAATACTTCAAAATCCTCAAAACGCATAACTCATGATACTGGAGGATTAAAAAATACACAACACGGAGTTCGATTTCAATTAAAACTTGTTTACTTCTTTCTATGTCGCGCTATGCAAATGAAAAACAATTATTATAATTTTAAAATATCAACAGAATATTCTAAAGCAGATAAATTTGACGATTTGGTCTTTGTGTTTGAAGAAGATGGCGAGTTAAAATATAGATGTCTTCAGTGTAAACATAAGCAAGATGAATATAATCCTAAGCATGCCATAACGTTAGATCAATTAATTGAAAACGAGAAAAGTGATTTCCATCTAGCTAAATATTTCAAATCCTATATATCTATCTTAAAAGAAAAATTCTTTATTGATAAAAAATTAAAAGACTTAATTGTTATCACAAATATTGGGTTTAAATCTGGTGACTCGTTAAAAAAAGAATATAAGTCGGAATCCAAAACGTATGAACTTACATTAAAGGAATCGTTGATATTTGACAAGGTTGATGACATTTTTTTAAAAACAACGCTTTATAAGTTCAAAAAATCTTTTAAGGGAAGAGAAATCATTGTAAATACATTAGTTTCAAAAAATAAATCCAACATAGGAGATGTTGAAAATTTTCTCGAGTGTTTCTGGTTTGCGACTAATTATCCGAACGAAATGAAATTATCTAAAATGATAAATGAAATACTCAGTGAATATTTCAAACTTGAACAAATAGACTTCGTTTCCGATTACATTTTGAAGTACATGTGGGATTGGTTGTCTGATAAAGAAGGTATTATGCTTGACCAAGACGATACTAAAGAATTACTCGATTATGTAGATTGTTTAGGATGTAAATATAAATTGACAGGACTTACAGAATTGTATGTAAATAAACTACAAACGTATAATATAACATTTTCCGATTCTTCTTTTGATTTAGATTTAGAATCGTTTTTAAAAAATGATGCGCAAGTTTTAGATATTATATCGCCTTGTGATACAATTTTAAGTGCATTGAAAATTTTACAGATTTTATTATCTAAATCAAAACCGATCGATAGCTTAGTTTTTTTATCAGCTGAAACGATGAAACTGAATGAAGAAACTCTATTAAAATCATTTCAATTAGATAATGAAAATATACTTGTGATTAATTTTGATCGAGATGAAGATAAATATTACTTAATATACAATACAATAATAAAAATTTTAGAAAAAAAATGTAAGAAAAAAATTATCCTTTTAAAAAAAAAAGATGAAGAAATAGTAAAAAATTTTATTGAAGATAATTACAAAAAAATATTACAAACACATGAAGCTGATTTCACAAAATTTCTTTCATTGAGCGAAGAGTCTATTAATTTTTTACTAAGTAAAAATGTTTGTTTTCAAGGATACGAAATTAAACTGTCTGATATACTTGTACAGGATAGAAAAACAATCAATAGTTTAATTGACTATGAATTTCTTATTAGTCTCATAAAAAATACAACTGTTTCGATTGGAAATCAAATACAAAATCTTGAAGAAGTAAATAATTATTTTATTGAAAGATATTTTACACGTTCAGATACACCATGCAATTACAAACATACCTTAAATATAAAAGAGAGAACAATTCTTTTATCTGCAGATGCCGGAATGGGTAAAAGTGTAATTTTAACAAAAATAGCTGAAATTTTAAAAGAAAATTCACCTGATTTATGGATAACACGCGTAAACTTAAATAACTTTTCAAACGAACTTCGAAATAATAATTTCTCTTCTACAGATGACTGTATATCTTTCTTATTAAAAGCTGAATGTTTAAAAACAAACTTCGAAAAAGAGTTATACAGATCACTTTTTGAAGAAAACAACAGAATTGTCGTTTTGTTGGATGGATACGATGAAATATCTCCAATATTTAATGAACAAGTTCAAAAATTAGTAAAAACATTATTAAATACAGAAATTAAACAGATTTGGCTTTCAACTCGACCACATCTTAGAGAAGAATTGGAGAAAAATCTTGAAGTAAAAGCATTTCAATTAGTACCATTAACACAAAATGATCAAAATACACTTTTTTTTAATTTTTGGAAATTCAATATTCCAGAAAAAATATATAATTCGGAAAGGATAGAACATTTTCAACAAAAATTATTAAAAATTGTCACTGGTGTTTTTTTTGGAAATCATAATGAATTTATACAAGTACCTTTACAGCTAACAATATTGTCTGAAGCTTACATAGATGATTTGATAGATTTTTTAAATTCTGGAAAAGAAGATCCAAATATTCAAGACAACTTAAATATGATTAGTCTATTTGAACGATTCGTTAACCGAAAGTTTGGTATTTATAGCAAGGAAAAAGCGAAACATGGCAACACAATTGCTGCCAGCGAAGATATTGAGAAATTAAAAAACTTTTTCGTATATAAACATAAAATAGCTAGTGTGTTTGAACTCATAGATCCGTATTTACTTGAAAAAATGATTAGCGGAGAGGAAGAAATTGCGTATACCAAGTTCTTAAACGATTTAGAAAACGGTCGTGAAAGAACAGGTATTATTATTGGAGTGACTGAACATCAAACATCTGTAAATAAAATTAATTTTAGTCATAGGATGTTTTCTGAATATTTTCTAGCTCTTTGGTTAGCAGATAAAACAGAAAACAAAAATAAACGAAATAAAAACGTGCTTGAATTTATGCGTAAGTATTTGTTTGAAAACGAATATTTAGGAACAAGAAAATTTTTCGATTTTCTCTCTATACTTGATGAAGAAACCAAATTGCATACAGCAGTAATAAATAATAATTTTGCACAAGTACAATTTATTCTTGAACAACCTTCTCTTGAAAATGAAACAAAAACTTGTATAGTTAATAAAACAGATTCACATGGAAGAACCGTTTTACATTTAGCTGTTATGTATGGAATGAGTGATGTGATTGATTTCCTATTGAACTATGAAATTGATTTGAATATCAAAGATACTTTATTTGACTGGCGTGCCGTTCATTGTGCTTTTCATTTATCATTATGGAAAGTAATGGAAAAATTAGTATCAAGCGGTTGTTATACCGACGATTTATTCGATATAAATTCAATTAAATACCTTACTTTGATACGTACTGTTTTTCGATTCGATCTCGACTGTTTATCCACTGTTGTATTTAATGAAATATTAAAACCTAACAGCCGTTTATTTGAAGAAAACGTACAACAACCTGAAGGTATTTATGTTGCATCATTGAATTTGGCAGCCAGATATGGACAGGTCAGTGTAGTTGATTACTTATTGACATTTAATATGCAAATTCATAATTTTAATTGGAAAGATGCGTATGATACTTACAAAAACACTGTACTACATTTAGCTGTCAGAGAAGGTCATTTGGAAATTGCTACACGTTTTGTAGAATTATTAAAAGTAGAAAATATAAATAAAGAAACACCATTATTAACTTCCATCAGATTTGATCGCAACGATATATGTAGGTACTTAATTGAACAAGGATCAAATATCGAACATAAAAATATTAATGGCGAAACACCATTACATTACGCAACAAAATTCGGAAATATTGAATTAGTGAAATATCTTATAGAAAATAATGCTCAGAAGAATCCCAGAGATAAATTTGGTTACCGACCTATACATCGGGCTGTTTCCGGTGGCCATTTAGAAATAGTACAGTACCTTATTGAAGTCGGAGTTGATAAAGAAGCGAGACTTAGACAATGTAAAGGAAATAGTCCCCTGCATATAGCAGTTAAATATGGCCATAAAGATATTTATTTATATTTGTTAAGTCAAGGAGTCGAACAAACACCAAACAATCTTGGTAGAAATCTTTTACATTTTGCAGTCAGTGGCGATCAGCGAGCAATGGCAGAATATCTTATTACAAATAAAATATGCGAACTGGAATCTTTAGATAAAGAAAAATATAGTCCGTTAAATTTAGCTGCTAAATTGGGACATATAAACATTTTACAGTATTTAGTGAGCTTAAATGCAAATATAGAATCAAAAAATAAATTTGACGAAACACCTTTAGCTAGTGCTGCAATTAAAGGTCGTTTAGAAGTTGTAAAATATCTAGTAGAAGAAGGTAAAGCTGATATAGAAACCAGGAATAATTTAGATCAAACACCATTTCATCTTGCCGTTATATATGAAAAGGAAAAGATAATCGAATATTTAATAGATAAATCTGATGTTAATACAAAAGATTTCAACTTAAACACACCCTTCCACGTAGCTGCAAAAAATTGTAATATTAACATCGCAGAATTGCTTATCGAAGCAAAAGCTAACGTGTTGGCTCAAAATAATGAAGGAAATACTCCTCTTCATATGCGTTTCAAATATAGAAATGTAATCAATTATGGTGGAAAAAGTGAGCTGTTTTGCGATTATCTATTAAAAAATGGAGCGTGCGACAATATTAAAAATAATAATGAAGAAGTGCCAAAAGATTGTTTAGAAGACATTGATATAATTGATATGTTAGGTGAACCTGAAATATTAATTGAAACAGAAGATGAAAGAGAATGGTATGGTTCATTAGCACAATCAATGGCTGAAGACAGTAATGTAGTGTTATATTCTCCCAAATTCTGTATGTAAGCAAATATTTCTTCTAAATAAAAATAATTCTATATAGATAATATCTAAATAAATTATTAAATAATATCAAAAATTAACCATTTAAGAAGTTAATTCTTTTATTCAAATCATATAAATTATTATATTTATCATTTCTTTCACAAAACATGTAAAAAATTAATAAAGAATTCATAATTTTTTATTCATTAATTATAATATTTTTTTAAAAAAAATATAAAATATTGCTTATGCACCATTCGAAGTGATTATATTCGCAATGATATTATTTTTTAAAAATATATATTTTAGAAACAATAATCGTTAATTTTATCTGACTTCACAATTTTTAATTTTTGACTATAATTTATACTAATTGATAATATTATTATGTGCAGTAATTAATTTACAATTACAATTAAGTATGCATATTTTATAAATTAATATAATTACGTTTATAAAATATATAGTAGTGTCATAAATATCTATATATAAAAAATATTAATTTAAAAAACTGACATGTATTGGTGTTTTGTAATGAATCAATAAATATTATAATAAACTAATATTTTCATTTATTTAAACTTATATATATATATATATATATACCAACTACTGAATTGTCCTTTCCCAAAACTTTCCATTTTCATCGATCCAATCCCTTTTTCTTTTATTTCACACCGATAAATGTTCTTATATCTTTATCTCAATTATCTATTATCTCTTCTTGCTATATAATTTCTTTATACGGTATTCGTTTGATAAGTATGGTAAAAAAGTAAGAAAAACTAAATTGAAAAATACAATTCAATTAATTAATTAAATTAAACAATAAATAAATTTACCATACTTATCAAACGATCCTCGTATTTCTAAATTTCCAATCAATAATCTCTATTGTTCATGGGTTTTCTTTTCTTCTTGCTATGTAGTCAGACTAATTTCAGTTTCAAAATTAATCTCTTGCTATAATGTCGATACCTGTTTTTTTATTTTAAAATCTAATCCTGTCTATTTTTGTCTTTACATATTATTCCTAATAGGCGTATTTCAATGTTTCTTTTAATTACCTCAAGTCATTAAATTGTTCGTGAATTTAAAACATATTAAAATAGATTTGGTCAAAAACTATTCTCTTCAATCTTTTAACAATTTTCGACTGAAAAATGCAGATATTTCTTACAAATTTATACTATCCCATTTTTTTTTCTCTTCTTCACTTCATATGTAAATACTTCTTTTGTGTTAGTAAACTATCATAATTACACTTTTTTAATTGAATGTCAATCTCTTTAACTCAATTTTTCAATTATACAAGATCATTAAACATTATTCTTATTCTTCAATGGTTCAGAATAACACACCTTTTTAACTTGCTTTATAAAATTTTTTGCTTCATCTCAATTTGTTGAGAAAATTGTATCAACAACAAATTAAAAATATGCACATATACAAGCAATATGTATATATTTATACATACATATATATATATATATATATATATATATATATATATATAATATGTATGAATGTATGTATGTATTTATATCATCATCATTATCACTACTGGGTGGCCATACAAATGCTATTGACTCTTTTTAAACGTCTTTCCGAAACATTTCCATTTTCTCCTGTCCACCACCAGTCTTTTCAAAATCTCGCCTCCATTAAATATCACACTTTCATCTCTCCATCTTTGATGAATTCTCTTTCTTAGTCTCCTTTTATCTTTTGGTGTGTATTCCAAAATAATATTTGTTCACCTATTGTATTCTCTTCTAACTATTATATATACCCTACCTATGTACTTACTTGTTCTATTATATCCATTACTTTTGTCTGTTTTCATATCCATATATATATATATATATATATATATATATGTTGAGAGCCTACAAATATAAAGAGGTCATAAAAAATCCAATTAACAAGTGGAGTATAATAATAGATTTCTTACCAATATGGAAAATGAGACACAGTATTATTAAAAATATATGAAAAAAGGCAATGAATTGTTTAACTAGAAATATTTGGAAAAAGCTTGTATATAAGAATGAATTGATAAATTATATTTAAATATATATATATATATAAATATATATATTTATATATATATATAAATATAGTGGATGTATTATGTATTTATGAATTTATACGTATATATTTTACCTGCTACATTGACGTGCAAGCAACTATTCGTCGAATCAAATCATTCAGAGGTGCGATAGTCTTCACACTGATGTCGAGAAAGTGTCTGATATTTGGTGATGGTCGGAATGTTAAGTACGTGACGGTGGAAAATTCCAACCACACTATGCACGGTAAAACGTGAGTTTGACGCTACCACCGAGCTACTCACACTTGTTCATTCGTACCACTTTACCTAACCCACACTTTCGCATTGTCAAAATGTTTTATCGTCTCTCTCACTCGACACATATCAACAATTTTCACAATACGTTATTCACGTCCGCTTATTTGAATGATTATTTTTTAATGATGTAAACGGACATTTTCTCGATTGTCATGAATGTACTTATTTTAGGTATCACCTCCATTTTATATCATGATTTTTTATAAAAAATATTTTACATTTATATTATATAATTAGATTCAACATATGTTTAGCACGTTTTAAAATAATTCAAATTTAGTTAATTCAAAAATTTTAAAAAAATGCTTATATTTAAAATCAATGAATTTATTTTAAAAATTTCATTTTATTAATTTATTTCTATATATTCGTATCACATATATTATTAAAAGACTATTGTTCACTTTTTTTAAAAAAAATCATTATTAAACCCCATATTATATTAAAATATTCAATAATAACTTTTCCCATCAACACTTTCCTGAATTCGTTCTGTGTTTGTGTTTTTATTATTAAGTATGGATCCCATAAACTCACATATCACTCAAGCAAAATCAAATATGATTTTACTTCAACTACTGTACTATGTTCCTTAATATTTGTTTTAGTATTGAGTCATTTTTTTCTTCAACACGAACAAATTACTGAATCCAACAATATGATTTTTTTTAAATTGTTTAAAAATTACAGACCAACCAATTTATTTATTCAGATGTATTTTGATTATAAATTATAAATTCTGAAATAATTATAAAACCCTTAAAGTGTTGAAGCGAGTTATTTATTTGTGTTCAATTGTATTCCTTAATTGTTCTTTTTATAAAATTTACCTTTTTATGCAATTAGTTTACAAAATCTGAAGTATATCTCTCCTATGATAAATATTATATATATATTGTATTTAATGAATGTATTAAAGATATATTTAATAAATTTATTAGATTTTAGAAATTTATAAGACTTTTCCTTTCAAGTAGACAATTTAAATAACCTTTATTTTATTCATAATTTTACATATGTTGATATTTTCTGTTACCCAATTTTATCAATATATTATATACGAGGTCGTTTGATAAGTCCGTGTAAATTCCGAAAGATGGCACCACTGGTGCATATCGAGGTTATTTTTAATTATTAGCACCTCTTTTTATACAACAAGTTACAGCCATATCGGTCTATTCCTTTGTGTTATACAATTAGAATCAAGGAAATCGAGTGATTGTCAAATAATGGACGAAAAAGAATTTCGCATGTTGATTAAACACTACTTCATTAAAGGCAAAACGCCTCAGGAGACTAAACAGAAGCTTGATAAATATTATGGTGACTCTGCACCTTCGATTAGTGCGGTTTATAAGTGGTTTCAAAATTTTCGGGTGACCATATGAGCACAAGAGACGCTGAACGTTCTGAACGCCCTGTTGAGGTCACCACTCCAGAAATCATTGATAAAATCCATGATATGGTGATGGATGACAGAAGAGTGAAAGTGCGTGAGATTACTAGTGCTGTAGGCATCTTGTGTGAACGGGTACATAATATTTTGCAGCAACATTTGGACATGAAAAAGCTATCCGCCAGGTGGGTGCCGCGATTGCTTACGATCGACCGAAAACGAGGTCGTGTGAAGTGTTGCAAGAACGGTTTGCAGCTGTTTCAGCGAAATCCGCAGGATTTTTTAAGCGTCGTTTCATCAGTGTAGATGAAACATGGATACATCACTACACTCCTGAGACCAAAGAGCAGTCTAAACAATGGGTTATCAATTAGGAATCTGCTGAAATAAAAAGGCGAAGACAATTCCTTCGGCCGGGAAAGGTTATTTATGGCGACTGTCTTTTGGGATTCGCATTCCTTAAATAATCTTTATCGACTATTTGGAAAAGGGTAAACCATTACAGGTGCATATTATTCATTGTTATTGGATCATTTGAAATTAGATATATAGAAAAACGTCCCCGATTATACAAAAAGTCCTCTTTCATCACGACAACGCACTATCACACCTCAGCAGTTGTGGCCGCAAAACTAATGGAAATAGGGTTTCAAATCGTTTCACATCCCCCCTATTCTCTAGACTTGGCTCCATCGGACTATTATTTAACCTAATATGAAGAAATAATTTTACGGAAAAAGATATTTTCTCGAACGAGGAGGTTATTCAATATATTTTTATATATGGATATATATATATATATATATATATACTATATATATATATATATATATATATATATATATATATATATATATATATAGCATTCATATTTTTACACTGACTTATCAAGTAACCTGGATATATATATATATATATATATATATATATATATATATATAAACACACTGGTGTGCAAAAAAAGGTGAGGTAAAAATGTTGTTAAACTTATATTTCTAGCATTATTATAATTAGTTTTAATTGGAATATTAATTTGAAATAATTGTTAATTGTTTAAAATAGGTGAAATTAGTGCTTAAAAAGCATAGAATTTTTTTCACAATGAAGAACAGAAATTTAAGGCGTGCAAAATAATAAGTATATTTACTTCATTTAATGAAAAAGTTCAGAAAATATATTTTTAAATGTAAAATTAAAAGTAGGTTATAAATTAAATTAATTGTTGATAAGTTAATACTCAGTTATATGTCCACGATTTTTAATAACAACTTGACATCAACATTATATGAAATCTGCTAACTTCATGCACTTTTCTTGAGGAATAGCAATCCATACTGTATGCCACTATTCTTTTTTTATTTTCACTAACAGAAGCAATATTGGCCTCACTTCTTGCATTTCTTAGTATTACAGGCACTACTGTATCATGTTGAGTAAAATTGTTTTTAACTTTTTGAACAATTCGATAAATGGCATGTTCACTTGTACGATTGTGTTAAGTTTCACGAAACGCATGATAAGTTTTACGAACTGAACATTGATTTTTATAAGTTTTTACAATTTTTAAGAGTTGTTGAAGTGTTAAACGTTCCTTGATAATTTGCCAAACTATACTGAGTTGAAATGTCAAAATGAGCTTTAAAAAAATCAAATATGGCTACCACCAGCTATCAAAGTTTTGACATTGCTATTGGAAAACCTTATATATCAAAAATTTATAAAAGCTTAAAAAATATTTCATATGATAAAATTTCAGTTCAATAATATTAATATTATTATGATTTCTTTTACTTTTTAATGAATAACAAATTTAAATTATATTTATATGTTTGTAAAAAAATATTTGTAAATATTATATAAAATTTAACTTTTAATCAGAAGTTAATTTTCGGATATCTATAAAAGTAATTTATTTTTGGAAGAAAAATATTAAACATTCGAAATGAATGTTCAATAATTATATATATATATATATATATATATATATATATATATAATATGTAAACATATAGTTTTTTCCTGTATATTATACATACATACACGTTTCTGACTGCATATGAAAAACCCACGTACAAACTTTTCTCGAAATCAACCGTATTTAATCGGAAACACATTCAATACGAACCGGCAAAGTCTATTTTTTCTCCAACACACAATCACATACTACGTGTGTACGTTTTTCTTTCTCCCTGTTTCTTGTTTGTCTGTGATGATCGGGACACGTTCTATAGAAACAAAATCGGTTAAATTCAATATTAACAATTCCCAGACCTTTTCGAATAGTGCGTGATCCTATTTCAATTTTGTACGTTGTATCTGTATACTTCTTTACCTCACTGTATATAAAAAGCTCTCGTATTGAGAAATAACATCGAAATGAACACGAGTTATTCAAAATACCCATTGATCTTCTATTAAAATAATGGATTCTACACAAATGTATCATTTTTAATCGAGCATGATTTTATTTTAAGTTATTTAGATTTTGAGAAATTGTTTTTTATTTGATTTTCGAACAATAATAATTATGTATTAAAAACTTACAAAAATTATTTTTTATTATTTTGAAAAAAAATAAATACAATACACTATAACTTCAAATGTTACTAAATGAAGAACTTAATGCATTTTTGGATTAAAGAGAACATATTACAAATTTTTATATACACTAATTTCAAAAAATAAAAAATATTTAGGAATAAGGAAATGATTTATTAACTAATAAATTAGTCACAAAGTAAACACAATTATGAAAAAAAAATATTGTGAATAAATATTATCTTGGAAAAATATTATTTTTATTTTAACGTTTTTTTCACATTTTAAAATGTTTTTTTTTGCATTCTCAATATATATGTATATCTTACCAAATGTTTAATTAAATACACATTTTGTTATAGAATAATACATAATGAAAACATTTTTTTAATGAAATATTCTTGTAATTTTAAACAAATAATTAAATTTATTTTCAATAATTTCCGCTTCTAGAGTTAAAAAATACATTTAATTAAATTTTTCAAAGTATTTATAAATAATAAAAAACGAAAAAAAAATATAAGAACAATACTTTTGTCTTTATTAGTAAATCCATTTTAATAAAAATGGAAAACTCACCCTCAACACAACAATATTTTATAAAACTTTTTAATAGTCACTTATTGTCAATTTTATTTGTTAAAACGCATTTCAATAACTATTCCATCATTATCAGAGAACTACATCTTAAAATTTAGATCGTATTAATGTTTTAATAATTGTGTATTAAGTTTGTATTTTTGAAGAAGAAATTAATTATCTATTACTTTTTTATTTATCTAATACTTTTATAAAATATTTAGTATAAGTAACTCATTTGTGTCTAAGGTATACTTATCTTGATTCTTTAAATATTTTAAGTTAATTAAAATAATTCACAGTATTATTAACGATTAATGTAAATAATAAAAAGCTTAGATGCAAATTTAAATATCTCTTATCTTATTATATACTTAAAAAAATTCATTAATTCTGTTTCGACTCTTGTAGTAAAAAAATAAATACTTCTTTTCGTCATCAATGTTCAAAAATTAAATATTTAATATGGTATCAATAGACGTATTCTTCAAGCTTACTATTGATTTTGAATGAAATAACTCAATCCGGTATATGACATAAAAATAAACAAATTTAAGCTTATTATCTCTGCATCCTCGTAACGTTAGATCTACATATGAAGCTCCATATATGCTGAAAGTAAAGCACATTGAATGCGTTGAGACGTTAACAGTAGCAGTCAGGCGGTGTATTGACGCTACAGGGACCGAGTTCGAACAGCGACGAGGCCATATAGAACTGAGTCTTGTATTCTTCAGTCAAATTTGAATAAAATATACGTCCCTGGTTACTTTCGCAAACGCACACATATCTATAGGTATATACAGACACTATTTCAAGCGATATAATCTTACTGTATGTGCATAGTTCATTTCGGTTTCCTTTTTATACATATACGTATGTAAAATGATACTGCATTTGTTTTTAAATTATTCAACGGATGATAACAATGCGATGCGACCAAAAAAAAAACAGGGAAAAAGAATGGAGTCTACCTAATAGCCGTAAATTTTCATTTGTCATTCGTATAATATGTTAAACTTCTTCGTACAGTTTATGGAAATTGCGCGGATGAAAAAATAGTTTATTTTGATACAAATTGTTTTATATTAACAATTTTTATAGAATTTTTTTAACTCACGTTTTATATGAATGTACATAAATAATGGTTAAAAAATATAACAATTTTCAAATATTTTTTTCAGAAATTCATTTCAATTAAATTTTTAAATAGAACCATCAAATATTGTTTATCAAAAATACTGTTGAAAAATCATTTTAATTAAACTGCTTTTTATACAGAAATTAAGGTATAATAAGAATACAGGTTTATATATTTTAATTTCATGTTAATATTTTTACAAGGGATATCTCTGCCACACCACAAAATGTTATAAATGTTTAATAGTCGTTTATTGTTCACTTTTTTTGCTAAAGTACATTTCAATTTCTATATTATTATTTTCAAGAACAAAATTATAAAATATTTCGAATTCTGAGCTAAGATTTTAGAATATTACTATTTAAAAATAAATACTTATCCTTCAAAATGTACATAAAAAAAAGTAAATAATATATGTAACTATAAAACACAATAATAAAATTTAACAATATTAAGAATTAAATATTTGATTAAAACACGAATTAATCACAAGACCAATTTAATTATTTGTATAGAAATTTCTACATTAAAATAATAATCTTGAGAATTGTATATTGATTTGTAGTAACAAATTCATTCTAAACAGTTATGTTTTATTAATTATAACTTTAAATTTATACCTATTATATTCAATAATAATATTTATATATATATATATATATATATATATATATAGATATATATATAAATATATTGAAACCTAAATATGTGAGAAAGCTCAGGAAGGGACTCATAGGTAGCTGGAATAAAAATTAAGAAAATTTGTCAGAATGGCTTGGAAGAGAAAGGCATTTAATTGGTAGAAATGGAAATTTTTAGGAGAGGTCTTTATCCAGCAATGGATAAAAAACTGATGATATATATAGAATGGCCCAAATGAGATTAAAAGACTTAGAGATACATTTACTTGTTTACTATAATTAACTATTCTTCTGTCTCAATTGAGCCACCTTTTATATATATATATATATACACATACATACATTGAATTTATATAAATTCTAAGGTGAGTTATTATGAAATTTATAATATTTTTAGCTATGACATACAATATTCTCAATTTAACTCGCTTTGTTCTCGTTATAAATGCACTACATGAATATTTCATAAGAGCGCTAACAATAGAGCTTGACCACAAACAGCAGTATATAGGGAAATATATAAGAAAATGGACAACGTTGAAACAACGGCGTGCTTGTTTATGTCCTTATAATGCACAGTTATGATACTGCAGCATCAAACAAATAACATTAAACTGGCATGAATCGAATTAATAATTCAACATTTTTAAATTCAGAATAATGTGTATGTTCCTTTATTTAAAAGACGTTCACAAAGTTGCACTTTTTAAACTTTTTCTGTTTACATTGTATAATCTTGTTTAATTATTTAAATTCTGTTTCACTAGGTTTTTTTAACAAACCTGTAGATGATATTAAAATGTATTAGGAATTTAATAAGATAACTTTATCTTTTTGTGAATATTTTATAAAAAATAAACAGTATTAGTTATTCTAATTAAAATTATGAAGGAAACTAGAATCTTCAATGAATGAACGCAAAGAATATGTTTAGATTAAAAAAGTAGCAGAAATTCTAATAATGGTTAATTTAGATTAATATCAAAATAAAATGAAATTATAAATTAATTATATACAATTTAAGATGTTATTTTATGTTATTGAAATATTTTGTAAAATGATAACTATTTTTTTAAAAAAAACATTTTCTTTATTTATATAATTATACTTATTATTGAACATCTATTCGAAAAATAAAATACAACTACTTCATAACAGATTAAATCATATTTTTTTAATTTAAGACATGGAATATTTTTAAATATAGCACATTTAATGTTACATTAGGTTGGAAAAATATTATTATTTGTAAAAATACATATTCTGATATAATATTATTTAAACATTTTTTTAGTACATATCGTTTAATAATGAGAAATATAATTTTTTTTATAAATAATTTATGTCTTGTCAATAATCAATTAACTCTTTGAATGAGACAAACGTCTATAGGCGTACACTAAAAATTTTAATTATGTGCTTTCAGACTTTCGACAAAATCATTACTCGTGTACTAATAATGCCTTTAGGTACTCGTTTTTTTGTTTCATATTAAGGAATTGAGGAAAAATTTAACAACTTGCATTATCAAATTTTTATTTCATGATTTTTTTTATCTTTTTTAATAAAATTATTTTATTTCGTAAAATTACTAAACTATAAAATGCACATTGAATCAAATATTCTGAAGAATCATAAATCAATGAGATAATTAGATATAAAAAAATAATTAAGTTAATTAAAAACTAATTTGAGTTAAGTTGGGTAAATTTTTAAATCGTTAATCAGAATCAGAAACTGATAAAAAATAAACTAAATAAATACCATAGAGACTATTAAAAAAAACTTGATTGCTGAAAAAAAAATTTCAAAACTCTAATTTATAATTTCAATATAAGAAACCTGAGACTAAAATGAAATATTAATGAAATATTAAATTATCAATTTAAAGCGATTTTTAAGTTATTTTTCTTGATAGTATTTTGGTTTTATTACAAAAAAAATAGTATTAAATATATATTATGAAAAATATGTGAAGTTCTCTCTCTCTCTCGTTTTAAACTTGAACATATAATTATTTTTAATGTAATATATGGATATTATCGATTATAATAAAATATAAAACTATTTTATATGTAAGATTATTTTTTGTAAATGAACTACAAGAATTTTACTAATTACTCGAAAAACTGCTCCATCTATAATAAAATGATGTTACTACTATAATTTATAAATAAATATTATGTACTTTTTTTTAAATTACTCTTAGTTAAACGGTTAAACATAAATCTTTTTACTAATATAAATTATTTAAAGACAAATTTTAATTTAAACTTATGCAATTGCTTCATATGTGATTCAAAATATCAATTTCTTTACAAAACAACATAAAGTTTTCAATTACTATTCATACAATAAAATCACTTGAGTTCAAGTAAAATTGTATAAGATGAATAAATCTGTTATGATTTTTTTTAAATTAATTAAATGCAAAATCCGTTACTTATGTGAACCAAAACGTATTATATTCATATATTTTCATTAAGATAAAAGTTACTCCATACAAATGAAATAAAACGATTCAAATTCTTTTCCACAAAATTTAATTCAGTTTATCTGATTTTTCATTTCCGATCATTCTGTTTCTTGATCAAAGCGTATACATATTCTATATCGAGCCAGTTATAAATCAACCGTGTCTTCCATTCAATCAGATTAAATAAACAAGTTTAGATTCCAGTGTAACCACGAATGGTAATAAACGTGTCATCATAGACCGGTAGTCGTCTCATACCATGTCTCGTCTTCACAGATTATCATCTCGACAGAGAATATGCTAGCAATAAATTAATTCATACCACGACTTTGATTATCCACTTAGAGTTGAAATGTGCGGATGTGCTTTGGTACTACGATGCTGCTTACTGTCTTATCTGAGGTTCGTAACGCACAGAAGAGCAACAGAGTGGTGGTTAGAACATCGATAGTTGAACATAGTGGGTTCAATTCAATTATATACATATGTGTGTGTATATATATATATATATATATATATATATATATATATATATATATATATGTAATGTGTATATGTATCATAATTCTCAATCATTGGATTATTTTTACTTTGATAAATTGGTAAAAATGTCTATTTATAATTTCCGTCTTAATGAAATTTTGAATAATCTGTTTTAGAGCATATTTTTATCATATTTAAAATCCATATCTAAATTTTTAATAAGCTAGTAAATGCAAGTATATATATATATATATATATATATATATATATATATATATATATATATATATAATCTACTGTGTTCTCAATCTACTGTTGGTTTTTAAGGGTTCTTCCAAAATCTTCTACTTCGACTGATCCAATGTCTTCCTCTTTAATAGAAATATATATATATATATATATATATATTTATATAATATATTTTTCAAATATCAAAGCCCTTCATTTTTTGTCTTTTGAATTTCGCGGCTATGTACAAAGCGTTACAGAGCTCGTATCGGGCAACACTATACATCATTTGAAAGGTCTTTACATAACCTACAAAACGACGCTATGCATGATTAGTTTGGATACTGCGTTCAAAAGTTATAGACGTGTAAACATGGAGTTCACTAACGCCGAAGTTCGCGCTATTTTGAAGTTTTCCTTCGTTAAAGGCAAATCCGCTAGAGAAACGTTCCGTGAGATTAATAGTGTTTTGGGGGATGGTACTCTATCACTTCGAACCGCGGAGGAATGGTTTCGACGATTCAGAGCCGGTGAAAACGACACCATGGATAAGCCAGCCGGCGAAAGACCTGTGACGACGAATACCGATCAAATCATGGAAATCATCGAGTTAGACCGGCATGTGACATCTCGTGACATCGCCCAGGAGATGGCAGTTAGTCACCAACCCTGTCAGTTTTAAACCATCTGCAGAAGGCTGGATACAAAAAAGCTTGATGTTTGGGTGCCGCATGATTTGAATTGAAAAACCTTCTGGACCGAATCAACGTCTGCTAGATATGCTGCTGAAACGAAACGAACTCGACCCATTTTTGAAGCGGATGGTGACTGGCGACGATCAAAATGGATCACATACGACAATATTAAGCGAAAACGGTCGTGGTCGAAGGCCGGTGAATCGTCCCAAACAGTGGCCAAGCCGGGATTGACGGCAGAAAGAAGGTTTTGCTGTGCGTTTGGTGGGATTGCAAAGGAATCATCCACTATGAGCTGCTCCCATATGGCCAGACGCTTAATTCTACCATCTACTGCGAACAACTGGACCGCTTGAAGCAGGCGATCGACCAGAAGCGTCCAGAATTGGCCAAGAGGAAGGGTGTAGTGTTCCACCAGGACAACGCCAGGCCACACACATCTTTGGTGACTCGTCAGAAGCTACGGAAGCTCGGATGGGAGGTTTTATCGCATCCACCATATAGCCCGGACATAGCGCCAAGTGATTACCACCTGTTCCTGTCCATGGCGAACGCCCTTGGTGGTGTAAAGTTGGCCTCAAAAGATATATATGAAAAGTGGCTGTCCGAGTTCTTCGCAAATAAGGAGGGAGGGTTCTACAAGAGGGGTATTATGAAGTTGCCGTCTAGATGGAACCAGATTATCGAACAAAACGGCGCATATTTGAACTAAATCCGATCACTGTAACACTTTTTATAAAGCATTGAATAAAGAGCAAAAAAGCGGAAGGGAGATACTTGACAACATAATATTGTAGTCTTATTGTTAATATAAATTTTAGACATTTTTTTCAATAAGTCTAAAATGACTTATTATATTTGTGAAAAATTCGTCATGAAAATGATGTTGAACATCGTTATGTTGCTATCTTGTTTGTATTGATTTATAGTCAGGAACAGTAGCTCCAGTACATCTGTATTGTGTTGTATCCAATGGTTGTATGCATTTTAATAGGGTGAAACCATAAACATAGTACATACATATAATCAAATACACATACACATATCCGTCGTCATAAAAACATGCTACAAAACTAGGGTCACACAAGCGTTATGACATATTTACGATTTTATTTTTTCGGCATGTAACGGAGCAAATAATGCAGTCAGTAAAAATTATCTGCAGTGAAGATACATTATTTATTATCAATTTATTCATAAATACGACCACTTTCAATTATATGAACTGAATATTTTTTTTACTAACAGATTATACGTTTAATGGAAAAGCGAAACAGTTCAATGCGGTAATTTATTAATCTATAATTTTTCTTTATTGAAATTTACCTATTAGTATTTGAAATATTATTATTATTAGAACATGTTAAAATAAATACAAAAAAAAAACAAGAGTACATTGAAACACTCTTTTTCATTTTAAAATATAAATATTTTTATATTCTTAATTAGCAATCTTCATAAATAAACAAATTAGAAAAAAATTAGGTTATTAATATCATTAAAAACCTTTACTGAGAAAAATATTGAAATGAATATATTGGAATTACAAACCGAAACGCTTGTAAGGAGAAATAAAATTTCACCATTTAAGTCTAAATAAATATTTTAAATAAATAAATATTACTTTATATCAGATAATTATTTAACAGTTTGTTAAAAAAATGTTCTGATGACTAAAGATTTAAATCAACGTTATTTCAATCGAAATGTTCATGTTTTTTTTAAATTAATTCTCTACCTACTTCATATTTATATACAGAACACTCTAAATTGTATCGTAATCATCTTCATACACAATATAAAATATTGTCTTCATACAAAACATGTTTAAATATAAAAGTACATAAAGTGTAAACACACAACTTACACACGTACACATACAAATATATATATATATACATATGTGTGTGTGTATGTAGATGTGTTAATACGTGAATGTATGTACACAAAGGTTGAGTTAATTTCATAACTTTTATGTCGCGGAAGCTCGTAATTACATGCAGTATGTGTGAAAATTGTGTCAATAAAACAAGACTTGTTTTTCTGCTATTCCCGTTAGTACAATATCAGTGATAATTAACATGAGTCTGACGCAGAACTACTTCAAATAAGTGTTGTGGAACGATTCGAAGCTATAAACGATACGTGTGCATCATGTGTAAACGGAGTTAATAAAGTTTTTGTTTGATTGAAGTCACATCACTGAGTTTATATATCACATTTGTTTGCATATTACAATAAACTATTTTTATTATGTACTTTTCATATATACAAATACATACATACACCCTCACACACACACACACACGCACACACACATACATATATATATATATATATATATATATATATATATAGAGAGAGAGAGAGAGAGAGATTCATCCATATGTGACGCCTAGATTTATATTTTAATTAAAAGAAATTATACACTACCCTATACTTATATTTATTTTAACACATATTCGTCGGGTAACTTTTTGCACCGCCATTCATCAAATGCCGGCATTTTTTGACACTATCTGTAGAAATGATATGGTCTATATAAAACTAATGTAACTTGTTAGAAAACATATATTTTTCAGTGAAATCTTGGAAAATGATATAAAATTAAAACATTTTATATTCACTATTATATAGTATATCCGTATCTACTATTTTAAGTTATTATAATTTTAATTATTTTTTAAAAAGGGTAAAAAAATTAACAATAATACAACTAAATTTGTTTAGTTATTCGAACACCCGAGCGCTTAAACTTTGAATAAAATTCTTTTATACCCAATACCGACTTATACAGTTTTACTTTGTTTTTGATTACATTTGCGCCGTTATGCGATGCAACTGAAGCTAAAATCAGTTCTCTCATGGCATTATCTCTGTTTGAACACAAAATTATAATTTAATATACTACCAGAATTAAGAGAACAAAAATTAATTATTTCTCAAATAATATACAAATGACGAATTTTCGTCATTTGGCTGTGATTCAAATTCTCTGGAAGATGACGAATTTTCGTCAAGCGGATGTGAATATGTGTTAATTTAAAGCACAAATCTAGGCGTCACATTTGGCAGATATCTATATATATATATATATATATATATATATATATATATATATATATATATATATATATATATATACAAAATCAGTTATATAAAAAAATATAACTTAATGAATTTATAATTAATGATAAAAATGAGTCAATAAAACTGTAAGAAAAAATTAACAATTTATTTGTATTATCTTAGAAAATAACAAAATAACTAAAATATTTTATATTCACTATTATATATTGTATTCCGTATCTACTATTCTAATTTATTATAATTTTGATATATTTTTTAAAAACTTGAATTTTGTGTTTTTCATTTTTGAATGATTTAATGATTTATAATCACAAATATTTCTGTTTAAATTTCTATCATCATCAATTAAAACTGTTTAAAATGCTAACATTTTCGTCGCTAGATTTATTATATACATTTTGTTTAGTCATCAATTTTTTTTAAAATCAGTTTCACGTATTGATTTGTAAAAAATCTTAACACATATTCGTCCGCTTGACGAAAATTCGTCATCTTCCAGATAATCACCCACAGCTAAATTACGAAAATTCGTCATTTGTATATTACAGAGAATAATTGACTTTTGTTCTCTTAATTCTAAGTATATTAAATTATAATTGTAACCAAACAGAGATAATGCCATGAGAGAACTGATTTTAGCTTTCCCCTTCATACTGGCACATGTTTTGAACAGTACCATTCACTGAAAAATTATTATTTATTTGTAAAATTAAAGACTCAAAAATAATATACTTTATCTAAAAAAAAGAGAATAATAACTTTGTGTTTTTAAAAATTCATTTAAACTTTTTTATGAATTTAATTGTTTTTTAACTAAGGAAAGCAAAAAAAAATATATATATAAAGATAAATTTGTTTTATATCATTTTCCAAGATTTCACTGAATATGTGTTAATCATAATACTATTGATCACAAATTTCATACCATTAGAAAAAATGTGTGACGAAAAACAAATACAACATCTATTTTTTACAAATGACTAAGCATTGAGAATGAAATAAAATCTTTTTCCATATTATAAAGTGACCCAAATAAGACTGAAAAATAATAAATCATGGCAAGTAAATTAAGTCTAAACCCTTTAGTTTTATTTGTACCACTCTTTCTCTCTATTTATCTATCTATCTATCTATATATATATATATATATATATATATATAACTTTCACTCGTTTTAAAATAAATGCAAAATAATATATTCGAAAAGCTTCTTTGATTCATTTACTTTTTAATAAACAAAAATTTATCTTTTCATCTTATTCTGTCAATAAAGTAGACATTGTAGTATCTGATTCATTTAAATATCTCAGGATCACATTACAATCATTTTTATTATGTGATAAACATATTTGAAGTATTTTAAACGAAGTTTATAAAAAAATAAATTTTATAAAAAGAACAATTAAGGGATGTAATACGGTCAGTAAAAAAATGTACTTAATTTTTATGAAGCCTCTGTTTAAGTACTATGGGAAAATATAGTATCCGCATTTAATAACAAAAATGCGAAACACAAAATTCGAACAAAGGCTGCTCGTTTCATGTTAAATATACAATTTAAGGATAAATAAACTTAGTGAAATGATAGATCAGTTCGAATGGCAAAGTTTAGAAAGTAGATGGAACCTCACGTCTTTCATTTGCATATTTAAACTTTTGTATGGTATCCGATCTAGGGAGATTTTGATAAAAAAATAGCTTTTCTTTCTGTAATAGAAATAATCATAAACTAAAAATTAAATTGAAAAACGATAAAAAACAAGTTGGATAATGTTCAATCTTTTACAGAGGTATTTGGATGTGGAATGCTTTTCATTACAGTATTTCCTCAGTTAAAACTTTTAAAAATCAAATTAAGACTGGAAGGATTCTCTGCCACCGGATTTGAAAACCTAGTAGGAATTTTATTATTATTAAAAAATGATATTTTTCATCATTATAAATATTACCTATTTTTTCTTTCTATTAAGGCATTATACAATAAATAATTAAGTAAAAAGAGTGTTTTTGTTATATATTTTTTGATACATTATAATACTTTGGTATATTATTCTCTATTTATGTATTTTTTACTAAAACTAACCATTTTTAATATTTTTTAAAAAATGAATATACTCATAAAAATATTTTCAGACTTTTCTGACAAATAATTACTGTTTTAATAACTAATCCACCGAAATGTGATAGTTAATATTTCTTTGTTTAAAAATTAAAAACTAAAATAATGTTAACATGAAAATACATTAACGTCTTGTAATTCGTCAGTAGTTAAATAATTTCGAATATTATTTAATTTCGTTTTAATTCTCTCGCGTGTAGATAAAACAGTTACTTTTCAGCTTACTAATTGAAACTGCCGGAAAACAGTATGTTTTTCTACTCATATGAAACATCAAACTGCGTAGACGAACTTCCGAAAATTCGGTACAAATACAGCCATCCTGAACCTCAATTAGAAAACAGTGAACGTACGCAGAAGAAATAAACGTCGCTTGAAATCGCACTATGACGCCACCCTCATAGACACACACACACACATCACATTCACGTTTTACGACCGGTGTACGTTGTTTTAGTGTCACGCACTCGCTCCTGCCCCGCTCAGGCCCGTCGCGCGTGTACATTATTTATGCGTTGATTCTTGCTCGAAGTCATATAAGAGGCGACGCCGTTGTTTGGTTTTAAAAATGTCACAAGAATATGTACAGTTTTATTTATTGCGTAGCGCCTCGCGAATGTGTTCTCTTTTATACAAAATGGTAGTTCAACTATGCATATATACATTTATACAACAATATATATATATATATATATATATATATATATATATATATATATTTAATGCGTGTCTGTTCTAACTATACAACATTGTTGGAAAGTGGTATTTTGATGGAATTTTTTCATTTTATTTTATCATATAAGTTTACCACACGGGAAACATTACATTAATATATTGCATGATATCTCTAACAGTTAAAAATGTCTCGTTTTTACACACGGAAAAAAAACAGCAGTGGAATAGTAAAGCTGACAGTTGATGTGGAAAACATTTCATATGGTTTCGTTTTTTTTATTATTATTAACGCCGGCGTCAAAATATACAGTTCTTAACAATTTTCTTCAAAATTTATTCAGATAGAAAATGTGAGAAAAATCTTGTATTAAAATAAGACTATAATCATTAGTTTCATTTCGAAATATTGTTATGTTTAAAAACAAGATTGTATTTTATATACATTTTTGTATCTATAACTCAGATAAAAATTATAGATTACCTGTAAGTTACATATTAAATTTATCTTAAAAAACAGTGATTCATTTTTTGAATTTAAAAATGTGTCCAGTAAATTAAAGTGAAATAAAATTTGTGACATGTAAATAAAATACAGAAAATTTTATTATAAAATCAAGAAATTTTATTTTAAAAATAAAATTTTAATATTTGTTTTTTTTAAAAAAATAAACTCTTCTCCTCTAATAGAATCATAAATAATTTTATAATTTGACTAAAAAAACATGCTAAATAGAACAAAAAATCGAATAAATAGTAACATTTCTTCACTTAAAAGTAATAGAATTCTCAGATACAGACAAATAAACAAATACAGATATTTACGAGGGTCGTTTGATAAGTATGGTAAAAAAATAAGAAAAATTAAATTGAAAAATTTAATTAAATTAATTAATTAATTAAATTGAAGAATAAATAAATGTACCATACTAATCAAATGATAATCTGACCACATTATTTCAGTACAATGTTCTTATATAGTTTCTTTATTTTTAAGTCTTTGTTATTATTAAATAAATAAATGTTACAAAGATTACATACATAATTTATATTATTACGTACTTTAGTCATATTTTAAACAATAAAATATATTTATGCAATGTGTTATTCTATATTTATGTCACTATATATAGAAAATGTAATTTTATTATTTGATTGAAATAAAGTATTTTCCATAAACACCACAAGACATTGGAAAATGTTCAATAATTAGTTATTGTTTACTTTGTTTGTTTACAATTATATTAGGCCAATGTTTTAAGCAATAATAGGGAATATTGGCGATGCCATATCGTCAGAGCATGTTATAAAATTTAAATTTTATGACAAAATGCTCTAACGATGATGGCATTGTCATCAAAATGCGCATTAGCTCACTTTAGTTACAAACAAACAAAGTGAATAAATGATTATTGAACACTTTCTAATATTTTATGATTTTAGGAATGATAATTCATTTGTATGCTGTAATTTTATTTGAATGACTTTTTTTGAATTGATTATCAATATATAAAGTTATTTTGAATATGAAATTTATATAATCCGCAATATACAAATAAGAATATTAAAATATTTAAAAATAAATAACAAACATTTTTTTTACAGTACAAACATGTCAGTAGTCATAAAAACAATAATCATTGGCGTAGAAATAAAAAATACGTAACTAACTAAAATCTAAAATAACACTATATGAAATTTTAACATTTGAAATTTAAAATTTTATTTATACATTAAAGTACATATATATATATATATATAAATGAATTATATTTTTTATAAGTAAAAATGTTATTCTTGAGATAATAACGAGGCACCACTGCTAAACAACCTGTATTCACAGTGTCAAAGTTAGTCAATATCTTTGAGCGTTCTGTAATAGTATTTTATTTTAGAACAACTTTCCAGTCATATGGATATAAAAAGAAATTTGTAAAATGGCAGAAAATAATCCTTGGACTGAAAAATCATGGCAAAGGCCATGGACTACAGAAGAAATGATCGCTAATGCTTCAGATTGGAGTCTTGCTGGAGATGCTGGTTTATTATTACATTTACAAAAGTTTTCTGATGTAATGTAATATTTTGTATTTGTTTTTAAATATATTGCAAAATAATTAATTATTCCAACATATGTAAAGAAGTATGTATGAATGGATGTGTGTGTGTGTATGTATGTATGTATGTATGTATGTATGTATGTATGTATGTATGTATATATATATATATATATATATATATATATATATAATTGTGTATATAAAACATCAATTGCTGAAATCAAAATAAATAATATTAATCGTTAATTGATACATTTTATAATTTCTATTTTTTATTTATATGTATTACTAATATTATAAAAATATTTTATTTTGAAAATTAAAATTATTCTATTAGAAAATAAAAAATAAATCAACTGAAATTAATGAACTAAAATGAAAACAAAAAGATTTGATTCAAGAACTGAAATATGGCTATACACACTCTACTAAAAGTTTAAACAAGCGAAATAACCAGCACAGAGCAATAAAACATGAATATGCCGCAAATTATTTTAAAAGGAGGTAAAGCACTACATCTTCTATGACTGAACTCGTTATTCTTTCACACCCATATTTTTATACCCATCGTCTAACGGCTTTTCGTGTTAATGTACTTTTTGTCTAAGTGGATTAACCTGGAACACGAATTATGTGTTTCATGTCTAACAATCGTATCCATATATAACATTCTTCCTAATGTAGGACAGACTCACTTAAAAGGATTATTTGTTTATTCGAAATGAAAACAAACTTGTATATTTATAAAATTTCGATTTTCGTAATTAAAATTTATTATGCTTTTCATTTGAAATCATCGAAATTACATTTATATATAATTGGACACAATGTTTATAACCACTCATATATTTAATAAATTTGATTTTAAAAATAAATCTGAATTATATATATATATATATATATATATATATATATATATATACACATACACCCGTCCCTCAATTTACGCGGGACTTTTTTTACGCGAGTTTTTTTTACGCGGCAAATTATACCTCTATTTACGCGGGACTTTTTTACGCGATATTGATTTTCGCGGCCCTTTTTATACATGGTCAGATAGATTTCATTTTATATAATTTTTCATAGAATTTATTATATATCAGAGTGACCCAAATTCATACTTGAACGTATAAAAGCACGATATAAATATATAAATGTTGATTGTTTTGAATTACAGTAGCGATTGTGACACCGAATAAAATTTATTTACTTTTATTTTCTAAAACGTCATTATTTTTTTGTTAAGCTATATAAAATAAATATGTGTTTCTACAACTTTACTAGCTTTTATTTCCAATATTTTTTCTATTGTACTGACAGACTCAATTTACGCGATTTTCATTCGCGTAAAACAAATCCACGTGGAACGGATACTCCGCGTAAATTGAGGAACGGGTGTATATATATATATATATATATATATGACTATTTATAATTTCTTATACAAAATTAATACAATTTATTAAATACATAAATCAACTGAGATAAGTGTTTTCCTTTCAAACAATAACTCATCTATTATTTAATTACATATATGAAAAGCTTGTCATTTGTAATACAATAAAAAATATCAAAGGAATTAAAATAAACTAAAACTATTTATTTCAAAATAATTAAATGCAATATGATACAAACACACATACATGATAATATATATATATATATATATATATATATATATATATAATTACCCAAATGAGACTGAAAAATAGTAAATAATAAATGATAATAAGCAAGTAAATGTTGGCTTAAACTCCTCAGTCTCATTTGAGTGACCCTCTCTCTCTGTCTCTCTCTTTATATATATATATATATATATATATATATATATATATATGTGTGTGTGTGTGTGTGTGTATTGTATATAAGAGAAACAACCCGTTAAAACTCAGTAATCCGATAAAAAATTTCAAATCCGATTGTTGTAGCACCAACACACTCATTCGTTATTGTTTATGTGTATTCTGGGGTAGCGGTGCGGATTTTTTTCGCTTTTAATTTATTTGTTTCTGACATGCTCTTCCGCATTAAGAGTCAACGCAAGTCTCGTCTCGACAGGCTACAGTGTCGTTACATCATATTTTCATCATATGTACAATAGCGCTTTTATACATCAAAATAATATTACACATGAATATATTCTATAAAAAAATATTTATTTTTTTGTTATATGTATTTATTTTCCATTAATTATATTAGAATTATAATGATAATAATGAATTTTAACCTCAATACCACTATTATTGTGGTGTTGGGGTTAAAATTCATTTGTGTAAAGTGAATCAGCCATAATTCCAAAACAACAAATAGATAGTAATGATATTATTTTAATAAAATACGAAACCTAGAACGAATTTATGAAAAAAATGTTTGTATAGACTCATACAAAAGTAACACCAAGATTTGTGTTTTATTAAAGAAAATAAGCTATATACACAACCCTATACACATGTTTATTTTTAATAGAACATAAATCTAGGCGTCACATTTGGATGACTCTATATTAAACAGACATTTCATACTAGATAGTTCTTATGTAACGATGGAGCAACTTAGATGAAAAATCTGAGAAAAATGTCGTTTTTTAATACTGTATAACATTTTATTTTATTTAATAACTAAATGGCAATGTTTTTAAAATTTAAAAAAATGACATTACTTATATGTACATTTAATAGATAGAATTTGTACTTTAATTATTATTTATAATAAAAATCAGGTTATTATTTTTTTGTAACGATATTCAGGTGTGGAACACTCTTTGTTATAATATTTTATTCATTCCAACCTTTTCCCAATGAAAGTTATAAAATTGAGATAAAAGGTGCAACTATTAATTAAGTCAAATTACTATTTATTTAATGTTCTGCTATCTGATTTGTCATCTTAATCAAGCATATTATTATTATTGTTATAATATAAAGTAATTGATTGGTCTACATTTCGAATTATTTTTAGATAATTTGATTAAATGAAAAGATTTTTAAATAATATTCTTTGTTCTAATTAGAATCTATTTGGAATAATAATTATTAAAATAAACAATAGAAATTATTTCATTAAAAAAATAAAAAATTATTTATAACACTGTAAAAAATTATTAACTTCAGAAAATAATAAACAATATATTTAGCAATTGAAACAAAAGTGGATAAAATGTTAACTGCTAAGATACAATTGAAATTTTTTTGTAAAATTATATTATACTATAGATTTTTTTTAAGCGCGATAAAACTTTAAATTGAATCTCTATTGAAAGTTTTATCTAACCTAAAAAAACATTCTTTATCAAACCTTTATATATACATACACACATATGTATATATATAAAGCATGTTTTTAAGGTTAGATAAAACTTTCGATAGGGATTCAATTCAAAGTTCTATCAGACGTAAAAAAACACCTATACAATAATCATATCTGTCCAAAAACTTTTTTAACAAATTATATATATGTTTATATATACTCGTATATATACGAGGGTGGTCCCAGAAGTACCCGACCCAACAAAGAAAACACAAAAATTTTGGAAAAAATATATTTATTTTTCAACATAATCTCCTTTCAGCTCTATACACTTTTCCCAGCGATGTTCAATAAGTTCGATACCCTTTTTATAATAAGAACTGTCTTGCTCCTCAAAATACCCATTAACTTCCGACATCACTATTTCTTCATCGTTGGGAAATCTTTGACCACTGAGCCATTTTTTCAAGTTTGGGAACAGAAAATAATCCGAGGGGGCTAAATCTGGCGAATAGGGTGCATGAGGTAGCAATTCAAACTTTAATTCATTAATTTTGGCCATTGCAATAACGGATTTGTGAGCTGGTGCATTGCCTTGATGAAACAACACTTTCATCTTAGCCAATGCGGCCGTTTTTGCTTGATTTCTTCGCTCAAACGTTGCAATAAGTTCGCATAATACTCGCCGTTGATAGTTTTTCCTTTTTCAAGATAGTCAATGAAATTTATCCCACGCGCATCCCAAAAAACCGACGCCATGACCTTGCCTGCAGATGAAACGGTCTTCGCCTTCTTTGGAGCCGGTTCTTCCTTTTCAGTCCGTTGTTTTGATTGTTCTTTTGTCTCGGGTGTGAAGTGATGGACCCATGTTTCATCCATGGTTATGAAACGGCGCAAAAATTCTGTTTTGTTGCTGTGAAACTTCGCTAAACACTCAATTGAAACATCTTCACGACACTGTTTTTGCTCGAGTGTCGCGTTTGCTCGCACCCATCTTGCACACAGCTTTCTCATGTCCAAATTTTCAGATAATATGCGATGTACCGCACTTTTTGAAATGCCTAATATATCTGCTAGCTCGCGCACTTTCTGTCGACGATCATCTAGTACTGCTTTGTGGATTTTCTTCACCATTTCTGGAGTCGTCACCTTATTTGGTCGACCATTGCGATGCTCGTCTTGGCAGCTCGTACGGCCTCGTTTAAACTCTGCTACCCAATATTTCACTGTTAACGAAGGAGCAGACTCACCCAGAGTAGAATCCAGTTCAGTTTTTATATTGGTTGGGCTGAGGCCTTTCAAATAAAAGTATTGTACCACGTAACGATGACCAATTTTCTCCATTTTCACAAATTCACTGAAAACGTTCACTATTGATGGCTGCTAAACAAATACTAAACAACGTGGCGTCCTCAAACTTGAAACATATGCTTATAGATTATGTACTTTCTAATACAGTGATATTTTTCAAACAACTACCGCCATCTCTAGGTCAGGCCGGGTACTTATGGGACTACCCTCGTATATATATATATATATATATATATATATATGTATTATAAAAATATCTTCTATCAAACTATTATTAAATATATTTTCTTATGATGTTTATATTTAATTAAAACCTACAAATATTTTATTAAAATTAAAAATGAAATTAATATTCTTGTGCTATTATTAAAAAAAAAATGACCAAAAACATATGATTTAATTCTTTTAAATAAAAGTTGTTCTCTCTTATAACAAAAAAAGAACCTTATTTTATTTTCAATGAAATTAATTCATTGTGTAGTAATAGACATTGATTAATTCGTTGAGAATTGAACGTGGCGCTACTGTTTTTCAGTCGACGATTGAACAAGAATGTACATAGGAATGGATACAGGAAGAGAAGACTCATCCGTTCGGTCAACAGTCTCGATCCACGAGTCCGTGAACCACATCGACGTGTTGTGTATGTAATGTTATGGAGCGGTCATTGAATGGGACACACGTCGTTTGGGATTGGGGCAATAGTTGGCCGCAGTTAATTTGTCACCAGGATCGTTTCCAACTCGATCCTTTTATTTTGTCTTCTTCTATGTAACACTCTCCTATCTCACACTCACGACACGTATAACTGTACAGGTTGTTTCCGAAAATTTTATCATTTATAATAATTACTTTTCGTATAATTCTCCATATATTACTGAAATTATTATCATTTATAAGCCAGTTATACTGAAATGATTTAAAAACCAAGTGTCGTTATTTAAAAACATAATAAAAGTGAATGGTATAACATTTTATTATTATTTCAAATAAATATCGTTTTAATTATCTCTCTCTAGTGTAATGAATATTCTACTTAATTTCTTTACATAAATTTATATAGAAATCGTAGAATTTAAATTATTAATAATAATAACATAGAAATAAATAATCTATAAAACATTCCACAACACTACATACATAAATATGTAATTTATTTTAATAAATTTTTGAAACGAGGTTCATAAGTCATATTTCGAACAACAATTACAAGTCATAATACAAATAGTTTCAAAATTTTTGAAAAGATTCTAGTCAAAAAAAATTCTGAACATAACTTAACATTTTATCAACTCATTGAGATATAATCAAATGTAATTCTAAAATTCTTTCATTAATAATCGTGAAATCGACAATCAACAACTGACTACTAATTACTTTAGATATCAAAAACATAAATCTGTATATTTGTACTATTTTCCTATGATTTTAATTTGAGTCTATTTTTCAATAAATTTCTCAACTGTACCAAAATGAAAATCAATAGTTAATTAAAGAGATGTACCATTTATAATACTTAAATTATCATGATGATTTTTTTCTTCTTTCCTTTCGCATATTAATTATCGTTACCATTGAAACATATCAAAAAATTTATCAGATAAATACAACTCTTTTGTAAATGGAATTTAATCCAAAAATATAATTCTTAATTATATTCTATTCCAGATTGTAAAAAGTAATCGATTATACATAATTATAATAAATATTTATAATATTCTTTTACTATTAATTACAACAATAACATTTAAAAAAATCATTCTTACTAACAGAAAATTAATAAATTTAATCTATTTCAATTAATTAATTAAATCAGATTTTTCGTAAATATAATTCAATTCGCGTTTTAAAATACGATATCAATCATTTATTCTCCTTTATTTCAGAACCGATTTTTAAATTTAATTGCAAATAGAATTTCAATTTAAGAAAATGAAAATAAGAAATTTTATTCCAAGTAACGACTAATTAACTAAATCAAATTTTTTGTAAATATAATTCGTTTTCTTTTTAATAACGTGATTTCAATTACTGATTCCTGTTATTTGAGAACAGATTGTTAATTTAATTGAAAAATAGAAAATTGCTTGAAAAATGAAAACAGATATTTCCTAGAAATACATTGATTCGGTTTGTTTTTGTATCGGTCGTTGAATTTAAGTAAAGAAAAATCAAATTTGGAAAATATCAATTTTCGTGAATTTGTATGTCATTTTTTATGTGAAATTTTGTATATTGTCGATTTTTAACACATATTCGTCGGGTAACTTTTTACACCGCCATTCACCAAATGTCGGCATTTAGTTATATATATTATTTGAATTTATTTTTTTATATGAATTTATTTTATTATATGAATCTAAAATCAGTTCTCTCATGGCATTATCTCTGTTTGGTTAAAATTATAATTTAATATACTTAGAATTAAGAGAACAAAAATCAATTCTCTGTAATATACAAATGATTTTCGTCATTTGGCTGTGGGTGATTCTCTGGAAGATGACCAATTGTCGTCAAGCGGACGAATATGTGTTAAGTATAAAAATTTAATAATAAACTGTTAATTAATTTTTTGACTAAAAATCAATTCTTTTGATAAACAATAACCATTTTCTAGAAATATATATACATACAAGGATCGTTTGATAAGTATGGTAAATTTATATATTATTTAATTTAATTAATTAAATAATTCGATTAAATTTTTCAATTTAGTTTTTCTTATTCTTTTACCATACTTTTCAAACTACCCTCATATATATATATATATATATATATATATATATATATATATAATATAATATAATATAATATAAATATGATGATCAATGGCATAGTGGCATGCATCATTGCTCGTCATGTAGTAAATTGATCGAAGAGCCTCCCCAAGTTGAGAGTTGACAACATCAACTCGTAAAAAACATAACTGTCACTGAACTCTAACAATGCTAGCTCTGCTGAACTAGCATTGTCAAAGAAACTAAGGTCCTACAAAGATTGTAACATCGAAGAGTAGTATTAGTTGCAATATTTATATATATATATATATATATATATATATATATATAAAATTTAAATTATTTTTAATTGAATTTTTTCACACTGTTTACGTTTTTTATAATTATTATCGATTTAATTAATGTCATATTTAAATTGTTATTAATTAAAATATTTTACTACAAAAGTCAGATAAAAAAATAAATTTAAAAATCAATATATCAATACAAAGAATACCATTTATATAACAAAAAGTCCTTCCAATAAAAACGAATGTTTGCTGAGTTCTATAAATACATTAATGTAACAAAACGTCCGAGAACAAAACCAGATAAAAGATATAATTAAAGGGTATAAAATGTGTGTTGGTAAGTACGTAGAAGTATTTTTTTTGAAGCATCCTTTATATATATTTTTACGGCACGCTTCTTCTTTCTCTCAGGATGCTCCGTTTTCCGTCGACACGCAATCGACAATAGCTATGATCGTTAAATCTACCGACAACAAACGTTATCTTTAATTTTACCCTTTTTAAATGTGATCACTGACCCATGAGTTTTATACGTATCTCTTTTCGGAAACGACGATCGAGACAATTGTGTATGTTTACAGAGGTCGCACCCGCTTCGGACAAAATTAGTGTAAATTAATTTTATTCTATACGTGCCATTTGTCTACTTACTAGCAACTAGTAGGAACTTTTATTGGTTAAAGGCACGCAGTCATGAAAAGTTACGGATTTGTTTCATAAAAAAAAATCGAGTTTATTTTACTTTCGACAACATAGAGTAATAAACCTGTAATAAAATGTCTTTTTGGTTTGTACGAAAACAAATACTTGTAATCAAATTACAAAAGTACTATTCAAATACAGGTAATTGACTAATCTTTATTCTACATTTCTTTTTATGTGTATTTCATTAAAATAATACAGATATAAATGAATGTAATACATTTTTCAATTATTATTTTTAAAATATACGATAAATGTTTAAATATTAACAAATATTTAACTTTAATATCATATTTTTTGAACGTAGTATTGTTTCGCTTTTAAAACTTTTCACTATAATCTTTAACTGCAATATTATACTTTTTCTTCCAAAGTTCTAAAAACTTCTAAATTAGAGATTTAAATATAATTTCAATCAATTGATTTTTCAACAAAGCATAGTTTTAATTATATAATCTTCAACCATTTTGTCCTCTAAGCTTGACGATGAAAATTTCATACTCAGTTTTACAAATGTTATCTTTAATTTTTACAATTAGAGCCACATTTCCAAAAATTCTTCTACTGTTAAAAATTGTAGAAATTCTTTTTTGAAACATATAGTTGTCTCTCTCGAATTTACATTATTATTTTTATGATTTCGTTATGGTATATCCCATAGTCTGTTGTAAAATATTCCTTTATTAATGTAAACTCTAAATGTTAGTTCAGTTAGGAGAAATTAAAATATCCAATAATAAAAATGTAATATTTATTTAGTACAAATATACTAACAATTCTTATTTAGTTCTTTTCTTTAATACTATTTGTATATAAAATACGAATAGAACAAATAAGAAAAATATCCGAATACAGAAAAAACTTTATATCATAAAATGTTTCAATATCCTATATATTATTTAAATAAAATTTGAAAAGACAATTCACTTTAAGATCTTATCCAAATAAAACCTAATTTTTTATTATATATATTTTTTAATTTTGTTTTAAAAAGATTGTTTTTCAATCGTTAAAAACTAATAGTAAAAAATTAATTTTCAATAATTTTGTTGTACGAATTCAAACTTTAGTAAAACTTGAAAAAATAATGCTTGAAGTGAAGGACACATTGAATAGATGATGCTATGAATAAGAAGATATAGAATAGATTTTATTTTAGTAGTTTCTTAATGCAAAAGCTTTGATTAACATTTTTGTTAATTTTAAAGTCAACAAATTTATATATCCACTGAGTAATACTTTTTTAATTATTTAAAAAATAATTATAGATGTAGTTTAGAAAATTGAAATAACAACAAAATAATTACAATATTTATATGATTTTCTTTTAATAAATTATATATATATATATATATGTGTGTGTGTGTGTGTGTGTGTGTGTGTGTGTGTGTGTGTGTATGGTTTCGTTTTAAATAAAAAAACAAAGCGAAAATATTGCTTTATATTAAATTAACACAATTATTTTTCATAATTTCGTTGAAATCAAATCAGAAAAATTAATTTAAAAAATAGATATATAATACTTAGAAAACATTTCTGTTATATTCGAAGCGTTCTGAATGACTATGAATATTCATAGAAGAAGATTGCATAAATTTGAATTTATTTCATAAAGACAAGAAAACTTTTCTCCAGTACTTGTGTAAGTATTAATTACTCATCTTTCAAATGGTAGATTTTTACATATTTAAATCGGTCTATATTTATTCCTTGTTTGGTGCATTGATTTGTTTTTAAAAACTCTGTTTTCTTTTTGAAATTCTTTGTATATATAAATAACTATTAAAAAAATAAACAAACAACGAATAGCTGTTTAATATGAAACATGTTGAAATAATTACACGAAAATTAAAAAATGTAAAATATATTTTTTCATTATTCTCTCTTTCTAAAAATGAATATAGTATAGAAATATTTTTACTTTTGTATATTTTATAATCATTATTATAAAAGAAATTCGATTTTATATTGTATTTGAATTTCTTCAAATTAAATCATACATTTTAAGTTTAAATTATTATACTTTTCTATATTTTAATTTGAACTACTTGTTATAATTTGAATAATAAATATTCTTATAATATTTTATCACTAATTATAAATATGTAGAAGATCTTACAGTGACGACTTTTAAAATTCTATTTGATTAATATACAGGGCATTGAAACATTATATGATATAAAAATTTTCCTGTATTTGGATATTTTTTTTATTTATTTTATTCATCTCTTATATACAATTTTTTAAGATATTTATATACAATAAAAAAGTTTTTTACACCAATCCTATTTCTACTGTTAATATTATATATTCGAATTTAATTGTTTTTTAAACTTTATTTTTCTAATTTTTCATAATATATATGAAGATATAAATATAGATAGATAAATAAATAGATAGATATATGTATGTATGTATTTGTATAATACGTATATGTATAAGAATATGAGACTTTTTGGAAAATATAACCACATTAATACGAAATATTTTTTTTAAAAAACAAAAATATTTATTGAATGAACATTTTTTCAGTCATATTTAAGAAATTATAATGAAATTTTGCTAAAAATAATTCATTTTAAATGTATATATATATATATATATATATATATATATAAAGAGAGAGAGAGAGAGAGCAAGAGAGAGAGTATATTTAATTTAAAATACTATACAATATATTTATTATTTGAGGAATTATGTTTTTATTTTCATTCTTTTTCCATTTTTCGTAATTTTATTTTATTTATTTAAAACTTGTTAAAATTATTTTTATTCCACTTAATTGATTGTAATTGCAAATAATCATTTCTTGATTTATGTAATAAATAATTATATTACCAGTAATTTAATAAAGTTGATAATAAATAAATGTTTTTTAACTTAATATTGATTATGTATAAACATGTATGCATAGGTTATAAACGTATACATATACATAAACATATATATATATATATATATATATATATATATATATATATATATATGTTTGTATGTATGTGTAATTTTATAACCAGTCCCAAACGTTATCACGCCCTATTTCATGGAAAAAGCAGACAATTTCTGAAGACGCTACATAATCACCGCTAACGCGCGTCGTAATGAGCTTAATGGCCTTCAAAATGGCCACGTGGTGGCCAATGTCTGAATTAAAAGACGTATGTCAACACTAACCTGAGATATTTCTTTGAACGTTGTGTGGTTAGAGCCTCGTGTTATAGAGTTATGTGGGGAGCTTAAAAGCTCAACTTTATATATAACGGCACGGTCTCTGTTAGTGACGATCTAATTTATGGTTAACACTTGGCGGTTTAAGAAAGAATGTGGAACTTGCAAACGTTACGGGCTATTTTATTGATTTTGTATATATATATATATATATATATATATATATATATATATATATATATATATACTATAAAAATGAAAATTAAATAATCTATTTAAAAATTACTTATTACAAAATTTTAATACTAAATTTAATTTATTAATTCTAAAACCTCATATTGTAAAATATCTATACCTTAAATGTTAATAAATATATAATTAACGAGTTAAAATTTGTTCATATTTGATTGTTCCTTTTTGAATAAATAAATAATCAAATATAGAAGAGATAATTTATAAACTGACTTGAAGAATGAAAGGAAGAATTACAGATTTTAATATACAAAATGTTGATAAAATACCTGAATATCTAAAGATTGTCTGTATTTTAATAAATGTGATCTCATTTATAAAGATGAAAGCATGAAGTAAGTAAAATAGAAAAATACATCATATTAATGTATAAAATGTTAATTAAGAAAGAAGCAAATATTTTCCTTTTGCATTATATTCTCTTAATCTTTATATTAAATTTATAAATATCAAATATATTTCACATAATTGTTACTTCACATATTTGATTTCTCTAATTACATAAAGAATGATTTAATGTTAATTATTTTATCAAAGAAATGTATATCTATTTAAATGTTATTTATAAATATAGGATCATTCAAATGTGACGCCTATATTTGTGTTTTATTGAAAAGAAAAAATAAACTATACACATGTTTTTCTATTCACCTCCCTATACACATTTTCTTTTTAATAAAACACGATTCTAGGCATCACATTTGGATGACCCTATATAATAATCTTATTAAAAGTTTAAATAATTAATATTATTTCAAATTTGTAAAAAAATATTAAAAATCTATAAAATATTTTAATAGTGGTATTTTTTAACACATTCATCGTTAAATTATATAAAAAATAATTTCGTGTCTCATACTTATTAAATAAAAACAAAGATTACAATAATTTTTAAAAAAATCATTTTAAAAATATTTTCATTATTATAACTAAATATAATCTTTAATGATATATTTCTCATTTATAATATTTCAGAGAATCAATCTGAGTTAACTTTGTAGTAATATTATGAACATAACTATTTTCAGATTTATTCATTTTTCAATATTTTTTCTTGATTTTTTATAAGAAAAAACAGGTGCATATCTTTTATATTTCAAATGTACGAGGGTGGTCTCAGAAGTACCCGACCCAACAAAGAAAACACAAAAATTTTGGAAAAAAATATATTTATTTTTCAACATAATCTCCTTTATCTATACACTTTTCCCAGCGATGTTCAATAAGTTCGATTATCGTCCTCAAAATACCCATTAACTGCCGACATCACTTCTTTATCGTTAAATTTTTTCAAGTTTTAAACAGAAAATAACAAAGCGAATAGGGTACATGAGGTAGCAATTCAAACTTTAATAATTTTTTGCAATAAATTTGTGAATTGATGAAACAACATTTTCTTAGCCAAAATTTCTTCGCTCAAACGTTGCAATAAGTTTAATACTCGCCGTTGATAGTTTTTCCTTTTTCAAGATAGTCAATGAAAATTATCCCACGCGCATCCCATGACGCCATGACCTTGCCTGCAGATGAAACGGTCTTCACCTTCTTTGGAACCGGTTCTCCTTTTCAGTCCATTGTTTTGATTTTCTTTTGTCTCGGGTGTGAAGTGATATGTTTCATCCATGGTTATGAAACGGCGCAAAAATTTTTTTGAGCTGTGAAACTTTAAACACTCAATTGAAAGTTAATCCAAATTTTCAAATAATATGCGATATACTATTTTGAAATGCCTACTATGTCTGCTAGCTTACTTTCAGTCGACGATTTACCGGTTTGTGGATTTTCTTCACCATTTTCGTCACCTCATTTTCGAACGGCCTCGTTTAAACTCTGCTACCCAATATTTCACTGTTGTAAACGAAGGAACAGACTCACCCAGAGTAGAATCCAATTCAGATTTTATATTGGTTGGGCTGAGGCCTTTCAAATAAAAGTATTGTATCACGTAACGATGACCAATTTTCTCCATTTTCACAAATTCAATGAAAACGTTCACTATTGATGGCTGCCAAACAAATACTAAACAACGTGGCGTCCTTAAACTTGAAACATATGCTTTATAGATTGTGTAATCTCTAATACAGTGATATTTTTCAAACAACTACCGCCATCTCTAGGTCAGGCCGGGTACTTATGGGACTACCCTCGTACAAATTGTGAGCAGTATTTATAAAAGTAAAAAAATATTTTAATAACAAAGATGAACAATAATTTGAACTTTACTCTATATAAACATTTCAGTGAAGATAACAGGTAATTTACAAAATCAATAACACTAAAATTGAAAATTTGTTCAAACCAGTTTCATTCTTTCAAAAACGAAATTGGCTAACCGAACACACATCAAACATAATACATTTTAATAAATCAATTAATTAAAATAAAGGGAATGTTACGTGGTCGCTATATATATATATATATATATATATATATATGTGTGTGTGTGTGTGTGTGTGTGTGTGTATGATCAAAATGAGATCAAACACTTTTAAAGAATTACAAAAGCTCTTGCGATAATATTTCAAACACTATCGTGGAACGAAACCAACAAAGTATACATAAATAAACACACGCCTCTTCTAAAATTGCATCTTTAATATATTACAGAAAGGCCACAATTTTTGTACAAAGTAACCGAAACCGTTACATATATAAAGGCAACACCGTGACGTGTCGAAAGCCCTTTATAAACAATGCATCTATTTACGATTGGGACTACGAGAACGGAATACGCATACGTTTGCCTTGAGTCGTGGCCATCTTCCAGATTCATCGTATACCGACCACCACTTAGCAGGACTATAACAGCTCCCAAGTAGTCAGTCTATGTACGAAGAACGCCCTCTAGCGTAAGCGCAGAGTAGTATTACTTGCGATTTATAGATGGATACGATACACATAAGAATCGTGTATTATTCGTAATGTACGATATTTTCATGTACAAATATTGTATTTCTTATCACCTTTACGCATATTATTTTTTACAGGATTCAAATCCATTTTTTAGAATAACATACGCACTTTTCTAAACATATTTAACACTAGAACTACCGATGTTAAATATATACCTAGTTTTACCGCACTCGTCAAATTGACGTATTTTTGATCATGGCTTTCATTTTAACTTTTCACTTAGTTTATGTAAATAAAAGAATATAATTTAACAAAAACAACACTTAATATAATAATTCATTAATTATTAATACAAAAAAAAACAAACAAAAACACTTTCTATTTGCATTTATATTATAGCACATTTGATATGTATGGAATAACTATGAATCACATATTTTACAAATACATGTTATCTGTGATGAACACTTGCCACAATTATATTTGTCAATTCGTAAGCGAACACTCCTCTCGCTTTTTTTGTCGAAACGAATGAATCTCATAATTTCCGAAAATCTGTTTCTACTCATAGTTTCGGCAAAGAAAGAAGGTCCCCATTTTTTGGACCACAAATACGATAACTTCATGTTTCTTGCTTCTTAGGCTCCTAGAGCATACAAAATGGCTATAAAAGCATATAATTCGTCCATAGTAATTTTCCAGTCGTTCTGTAAAATGTTTCTGGCCTGTAGCTCAGTGCAAGCTTTTATGTGGCTCATAATTCTATTATCAATTATAAGCCGAAATACACTACTAACATTACCAAGCATAATGTTTCGCTTCGCATAACCAGTTGGGCCTGAAGTATCCTTGAATATAGTATGTAATGGCAATCTACCAACACAACCATTCCCTAATTCTTCCCATTCAGTACCGTCGACAGCAATATCTTTTTGCTGTCTTGGTTCGGTTTCTGTTTGGCTATCCGATTCAGTATCTGAACATATTCGCAATCGCTTACTGCGTTTGTGGCTATTTTGGGGAATTTCATCTTCACTCCTTGAATCTTCACTTTCATATTGATCTTCACTTTGTTCAATATCTCGTACTTCAATTTCATCCTCAGCTTCTTCAGAGTCTGAAAAATCAGTTTTATTTTCCACGCAAGATATGTCTAAATCATTATTACTTGAATTAGTATCCGAACTGTCTTCATTTTTACCAGTGAGTTCTTTGAATTCTTCGAATAATTTTTTGCTTCCTGTAAATCGTTTCATTGTTGCCTAGGATTTACAAGAAATAAATTTGAATTTTTAATAAAAATATGTTCATACTTTTTTCCCAGATTGGACTTTTCACAGATTACACTTTGCACCAAGAACTTTATCACATTAGAAGTACAACTGATAATGATTGCAACCTATTTTTCATATGAAAAATGTACTTAAAATTTTTCCAGGAAATGTCTGAAAGCGATATATGTGTATGCAAGGATGGACATCAATACGTATTTACATTCACTTGAATATAAATTATTATAAATTTTGAGATTGCTAATGTCGTCAATTTGACGTGTCTTGGTATAAATAGGTATAGGTCATACTAATTATGGAAGTTAAAGTAGCTAAATGGAAATTGAATAGGAATATTTAATTGTTCTTATATTTCATTAAAAGTCGTCATAAAATTCTAGAACAATACATAAATCATATCGAAATTTTTAAACACGAAATTTGAAAATCGTCAAAATGACGCTCTTGGTAGTTCTAGTGTTAATAAATTTATATCTTATATATTTCTATGTAACGGATTATTGTGTTAAAATGTTTTATAAACCTTTATAAATTAAAGATCAGTGAAACACTTGTAAAAATTCTCCAATTGAAAATAATTTTAAAAACAAATTTGAAAACATAATAAATATTAAAAAATTGAGATTTTATAAAATCGAAAATAATGGAACGGATATTGGAATTATAAAAAAAAATAATTACTAAACAGTTCTTATGGGATAGAGAAGTAATTCTTTTCTTACAAAGATAAAATGATATTTTTCTTTCATTATTAAAATTGAATTTAGCACAACTTACTTTACAACTCTTCGAGTTAATTTAATAAAAGATTCATCTTACATAACATTTATTTCACTGAAACCTTGTATTTCTAAAAATGAAAAAATAAAACTACTTCTGTTCACTTCATTCAATGCTTTGAGTTTTCAACTTCGTCATACAAACACATGGTTCTTTTTGGAATCAGTGTATCTCCATCAGGCATCGTCTATAAATGTTACATACAATCTCCTAAATGAACAACACTCTTGTGTATATCCATTCTCTTCGTACTAAAGTCAAATAGAAATATCCTTGTTTAGCTACTCCAGTCGTATAATCTCAAACGTTGTACAGAAAACCGTTCCAACTTACAAACACGTAACTGACATGGCAATCTGTAATTTCTTATCGGAGCGCACAGTTTGAGTTTCAAGTTTGTTGTTTTTGTCTCGACGATACAAGTCTGCGTGGACTTCGGTTTGTTCGAGACGACATATACATGACACCATGTAAGAAAACTCATTAGCGAAAAGGAACACTTTTTGTTCAGTTCAAGAAACGCGTGAGACGTTACCGTGTTTCTGGTAACGTTGGCGAATTAATTATCGGCATTTTATTTTTCCTGATTGATTCATCGGTAAGTTCGTATGAAAATGTAGCGTGAAATTCTTTTCTTATATTTAAATTGTGCATAAATTTCATCCATTTTTTTGCATAAATCTATTCTATTCTAGAAATGTTTTCTTTTAAAATTCTTATTTTCGTATATTTTAATGTGATATATATATATATATATATATATATATATATATATAAGATCAACTCAAGGATATTTTTTCAATATTGTAAATATTAATAACCATCCCGAAGATTACCACTTTTTCGTGACGAGGAGATTTGTATGCTCCGTTATAATACACAGGGACTCACCTATTTGAACTCGAAACATTTGATCAAACGTGGGGTATGAGGGTGAACGTACAAAAGAGTATGGAGATCTTATTCCATCCTGCTCGAATTTGGAATTCGTATGCTCGATTCATTCATATTCAACGGACCCCCATTAGGTTCCACAAGAAGTGTTCCAGAATTGTTACGAAAACTGGAAAACTCGCTGGAATAAGTGTATAGATGCGGGAGGACTAGTTTGAAGGGGATCGCAGCGATGTACCTTAATTTTTAAATATACTCGATTTTTGAATTTTGTCGCATTACTTAATTGTCTGACCTCTAATTCGAACGTACAAAAGAGTATGGAGACTTATTCCATCCTGCTCGAATTTGGAATTCGTATGCTCAATTCATTCATATTCAACGGACCCCCATTAGACTAAGTGGATGAGGTCAAATACCTCACCGTCATGCTCAACATGGATCTGACCTTCAGGAACCATATTCAATATGTGCTTTTCAAGGGCCAGGTATATTCTGCAGGCTGTACCTGTTGCTGAATAAAAAGTCCTAACTGTCTCTAAGCCAGTAGTTCTGAACCTTTTTAGAATCACGGAACACACAAGATTTTTGCGAAACACAGTCCTAAATTAAACCGTATATATATTTTTTATATTGTATCATAAATAAAAATCACATACATAACAGTTTACATATCAGTCAATAGTAAATAACAATCAGTAAATGAAATTTAAAAAAAAGATTATTTTCATAATTTTTTTAATAGGATATTTGGGCCTGATGATTTTTACAAATGTTTTCAATATCTGGTCTTATATGTGAAATAGCTACTTTCATTTCCTCTTATTATTTGTCAGTCTTTCACGTTTCGTTGTCTTAATATTCGTACAAGTAAAGACGATAAAACTAAAAAATGACTTTTGCTTTTTCGTTTTAAAAACTATTTTAATTTTTCACTGATTTTCAAATTTTAACAGAACACTTTCTCTAAGTTCACGGAGCATCAGTGTTCCGCGGAACACTGGTTAAGAACCACTGCTCTAAGCAGTAAGCGTATACTCTATTTCAGTTTTATTCTACCTATTATGACGTATACGAGTCCAGTTTGGGTATTTGACCCCAATAACACCGATGCACACTATTTTGTACAAAACACCACTCTTAATTATAATCTTCAGCTTCTAACTATTGACGAGTTTATCCATCAGTAAGCTCGTCAGCTGTAAAATCGAGCTGAAATCAACAATAACGCACTTATTCGTGTGCTCAATACAAACGACCTTGTTGCTGAGCATTTTAAAATCAAACGGCCCCATCTACATGTGCTGCTGAAATTGATTAACAAGTTTTAACGAAGCTTTCATACTTACCTGGCTAGTAAGAGTTTGCCTTAGTGTGTAGCATGGAACTTTGATGGCCAAACGATATAAATCAGTCCCACTAGAAACTCAGAAAATTCTCCAAACTTGTGTAGCTTCCACTGAACTAAAAGCCTAGAGTATTTGAGAAACGAGAGTTGTTACCTCTTTTACGAGGCAAGTTGTCAAAAACTATAGATTCCTTGGAACTCCAATCTAACGTGTGATATATCTCTTCTTGATTATATTTGATATGACTAATATCAACATTTCTAACATAATTTCACTAACTCAAAAATATTTAATCTGTACGAAATATCATTTTATTTTATAATACAAAATTGAAAATTTTGGCACAATTCTCAATTTTATAATAATATAGATTATTTAGTTTTAAAAAGAAAATAATTTTTAAATATTATTTATATATATATAAAATAATTTGAAATACAATATTCAGTTTTCTTTTTTGTTCTACAAAGTAATTATTTCAAGTGTCATAAAATGAATTACTTTATATTTTAAATAAAAAATAGTTTCTCAATATGAATAATAACATTTTTTTATTCTAACTTATATAATGTAAATAAATTTAAAAAAATGTTATAAAAGAAATACGTAATAGAAAAAGATATGATGTATTCATATGAAGTCTCTAAATAAAAATTAAATTCAAGATCTTTATAAAAACTTTCTTCCCTTTAATTATATTTTAATACTTTATATGCAGTCTAGAAATGTATTTACATTACACAAACAATTTATATTTCGAATCGTTTGAATTAAAATGTTCGCGGAAAATAATTGTATAAGTCGTTCGAATGAATGCTAGAGACGTACAGTGAAAAAAAGAGAGAGACTTTTTCAAATAATAATTTTGCTGTGACATTTTTATTACGTTTACTAAATGCACAAACACAAAGAGGGTAACAGAAAAAAGTAAACGTAAAGTTTTATTATTGAAGGTAAATTCTATAAAACGTCCTCACGTCTAATAAAACGCAAACACTGTTGCGTTATTGCAATTACAATTAAGTCGATGGATTTGCGAAAAGAGAGTGTGGAAAAAGAACATTCGATTGAAATTGATTTTATCGACATAAATATGTATACAAGGATTTTCGTCAAGAGTAAGTACTTTAAATAAATGAAAAATATTTTGTCACAAATGCATTTTATGTAAAAAGCTTTTGAACGTTTATAATTAATTATAAATTTTATTCGAATTCTAAGAGATAGTTAGATTTTAATCAACATAAAAATATATAAAGAAAGAAATATTTTAAAAAAAAATAAAAAAAACATTGATTTTTATATCATTTTTCGATTATTTTTTTGTTAACTAAAATCATCAAATCAAATTTTATAGAATCTTTCTTGAAAATTATTTCATAATTATTTTTTTCTTATTTATAAAAAATAATTTTGTAAACATACCGATTTCTAATTTTAAAAAATACATTTATTAAGATATTTTCTATTGTTACTAACTTTAAATATGCCATTTGTTGATCATCCCTGAAAAATGTCACCTAAAAAATAAAGTAAATTTGACAAACGAAAAAGTATCATTGCAAACGAATGAAAGAATAGCAAAAATAAGCGAAATTTCTTCAAATCAACTATTTTATTAATGCAAACAGGTACGGCACGTGAAGGGAAATGTTTAAGGTCAGCACTGTTTTACATTCAGAGCCCTATTGTGTCCCTTTCATTCGATTACGATCTGTATTGATACTTTGCTTGATCGAAAAAAGCCAATCGACCACAAATCAAGCTTTATTCTCTTCGAATTTAATATATTCAATTTAAGGTAACGTAAGAAAGCTTTTCTTTTCGATACTTTCAGAAAGCTATTTACTACCATCGATTAGTTTTCGTCGATAATGAAACATACATTCTGTCGATTCTTTTGTAAATGTAACTAATTTTTTTGAAATATCTTTTGTGTGCTTCTTTTCTTTCGTATATTTTCTCGTAAATCAATTCACAAGGATTTCATTTCATTTGATTTTCAGTTCAAATCAAATTATTGTTCTGTATAGATGTTATGCAGTAAAAAATATGTATCATTATCTTATTAGTTTAATTAAATTAATCTGTGAGTTTCATCAAGTTATTTTATTGACAGTTCAATCAATTGAGATTGAATGTAAATTAAACAAATATAAATTCATACATTTTTTTACCGAGGAATTTCATTTAATAATGTTTCTCTTAATTTTCTTGTTATAAACTGAAAGATATTTTTATATACAATGTTATATTATTTTCATAACTAACACTAATTAAAATTAATTATAATCTTAAGAATGATAAATAAATTATTTAATAATATATTCAAGTTCATGTTATTAACAACCAATAATAGAATGATAATAAAATATGATTTATATTAACTCCTTAAAAAAACTACTATCTTTTATGAAAGATTGATTTTTCTCCAACTTATTTTTCATAACTTTCCAATTTAATTTCTAATTTATGATCATTTCTACCATATAAAAAAGGAGAAAGTATTCCATTGTTTATATTATCATCAGCCTCATTCTATCTAGTGTTAAACGAAGATTTCTCCCAAAACTTTCCATATAAACCGATCCAATGTCTTTCTCTTCTAGTCCATTTTATAATGTCTTTTCTAATTTTCTAATATCTCTGCCTGAGTCTATTTACATCTCTAGATTCACAATTAATTATTTCTCTTGTCCATCGGTGATTTTCAGTTCTTTCTACAATATATAACCGGTTAAATTCAGTTTTAAACTTCTGTTTTTGCTATAATGTACAAATTTTTGTTTTATTTCTGATCTACAGCTTTTCTGTCTTTACATGTTCTTCAAATATGCATCTTTTTATGCTTCTTTCTATTACATAGAGCTGCTGAATTATTTTGACATTTAAGACCATTATTTCACTGACATAAATAAGAACAGACATGATACATTGATCAAAAACTTTTTCTTTAAACATAAAAGAATATTTGACTTTATAATATGAATTATTTTTCATATATATATATATATATTATTTAAATAATATAAAAAAGATTTTGATTTCATATATATATTTTTTATCTTCTGTTTGCCTAAAATGTATTATTTTGTTGCAAAAAAACATCACAATCCTGTAAATTAAACTTGCATGTCATATATTCACGTTACGGTTATAACACCGTAGGTGGTCACAAGTAAGCTTTTTGATTGAAGAATCACAACAGGGAATCTGAATATTCAAAGCTCTGAAGTACAAAGTGGTAAACTGTATGATTCTATAATTTAAATTTCTCGCGTTACAAAATATATTATATTTTATAGAAAGGATTAGAAAAATATTCACTTCGTATTAAATAATTATATCTTAATATTACTATCACTTCTATAGTTTTTATAACTAACTGTTTTTATTGCATTTAATGAATTGTACAGAACATTGATAGAAATGCAGTCAAAGGCATTTTAAATAACAACAGTTCATTTTCAAAATTTAAATCTTTTTTAAGAAAAATCTGTTAGTCTAAAAATATATAAATTTTCAAGATAATAAAAAAATATAAAAAAGACTATTTGTTAAAATTTAAATATTTATTTCAAGTGTAAAAACATTAAAATCTTTTTCAAATCATTTAGTTCAAAACATTTTTAAACTTCTTTTTTTAACTTACTTAATGTTTTTATTAGTATTTTTTAACATAAATGAATTTTCATACCCAACACCACAATATATTATAAATTATTCAACAATCACCTATTATTTACTTTGTTATTTATAACAATAATAAATTAATGCGTATTTTGAAGGCAATTCCAACATCGTCAGAGCCGTTTTGTTAATAATATATTTTTATATTTTATCCTTCTTTGCATGTAAATTAATATAAAAGGCAAATCGCGTTTTAAATCATTTCTTCCTTGTAATAATAATTCATTTTATTGCTATTTTATATTTATTACTTTCTCTTATCAAAACAATTACCATATATCCACAATATAAGCAAAAGTATTTTTCAATTAAAACTAAAAATATATTTATTCGCCTTATCCGTTTTCAGTGATCGCTTTTATATCCGCCATAAAATTATTTCTAAGTAAGTCAAGAAAACGTTGAAAACGAATATTGATTTACAAGTTTTTTCCTCGTACTTCACTAGACTTTTAATCAAAGTGTAAACGTCTGAGTTGTTTCAATTAAATCAAATTTAATTATATTCTCGTACCTGATAAATTAAAATGTGTCAAAGAATTAATCTACATCATAAAATTCTTTTCAGTCTTTCGTGTAATTTTTCAGATTTTATTGAATGCGAATTAAGATACTCTCCGACCAGAGAACCTCTTAATAAATTTTCGATATGTCATTCTATGTCAAAAGTCTTTGAATATATTTTTTAATGAATTTTTATATTTTATCATTGAATCTTCTATGTAATCTGTTTTTAATATGCGTTTTATATTACTCACGTGTTTTATATTTTTTATTTTGTAATATAAATAAAATACTATTTTTAAATTTCCAATCACCCATGTATACATACATATATATTTTATACGTATATGTATATATATATATATATATATATATATATATATATATATATATATATATATATATATATACGTATGTGTATGTAAATGTGTATGAAAGAGAAAGACAGGGAACGCTTGTAAACAATATATATTTTATAAAATGAGATGGATTTTGTATGTACTATATAGTTGCTATTAATAAAGTTTATATAAAAGTATGAAACATAAACAAGCTATTTATATAACATTCGTCCTCTCTATAAATCAATATCTGAAAAATAATAGCAGAAGTTAACTTAATTTTAATTATGATAAATATAGGGTGGACGAATTGAAACTGAAATATAATAAAGAGTAATAAATAATAGTAAGCAAATAAATGTATATCTAAAACCTTCAATCTTATTTGGACTAGCCTATATTACAATCAGACAGAAAATCACTATTAAAATTTTGTACGAGTGATTTTATCTAATCAAAAGTAAAAAGATATTTTACATTTATATAATTGTATTTTACCTCACAGAACTTTCACTAAAAATAGTATGAAATATGAATTAATACAAATGTTCTAATAGACCCTTTCATTAACAAAAATGAATATTTGAACAAAGAAATAAAATCATTCAAAAAAATAAAACTGAATAATTTTTATAAGGTACCAAATTTTGGCTAATTAATGAAAACAGCATATTCACATTTCGTTGTTAATATCTCATTTTTTATGTAGAATATCTAGTTTTTTAACGTGCTTAAAAGCGTTTGAGTTTTATTTATTCTGTAAAATCAAAATCATGTTCAAGTTAATTTATTTTTAAAAATTAATAAATTAAAAAAAATCAAAACTTTTAAATAACTGGAAAAATGTCTTCCAAAATTATTCTCAAATAATAGAAACATTATATTTATTGATATATTACATGTATTAAGAGATACTTTCTTGAAGACATTCAAACATTTCTTAAAATAATTATTTTACTTTTTATGATTAATATTTTTATATTTTTCTTCGTATTATAATTTTTTATTTTTCTCTGATAAGAATTTATTTGTGTAAACTAATATTGAATTTTTAATACAATGTTGAAAATAACAGATTTTTCTAATTAAGATAAAATATTCTTTAAACTAATATCAAATATTTATTATATAAAGAAGAATTTGTGTTTTTTTGAAAAAAAATAATATTAAATTTATTTTGCTAAGATATTTGAGAATTTTATTTTTATTTTTTTAGCAACAAAACTATAACAAAATCTAATAAATTTATTTTAAAAATATCAAATAATAAATAATCTAATTAAGATATTTTTACTTTTGATTTTATTTTTAATCGCCTACATATTAAAACGAATGAAAATACCATTTAAGAGTTTTTTTTATTTCTGAAATAAAGAAATAAATAGAATTAATACACAACTGTTGAAAAATTCACTGTGGGAATATATATTTTGTACCTAAATGATATATATATATATATATATATATATATATATATATATATATATATATATATATATATATATATATATTTGTGTATGTATGTAAATGTGTGTGTATATATCGATAAATCGTTCAATGAATAGCTGAATACACGAATATTTCGATCAGTACAATTGAGTGATCGTAATGTTCAATCAAATTCGTTCGAAGATTTCGATTTGTAAGTTGATGAGTAATTGGTTGAGTGCTATACGTGAATGGATGCGGGCAGTAGGAATGGACAGACAGCCAGTTAATCCGAAACGTCTGTACTGACGAGCCGTTATATCTCATTCGTACACCGCAGATGCGAAGTTGAATAGCACTTTTATCAGCTACGGTCTCCTGTGGCCCGTAAAACCCACGCAAAACGAGCAAAAATTACGAGGATAAAAGCGAGACTCTGATGAGAACGTTCAGATTTAGCTTGTGGACAATTATACGATGTCCGTAAATCATATACACTTGTGTGCTGCTGTTGGCTTTTTAACGTTTTTAACCCTTCATAGACCACATTCAATTTAATTAAATATATATACATATCGTTTATATATAAAAGCTAAATTTATCTTTCCAACATTTTTAAATATTTTTTTAAAAAAATAACAAACTAAAACATATTCTTCATTATTTCAATTAATCTATAAAAACTAATATTTAATTTTAAAGTTTAAATGTAGTTTAATACATTCTTACAAATGTTATTTCAAATTTAATATTTTATTTATGAAAACTATAAAAACTAATTTATTTTAAAAGGTCTCTTTCTCATATTATTTCTTTTATTATATCTGAGAAATGTACAGGAAAAATTTTAATTGAAAATTGAAAACATTCGAAAGCAATATGGCTTTGTCAACTTTAAAAACCAGTTTAAAATTTTCTGATTATATCTTATCAGAATAAAGGCTATATTAACAAATTTATAATATTAGGTTGGCAAGTATCTCCCTTCCGCTTTTTTTTTTGTACATAGCTGCGAAATTCAAAAGATCAGAAGGCGGAAGGGAGATATTTGCCAACCTAATATAAATTCTAATATTCTCTTTTGATAATTGAAAAAAAAATTTAATAAATAAAAAACATTTCCTTTTTTATTTTTAAATATTAATAAATTCAACATACTTTTGAATTAATTATTTTACATCCATTTACTATATTATAATTTATTTCAAACTTTATATCATTTCCACTAACTTAGTTTTGAACCATTTTCTAAATAATAAATTATTCAAATGTTTTCGATTAAAATACTACGAATCTCAAAATTCAAACATTTTACAGTAATTAATATCAAACAAATATAAATTATTCTTTTACGATGATATTTTTTCCTGAATTATCTTTCGAGATAATTTCAATTCTTGTAAATACAAACCACAAAAACATATACTTATTTAAATTTCGAAACTGGCAAATCATTTCACATTTTTTTAAAAAATTTTAGTCCCCTAAAATAACGATTATTAAAAATGTCAGTCTTACAAAAACTTCAATTAACGTTTCATAAAACAAGTTGATTTGATTATACAACAAAAATGGATGTCTCGAACTGTGTACTTTCGAGAAATATAATTTTGAAATTCAGTGCATACATTTACCTGAATAATATAACGAAGTTGACAATAGAAACGGAGGAAAAGTTTTCCATATCCAACACGTTCATTAATATTAAAACGTTTATTTTATTTTCAGTATTCTGTGTAGATTATAAATATTTGTCTTTAAGAATTATTAATTAAAATCGGTTAGGTTTCACGTACAATATATATATATATATATATATATATATATATATATATATATATATATATATATATATATATCTATATAAAATATATTTAATATTAATCATAACGTAATTCGATAGATTCAAGAATACTTAAACAGAGTCAATCAAAGAATAAAACATAAAATATCTTATAAAGCAACATAGTTCTCTCATTCTACTTTTTAACCCTAGAAGTAGAGAATTCTTTAAATTTACCTTATTATTATTGATATGAAATTTTGGAAACTAATTTAAAATTAATGTTATACTGTTTCATATGAATATATTATATTTCTACTTTTTATACACTTTTTCCTTTAAATAAAAATGTATAAAAATTATATTATGTTTTAAAAATTAACATATGTAAAAAATAAATCTATTTTTTCTACTTTAAATATGTTTTTAGGTCTTAATAACTTAAACTTACACACATTTATTTTACAAATTTAAATTGTTTATGTGGGTGTAATTTAATTAAATAATTTATTTCATTTTTGTAATAAATACATGCACATAAATAAATTAGAAAATATTTGCTTAATATATTTTCTTTATAGACGAGTTCATTTCTAGAATGATTTTCAGGATGTATATTGAAAAACGACTTTTGTTAATCAAATCTTCAATGAATGAAATGAGGAAAAACATCAATAATTTCTTGAGTTGTTTATTTTTAAAGCTTTTTTTTAGTAAATTTGATGATTTAAGTAAGTAATATTCTAATTTCTATCATTAGATGCAATAATAATTAATACTTATTTTTCCATAAAAAATAAAGAAAATTTTCTCATATTTAAAAGAAAACATATAATTAAATAATATTAAATATTCATTTGATCGTCACTACAATACATAAAGTTTAATTAAAATATATTTTAAAAAATACATAAATCTCAATCCCTTTTAAAATATTTAATAAAAAAAATTAAATACATTTTATGTTCAATATCAGATTAATATATTTTTATTTACTGAGGTTTCTCTTTAACCATTATTCGTAAATGCGTATAATTGAATCTAATGACAAATGTTACACATAATACTAAATGTAAATTATACGTAAATTGTTATCGAAACCATATCAAAACAATTTTAATTCCAAATTCCGTTCTTTGACAATCACAATAAAATTACGTTCGTAAGTTATATTTGTTCTCATAGTACAGTCAGTCACCGCTTGTGGTCTCTTTTCAACAAAACCACATAAGACTTGAAACTAAATTATCGAATGAAGAGACTGTTACAAGAAAAGTTAAACTGAAGTCGGACCGGATATACGGTTACCAACGATGTCACCGCACGAGATGGCACGACATCCAAACACCTTCCACCTAGTATAGATAACAACTACATTAACTTGACTTCTTCTTGTTTTCTGTTTCCAATGTCTCTTTGCCTTAACAACAAAAGTTTAGTAGATCGGTACGTACGTCTCACGTCTAATGTTGATAATATATAAACACTTTAACAGCTTGTTTCCTCAACTCGATATATTTTATCTAGTCTTGTTTTGTAGTAAAACGTATCTCGTTACTTTAAATCAATAAATTATTCCTTTATACGTTTTTTACCTGTATTAATTTGTAAAATTCCGTTCATTACGTCTCTATAATGTTTTATTTTATTCGTTTTTTCTGTACTCTACAACTTTTTGTTGTGTGCATTTATTTTTATTATTTACGGCTGCTAAGAAACTTAAGAATTTCAAATATAATCATAAAAGTGTTTGCTCTATTCAAACACTCGAACTAGATAAACTCTTCAGTTGATTATAATAATACCATTTTTAAAAACAACTCTTGATTTTTTTAAATAATGATATTTAATACAATTTTAATATTATATATATACACATATATGTATATATGTATATGCATCCAAAAAATCTGAAACTAAATGTTTCATTCTAAATATAAATTGTTTTGATTAAATAATTCTAGGTTGATAAAACATAACTATCAACTATTTCAAAAAATAAATTCTGAAAAGAAAATATAAACTATTATATTATTTATCAAAAGCGTTAGAAAGTGACACTAATATTTAAATTATTAAGAAAAACTATTGCTTTTTAAAAAATCACTTAAATAATAATGTCATTTAATAATTATAAAGTTGAAAATGTTTAAAACATTTATAATAAATTGTTTTCAGATTTTAAAAATACAAGGGACAAAAAAGCAATTACAACTAACAACGAAAAAAACATAAAAGCTTTTATCTTTTATATTCTTAAGTAAGAATATTTATTAATTTTTTCCTTAAAGATTCTATGTAAATTATTATAATTTAAAAAATCTTTAAATATTCTGCTTTCTGAATATATATTTTTCATACAATTAAATATAAAATTATTGATCTGCTAAATGAAAGAATACAACAATAACATCAAGAGTATTTTTTTCAAAAGCATATCAATTAATTCTCTGAAAATGTTAATTAATCACTAATTACTGAATGAAATTACAATGAAAAATTAAATTACTTTTTTATTACAAAATAAGATTAATCAAAATTTCATTTAAAAATTATAGTCGATTATAAATTAAATCAAATATAATATGATCATATAAATCCAGAAGTGTAACTTATTTTTATATAATTACATACAATAATAACAATCCCATTTTTAATAAACAATCCTATAACAAAAGTCCTAATTTTAAAATAATGTTTGCATTATTACATTATGTCTCTCTTACTTTGATATTTAAAAACCACCCTATACACATGTTTTTTTTAAAAAAATTAAACACAAATCTAGACGTCACATTTGAATTATCCTATATTAAAAAAAAATAAAATAGAGACTGTTGTAATTTTAGAAATATTTATAAATTTAAAAACTTTTGAATGGCAACGAAAAAATTTCAAATTATTTAAAAATTTTGTTAGTTAACGTGCTAGAAAATATTCAACTAGTATTGAATTTATGTATATATGTGTGTATGTATGTATGTATGCATGTATATGTGTATATAAAAGCAATTTTCATTGCTGAAAAAATGGAAAACGAAAATAAAACAAAACATTTTCCTTAAATAGAAAAGATTATCCCTTTAAAGCATATATAGATTGGTTTTACATCATTCTCAGACAAATAAGTGCTTGTGTTTGTATGTATGTGTGTTTAATATGAAACCTGTAATCTGATAAGCGTTTCATATAACTTTATGATACGCTACTGTCGTGTACACTTGTATAAGAGTACACACGCTGTCGGGGTTTGGCTGACTGAAGATGGAAGTAAATTGACTAGGCTTTAGTTCAAAATTAGATTGAATCCTGCCGTTGAATTCTGTTTCCTGGGCAAGATGTGTGTCGAGCGTGAGGATGTCATGCCCGCAGGATACATTCCAGATGAGACAGATACAAAACGTTGACGTTGACCGGATCCCTTCGAGGACTTTCTATCTAACCTCAATGCTGCCTATCTACGAAAATTCTACCTACGTTGCGTTTTCGTACACATGTCTAGATGTATGAATTCTCTCTCGGATCTAAAATTTCTTATAAATAAGAATAGATACACGTTTACTTGCGTCTTATGTACAAAATGATTTGAGCGATTTTTTATATAGAAATTGATAACAAAGTCAATATTAAACAGGAAATCAAACTATACAAAAATAATCAAAATTATAAAGAAAATGAATTTGACAAACGATTGTAGTGGAAAATATTTCTATAGAATGATTTTATTTATATAACTTTATACTGTTTTAAAAAATAAAAAAGTTTATATAAACGATTAAAGTAAATATAGATATTATTAAAGATTTTCTCGGGAAAAACTGCCATTACATGGAATAATGCAATTCATTTCTTGTATAAACGTTTCAATAAATAAACATACTCTAGGCAGGTTTTATAATCTTATAGATTATTAGTACATGATTATTTTTAACAAAAAAAATATTCCTTACTTATTCTGTTTTTCTTACAAGACTTCATAAATGACTCAATATATAAACCAAATGTGATATTGATGAAAATTATTAGTATTAAAGAGAAAATATAAAATTACATTATATTAAACTGAATTTTGAAAACGATATCAATTCAATAATTTAATAATTTATTTTATGTTAAATGTATATTTTATGAGTTATTTTAATGTATAGTTTTATTGGTAAAAAGCATAATAATAAATAAGAAAAATATAAAAATGTAACAAAATATTTAATCAATGAAAATTTCATTTAACTGTTGTTTATTGTAAAAATTTACTTTAATTAAACTGATAAATCTATATATATATATATATATATATATATATATATATATATATATATATAAATATTTATGTTTTTAAAACCTCAAATAAAAATTGAGAAAATATAAATACCAAAAATTAAAAATATTTACAAACAAAAATGACACATCAAAGAATTCAAAATCCATAGTCAATGTCGAAACATTTAAACAAATAATCTCTCAAATACACTCAACATATAAATTCATGCGTGGTAACAAATATGTGGAATATGGAGTGGTATGGAAAAAATTTTCACCGAAGCATTTCTTCAATTTTAGAATTGAAATCAGTTTATACGCCGACGATATTTTGGAGGAAAGTAAACAATGTAAGGTCGATTGAAATGGGTGTTGGGTATATACCTTTATCGAACGGGTTTAACACGAGTCGCACGTTGATAGAATGAGGACGGTGGTAAGAGGTAGATTGGAGGAATTCTGCTGATCGAACGAGACCTGTCCTGCAGAGAGAATATCAAAACACACACGTGCACTTACACACACGAGAAATTCTGTTCGTACGTACGTTCGTTCGTAAACGTGTATAAATTCACGGACGCCGGTGTTTCTCAATATTTTTTTTGGCGAAATTCGTATGAAGAATATTTTATGTGGAATTAAACATCAGAAAATTTGTATATTTTATTAAAAATCACTACCTTATATCAAATTTATAAAGGAAATAAACAGTACATCTTCATATTTTATAATTTAAATATATTTATTTTCTAAATGTTTTTAATACTTTCATAATATGCATATTATTCCAGTTCATTGACCTCTTCCTTGACCTTAATCTATTTTTAGTTCTCAATCAATAATTTCTTTTAATAATCTGTTAACTTCTCACGATATATTAAAATTATTTCAATATCCCAACTCTGATTATTAAATCCATATCTAATCTTTTATCTACTTTATTCTTTTCCTTTTTTCTATTATCTGTCCTTCTATCTATTATTCTCTTAATATCTATCCTTGTATATATTTCTTCATGTTTATTTTACGTCAGTGAAATAAATATTTTAAAATAATATTACGAAAAGTGATTGAAGGTTATAGCTACCATACCAAAAAATAGAAATATAAATTTATATTGTTAATTTTTCTTTTATTATTATTACAAAGACTTCTATTTTCCCCAATAATTGATCTATGTGAATTTCATCGTAATTTCACTGCCTTATTCACTGAATAATTTTATCTTAAATAAACCGATTTAATAATTTCTTTTAAACATATTCCATTTTATAGAAAATTAGTTGAAAAATTTAGTTCAATGTTATTTTTATTTTATGTTGATGTTTTAAAGTGTATGTATAAGTTTTTTGACTAGATTCATTTAATTGATTAAATATTCTTTTCTGCCTCTTCCCACGCGTTATATTTACACAAAAATAAATAATAAAAAATAATAAAATTATTTAATTAGGAATGTAATAATTGACATATTTTTATAATTCGTTCCGCAGGTAATTTTTATTTTAGTACTTTTATTAAAATACTGAATTATTTTTTATAAATTTATGTATATCGATGCACACAATATTACTATTTCTTTTTACTCTTTGTAACTCTAAAGATTTTATAAAATTGTTCAATAACTACTTATTTTTTATTTTATTTACTGATATGCATTTCAAACACCATGTTATTATCATCAAACGCTGAATTAAAAAATAAAATTTTGTCATGCACATTTTATAATACAGTACTCTGACTATAATGGTCATTGAAATTCATATTAAATAAAATAAATAATTAATGATTATTGAACACTTTTTATAAAATATTATAGTATTGAAGGTAATATCATTTTTGAAACACTGAATAAGACCATAAATATAAGCTTTTTAGAAAATTCGGCAATGATATACTATCAAATAAATTTAATCAAATCAATTTTTTATTAATAAATTAAATACAAATATTTTTAGGAATCATATATGATAATTCTATATAAATTGAGATTTAGAAAGTAAATATAAATACATTAAAAATTCAATAAAACGTACATTGTACGTAGTAACTCAATTTTCTTAATCCAAATAAAATTCTTAAAAAATATATCCTATTTTAATTTTTATTATTAAGTAAAAAAAGAGATAAAAAGGCTTCTATATTAAACCAAAAGTCATATTAAGCAATTATTAAGTACTTTTATAAACCTCCTAAATTCGTAATTTTTATATGTTAGTATTTTAAATGTTACGAAAAAATAAAACATTTTTTTCTAAAAATACTTCATTCAAAACAATTCATTATTTATAATATATGCAAATAAAATATTATTATCAAAATATTTCGTATACAGTAAATAATTTTAGGGACATTACTTTAAATTTATTTGACCATAATCTGTTTTAATGTTTAACTAACACTTCTATATTTTTATAAGTTCTTCTTCAACATACAAGAAGTATGTTTTTAATACATTTATATTTTATTAAAATTTTAATCAACTAAGAATTAATACATTTTAAGTTTTATAGTTAATAAGTCCAAAACTTACTAAAATTAGATTATTCTGGGTTTAATCATTTACATATACATATATATATATATATATATATATATATATATATATATATATATATATATATATTAAAATCTTTTTGATACTCTAATTCATTCCATTTTTCCGTATCGTTTTCAGTACTTATGTTGCCTTCAAATAAACTATAAATAAATACAAATCAGTTGTAAATAAAATCGATAACAAAAATTATTTAGCTCTTTTAAGGAATAATACAACTTTTAAAAAACTGAAATTGTAATTAATGATAAATAATTAAAATATATATATATATTAAAAACACATAGAAAAAATTTAAAAATATATAACAATAATATAAACTTATGTCTACATTCCATATTTGAAATGTTTATTTAACTGTATAACTGAATAAATATTATTAAATTTGAATAAAAAAATCTTAACTTAACATCATTATACACCCCATTGCACTTTGAGAACAAACATATTGCAAAGCACTGTTATATCCATGTATATACATAACAGATATATATCCGAATCCTACATAAAACGAAAACATTGGAATCAGCTGACTTGAAACCTTCTGATTTATCTGTAACGTACATACAGAGCCAGTTTTTTCTGCTGCTACTGCTGTTGTGATGCTTTCCTGTCAGTATACATGTAAGCCAACGTTATGTTGTTTTTCAAACAGATATATACATTGTATATGGATATTTTTTCGTGTATAAATGCAGAACGTTTGTACTTTTTTGTATGTATTTTCAAAAACAGCTCTGTTTTCTTTATTCCGTGCAGTAACTCCATTTTCATAGGAATAAAATTATACTCAAGTGTATTTTTTGCTAGAATTTCTTTTCAATCTAGTCATTCGTACATAATATGTTTGTAAACTTGGTTTATTTGTGTTTTTTTGGAAAAAAACGAAATTGTTTCTTTTAAATAATGAAACTCTACAAAAAATTTAATTTAAATTTTGGCAACTAAAATTATATACATTGCTATATATACCTATACATATATATATATATATATATATATATATATATATATATATATATATATATATATATACACGAGGTCTTTTTATAAGTATGGTAAAAAAGTAAGAAAAACTAAATTGAAAAAATTAATTTAATTAATTAATTAACAATAAATATTTTACCATACTTATCAAACAACCCTCGTACATATATATATATATATATATATATATATATATATATATATATATACAATTTTTGTGCAGATTTGTTGTGGATATTTGGACAAACAGACTAATTCTCATTGTTCATTAACGTTGACACGACATAAAAAAAACATTTTGCCTGGTAAAGTTTATAGAATTTATGACTTTCAAAACTGCAGCAGAAGTTTATCTTTTGGCTTTATTTTTTTTTTTTTATTAAGGCCTGCAGCAGATGCAAGTAAAAGTTTTATCTTAACTTTCTGTAAATAATATAACACACCATGGACTAAGAGATGCTTATCTCACAACTAACTCTTTATTTATTTCATAGAATTTGATTTTACGATACAATTGTAACTTCGTCAGGCACAAACTAAATTCTGTATTTTTAAATGTACTCTCTCTGTTTTGTCTATCTATATCAGAAATAAATTAGTTACTATCTGGTGTACTTTAGGTTTATCATTCTTAAACATTTTTTTTTATATTTTTGAGGACGAGTAGTTAAAAAAATTCTAACACATAGATGCTTTCTAAAGACGTATCATTTTTAAAAAAGTAGTATCAAATTGTTTGTAATAAAATTAAAATAATATATAAAAATTAATTAATGAACAATATAGCTAAAAAAATTGATTTTTTTATTGAGATACTACAATATATATCAATAAACCACTTTTATTGACAATTGTTTACCATCAAACAAATAATTATACTTGAAAATCAACCTTATCTGTTTAAATTATCATCTTATAACTCTCGTGTTTATTCTCTAAATGAAAGCACTGCTCAAGAAAATATTTCTGAGAAATATATACATAAATATTTCTGAGAGATTTTAAGAAAATATTTCTGAGAAATATTTTCATAAAAATAATGAAGATGGCAAGCAGTCCTCACTATTCAAATCTTCACTCTTACAGTATTCATTCATACCGATTTCTCAGATAAATACATATTTTGAAATAGTTCATTTTAAATATCTTGCAATATCATTATTTTTTAACATCAAATGTGGGTATTCTGAAACTGGTTCATGAATATTACATAGCAGAATTTTATTGATATTTAGAATTCCATTGAGATTTCAAATTTAGTAACTTCATATGTTAAAGAATTTAGATTTATTAATATTCTATATAAAAATAAATATTTTAATTTGAGTTCCATAGAAAATGTTTGTTTCAACTTGCTTTTAATAGCATCTCTAATACTTTGATAATAATTGATATATAGTATATATTCAATACAATAATCAAATATTTACATCTCATCCTTTACAGTATTTATTTCGTAAAATGTTTCCTTTAAAACATTGATATATGATATATTTTTGCAGATCGGAGTTCGGATTGGATCAAATTACTCAAAAATGGATTCTCTGCAATCGATAGCGCCTTTCTCGCGTCACAACGGTGGCACTTTAGGAGTTGCCATTTTAATTGCACTGGCCGTGGTTGCTACACTTTTACCATTAGCTGAACCAGTCCCCGCATGCCGAATCAGTGAATTTCCGTGTCGAAATAACAGATGCGTCAGACTTGACAGATATTGTGATGGTGTTGATGATTGTGGAGATATGTCGGACGAACCAAGATATTGTACAGGTAAAATAAAATATTATGTTTATATTATTACTATACTTATTTTTATTAAACTATTGTACATTTACAACCATATATAATATCTTTTTCATATATATTCATTGAGACAAAAAAATTAGTAATTTACAGTTCAAATCATTTTAAAACAAAATTTTATTGAATATTAATATTTTTTTGTGAATTTAGTTATAAAAATTAATTTAAACTTTTATATAAACTATTATTATAGTTTACCTTTTTTTAAATATTCACTTCTTTAAATCACATTTTAAAAATTAAATATTTTAGTTTTCTTATCGTTCAATTTTTAGTAGGAATAAAATATAAAATTTTATAACGATGAAAGGAAAAATATTCATTATTATGGCAAAGCAATTAAATTTTACATTAAGACAATATATTATAAAATCACATATCGTTGATAATAATTTTGGTCAGCAAATTAATAAATACTCTTGAACATTCACATCATTTATCTGAATCATCAATAAAATATCTCCTGTTTATTTTATTCATATAAAAACAAACCTAAAAAATATATTCGAAAAAATCGAAACGAAAAAAAAAAACAAAATTAAAAGTTTTCCAAATGGTTAAAAAAAGGAATCTTTCGAAGATATTTGCATAATATTTTTTACCAATAATATTTTTATTTGACTGTTGCTTAATTAGAAATTTACATTAAGTAATTATATTTTTTTTTGTGAAAAGTATTTTTCATAAAATTGTATTCATTCGATGTAGAGATAGCGTAAATGAAATAAATGTAAATATATCTTTGAAAATATTCAGATCTGCAAATATTCTAAATTCAATATATTTGCATATTCTTGATAGAACACGTTTTACATAATTGAAAAACTCGTCAAGTTTTGTTCTATGCAGTTAGAATGAGATAATATTATTAATGTCGAGATTGTATCATATTTTATTCAAGGTTTTTTTATGAATATATCTATATTACCTTAGTAACAGTTCATTTCTATCACAAATTCTGATAAATATAAACGTAAAATATGCAACATATGCCCTCTTAAAAACATTATATACTCTATCATTAATATTAGAAATTGGAAAAAATACAGTAATAATTCACGAACTTTGAAATAATATTAACAATTATTTTTAATTTTTTCATTAATTAACGTGAATATATTAAAGATAGAAAAATAATTATAAATTTTGTGTTATTCGAAAATAAGTTTTGAAAACAAAATATTTTTTTAGTAAATATAACTTCAAATTTAATTTTAGTAATGATGTCGATATATCTTGATGCAGATGAGCTAAAAGTTGTTTCAATTTGTCAATTTTAAAAAATGACTCTAGTCATTAAAATATCATTATGGAAACTGCATCTAGTTATATAAAATTTACATTAACAAATAAATATGTAATCTATTATGAAAAGATTTCATTTCATTAATAATTATGTTGATAGATAGTTTAATACGATTCGTATATAATTTTTTCACATAAAAAATAAAAATTAACTCAAGAAATACTCAAGAATTATATTTTATAAAAATATATAATATAAGAAAATACTCATATTTTAGCTTTAAAAATTCTATTTAAATTCAAATGTTCAGCACTCGTAATATTTAATTTTATATATGTATGTTTTTTATGTAGAACATTAATATGAAAATGAAAACCAAAATATTTTTTAATTACTTTTCTGAACAAAATTGTAATTGTTTATATAATCATTTTATATTTTGAAATATTCGTTGGAATATAATTTTCTCTGCTGCAATATTAAAATATAAACATGATTAAACTGAAAATATAATATAACATTATAAATAATCAATACGTAACGCACAATACATTTAGAACTGTTCGAAGTAAATTAAAGACAGGATGATGTATAGATGTCAGTCATCAACTGAGAACATTACATATAAACCTGAATGTGTGACAAAGACGCAAGATTTCAACTTGAAAAATCGTGTTAAAGTTCATCGTTTTCCTGCATTTTTCTTTTCTCGATTTATTTCTCAACAGGCAAAACCAATTTTTTCAATCATTGGACCTTTTTATAATCCATGTTCCATTTATAAGCAAACGCCTATTTCTTTTAAAGAATATTTTGTTCCAAATAAATGATTTATTGAAACTGATTACTGTTAAATTTTATTATATTTTTACATATATGAAATAAGATTTCTTTATTTTATCGAAAAAGGTTTTTTAAAAAAAATAATTAAAAATATTTTAATGCATTTTCCCAGTTTTAAATTTTATTTTTATACCTATATTTAATTAATAACTGTTTCAATTGCTATAAATGATACTAATAAGTTTAAGTCATCTTCTATTAAGTAAATACTAACGTTAAATTATTTCTTTCAATAAAATAATCATATATCAATTTTATCTTAATTTAAAACAAGACAAATAACTAGATATTAATTTTATTCATACAGTACTTGAAAAAGCAATTAGCTAATAATAATAATATTTGTTTTGTTATTATACATATTAATTAAAATTAATTAACATATTATCTACAATTGAAAGATTATATAAAATACTGTACTATTAAATTCAAAAATTAAATGTATATATATTTATTATATTTAATCATTTTATCTTGAATAGTTATTTAAAATTCTATAATTTTAGTGGAATTTTAAAATATGTAAAATGGATTAGTTTAGAAAAATAAAATATCGTGCAACACTAGCATGTCTTTTAAAATTCTAATACCCCTAGCTTAGATTTCTCAATAATGTAATGTAATATTCTATTTAAATTATTTTTTTATGTTATCAAAAAATAATTTTGTATTATCAATTTCGTTCAAATTGACTTCATCTAAATCTCACATAAAATGATTATAATCAATAAAAAAATCAATTAAACTAATAGAAAAGAGTATAAATAAATAGAAACAGTAAAAATAAATAGAGACTTACACTTCTTTGTCTATTCTTTCAGAGGTTTTTTTTGCTACGAAAGAAACTACAACAATAATTACACATTTAATGGTATTTTCTCGTTTCGTATATTCTGTGAAAACACTTTAATCTTATTATTACTTTCTATTTACTTCGTTAGAACTGAAGACTACAGTCAGTATTTTCAAACTGTGAAAATTACTATAAACAACGTTTTATTAAAAGTTTTACACTTTACGAGTTCAATAAAAGTCAAATTTCAATTGTAGTTCGAAAATGTCAGTCGGTTTTTTATGAACAATCATAAAAATCTATCAGTATTATTATTAAAATTCTTATAATAAAAAATCTACCGAAACAAAATGAAATAATTAAATAATTGTGAAATAATAAGAATAAAGAAAAATACTTCTTATTTGTATTTAAGAGAATTTTTAAAATGGAAAATATTTAATTCATTTCGTCATATTTTGATAACTAGATCATATTGAAATATTGTTAAGTTGAAAAATTATATATATACATACACACACACACACATATATATATATATATATATATATATATATATATATTATAGCTTGCAAAAAATACTCAAAATTACCATAATAATAAAATACTCTCTTTTTTGGTATCTTATAAATTTAAATATTCTATTATATATCTATTTAATTTTTGAATTATATAAACAGCCTGTATATATATATATATATATATATATATATATATATATATAGAGAGAGAGAGAGAGAGAGAGAGAGAGAGGGGGAAACAGGGAGAGAGAGAAAAATAACTCTAAATGAAAAAAACCATTCTGAAAAGTGGAGAAGAAAAAATGTTTAAAAATATTTATTTCTGTTAAAAATTGGTACCATATTAAATACAGATTTTAAATAAAAGTATATAATAGAAATTCTAGAAGACATAAGTATATAAGAAAGCATAAATATACATTAATAAATTAATACATACGTATAGCATAGTGTAAGTTTGATTTCAGTAGATGAAAATGAATAATAAATATGTCATTTCTAACGAATAAATATAAATTCAAAATATGTCATTCGCCGTAATAAGATTTTTTTTACAAAAAAACGAGATATAACCTTGAGGTCAGAACACGCATGCAAAATTGATTGCGAATATAAACTAGGCTGTATGTTTTTTACAACAATGAATATTAAACGGGTATATGTTATCGCCAGCCCGAAAATCACATATAGGAGAAAAAAGAATGACAAACACTTGTACGAACCTTTCCCATTCCGCTAGAAGAGACGTCGGTCTAAATTGAAATTAATATATTGAAATTTAAACGCTCGATTTGATGACGCGTTCGACATCGAACACGTACACTCGCGAACGAAAGCTCATTTCGTATTCGGGAAATCCTACGTCGATAGCAGGTTGTGCTCTTGCATCGTATCATTTATTTTCACGAACGGCGATCCTTTGAATCGGAGACGTAAATCGCTATACACGTATAGATCGCATACATTATTTACGAATGGCAACAGCCATGAACACCTTCTCTCACAGGCGTCTACCTTTCATCGCTTTCGCCCCGTTTTGCTCTACCTGTCCCCAAAACCGACGCCATCACACGAAAGTCCCCTATGCCATTACGAGGAACGATCGGAAAGTATCGAGTGTCTGCAACGCATTATATAACAGATGTTTTCATCTTAAAAATTATCACCGATCGAGTTTTCACTTACAAATCGATATTTATAATCAATTTTCCTTATGATTGTCAATAAATACGAATATACTGTTTCGTTTTCAAACGTGCAGTATTTTGTGGAAAGTAGGACATTTGTTTCTTATTTGATTTGTCGAAAAGTAAACTTATTATAAAGGATATGTTAAAAATACGCTGGAAAATTTTCAAATAAGTCATTCAATGGTAATTTGTTAAAAATAAAGAAAACATTTTATTATTAATATTAAAACAGACATTTTATACAAACGTATTATTATTTATAAAAATTATATCATCTTTTAGTTTAAATAATTACATTGTTTTTTCAAATAGCCTTTTAATTTCAGGAAAATAATTTCCTGCATATAGCTAATAAAAATTAATTTGATAAAATCACAGATTTATAATTCTATTACTATAAATGTATAACTCAGTTAGTCGTCTTAATACTGACCGTATGTTGAAATGATCGTAAATATGGCACGATTTTCGAAACAAATTATATTATTTCTTTAAATTGTATTGTGTATATATATATATATATATATATATATATATATATATATATACATGCATACATACATACATACATACATACATACATACATAATACAATTTATTTTATTTATATATTTAAATATTGATGTTGAAATTACCATGTCCTTTAGTGCTACAGCATTAATTTTTGAAATGTACAAATGATTGAATTTTGCCTTAAGAAATAATAATGTACTTTTTTTTTCTCTATATTGTATTTTAGTGTATAACATACATACATACACACATACACACATGCACACATGCACACATGCACACATGCACACATGCACACATGCACACATGCACACATGCACACATGCATACATGCATACATACATACATACAATTAGCAAATCTGCATATGTACACAGTAAATATTTTCACAATATAATGAGTGTTAATTAATATTTCTTTCCATTTTTCATGTGTATTCCAATATCAATGTATTTTTCTTGTATTTATCACAATTTAAATATATATATATATATTTATATATATATATATATATATATATATATGTCATGAAAACAAACACATGGATAAATAAAAAAAATTATAAAATGAATTATTAATAATCAATTTAATCTGATTAGATATAATTTGAACTTTAGTTTGTTCGTTTGGATATTATTATCATATTTAAACTCTGTATTTACATCAAAATGTTAGTAAACGAACAAAATAATAATTATTAATTATTTATGAAAAATAACTGTTCATACTGCTAGGTTAAACCTACAAATTATTCATTGATTTTTATTGAATTATTCAGATTTGTATAAAACAAGAAATACTTTATATATATATATATATATATATATATATATATATATATATATATATATATATATATATAATATGGGATGACTTAAATGAGTTTGAAGGGTTTAAAAATACATTTACTTACTATATTTCACAATCTTTCAGTCTCATTTATGTTGCTATCTACTTAACCCTTTAACTGTTTAATTTTGTTTCGAAAAACTTTTTCTGCCTGCTTAATTATTTTCCAGCGAAGACGAGTATACTCGACATAAACAGAGTAAAATGTTTCTGCCTATAAAAGTAGGCAATTATGATTAAAAATCAAAAGTTGCGTGTTGGTTTTTTAGAAAATATATATTTTTTATTTATAAATATATATTTTATAAATATATATTTTTTAGAAAATATACAAGCTATTGTGTATTAAAATAAATAAGGTTGCCAGACTAACGAATATTCTAAAATGTACATTTTTTAAAAGATCTTTATTTGCCCTTTTTCAGGGAAAAAAAATTACAGTTGATTCGTTTAATAATAATACGAATGCGATTTTTTTTATCTTCACGACAAGTATACTCGACATTATGCGAAAAATTTTCGTTTCGCTCTGACGAGTATACTCGACATAAACAGTTAAAGGGTTAAGGGGTTATACGCAGTTGCGAGGCGCAAAAACGACGTTTTTTTAGGATTTTTTTTAGAAACAGTATTTATTTTGCAATTACAAATTATGGTTATTTAAATAGATCCTACTTTCAAGAATAAAATAACATGTCGATCATAAAAAAATATTGAAGTGCACCGCTCCTGCAGACGATGTCACGAACGCGTTTGAAGTTTCGGAAGTAGTTTACACATAGTTAAAAATTTTTTTTTCAACTTACATGGTATAATAAATATAGGTTGGCAAGTATCTCCCTTCCGCTTTTTTTTTTTTTTTGTACATAGCTGCGAAATTCAAAAGACCAGAAGGCGGAAGGGAGATATTTGCCAACCTAATATTTATCGGATTTACTTCAAATTTTCAGAGAATATACTCAAATATATGTGCATTCCGAAAATGCAAAAAAATCGATTTAACCCCTTAATTCCTCGTTTACTGAACGAATTATTATTAATATAAATATTCTTGAGTATTAAATGTTCAGTAATCAACCATTATTCTTATTTAAATTAATAAAATCTCATTTAATTTTTTTGTTTCTCATATATATATATATATAAATATATATATATATATATATATATATATATATATATATATATATATATATAATTATTCATCATACATCAAAATTTGTTCGTTTAATATATAAATTTTATTTATTAATTCAATATAATAACCAAAAAAGGTATTGGAAAAACTCCTCATTGCATTTGCTTATAATGTTTCCATATTTACTCTTATTAAACACACTGTATAAAATTACGAATAAAAGAAAATACAAATTAATGGTTAGTAAAATTTATATATATATATATATATATATATATATATATTATATGTCCTAAAAAATGATTTCAAATATTTGTGTATTTATTTAATTTCTACATTTTTTTACACATCAATATTATTTTTATTAAATTATGTCTCATTGATAAAACCATATTTTTATATAAACATACTTTCCGACTATCTTTTATATAAAGTATTCATGCTCACAGCCAAACACTGATAAAAGATTCGTTCAATTTTTAACGTTCAAATTAGATTCATGGCATGAGATTGCATTTTTTTATTCGAAACGTTTGATTTATTTTTTATAACAATAAAAACTAAATAAAGTTTCGTACTTAAACCATCTATTTGTATTTATGACTTGTATTTTGAAACTCTAGCGTTATTATAACTGGTTTGTCAATATGCAAATTGTATTTTTGTATATATGAATATGAGATTTTTTTAAAAAACATTCCATTATACTGTAACATATTTGTAGACGAGAATTTTATGATTTCAAACATTTATTTAATTCTAAAATATTTCTACTTTTAGTAAATCAATATACAATATTTTTAAAGAAATATAAATATCATTTTTAACCTATTTTAAAATAATTTATGGAATAATTTTTACTTTATAAATTTATTTAGATTTTATTTTACAAATTTAAAAAATAATTTTGCAAAAAAACATCCAACGGAATTATAAACTATTTTCTTCATTAACAATTATATATATATATATATATATATATATATATATATATATATATAATACATGTTTAGTATTGTAGTCAAAATAAAGACATATAGGATTATGCACATTTTTTATTAATCTGTAAACAATAACTATTAAAAATAATAATTAAATTTTACTTTAAAAAATCGTAGAGTAATAAAATTAAAATCACCTCCTATATTTATTACTTTTTTCTAACCTGCAGTTTGAAGTCTAAATATTTGCACAGGCAATTGGAATAGATATTTTTGTACTTTTCCTTAAATTTTAGCTTGTTTAGTAATTAGTATAAATTCTTATTTTCTCTAGTAGTCCTGTTACAAAAATTAATATACGTAAATGAAAACTTTATGCAGTAAATTACATGCACTTTTCATTTCCTTAATGAGATCTTTTACTACCAGAACTTAATCCTTCCTTCTAGTAATGTGTCGTATAACTTTTAAATGCAATTTTATTAAATTATCTTACTCTTAACACTTACTTTTAGATCTAAAACAGTTATTTCACATTTTTGACAGTATTAAAATCTAACTAAAAATATATAACGTCAATTATCAATGTCTTCTTCATGCAAAAATTTAAACATGTGTCATGAAATGCAAGAGTATTTATTTGAATGATAATATATACAGTAAAATTGGCCACGCTATCATTTTAAATTGCTTTGGTATCATTTTATTATTTTCTTTTTTTTTCATTAAACCAAATATAAAACAAATATCTCTTTTTCTATAATATCTTGAATTATTCCATATCATTAATCTCCTTTTATTAATTGTAGTTTACGTAAAGTAATTTTTCTGTTTGAAACCTATGATAAGAAATTTTAACTTGCAAATATCATAGAAATTAAATATTTTTAATCAGAAAAAAATGACACATTTTCTTCTTCTCTATAGAATTATCTACAAAATAAAACCATCTCATTTAGTACTCTATATCCAAATACATTTTTACACATTTTGTTTCATTTAAAATATTTTGTAATTTGAAAAATACATTAAACCTTTTTTGTGTTCTTTAAAGTTACATCTCCCACTCAATGTCAGTGTTTAGTGACAAATTCGATTTAACTCTGTCGATCACACATTTCTGCTATTCAAAAACTACCTGTCAATTTCAAAAGTTTTGTGAACCTATATCAATGTTTTGACATGCTGCAAAATACATGTTCTCTATTAAAACAGTAATAAATATAATTGAATAGAAATGTTTAAAATGTCGAATATTTATGAATCTATTTGTATCACACAATTACATTTGTGTAAACTTAATTTTTTAAATACAGATCAATATAATGGCTGATATTTATTAATGCCTAATTAAATATAAAAATGTAATAAATAGTATCTCTCTCTCTCTCTCTCTCTCTATATATATATATATATATATATATATATAATATATATATTTTATATATTTAAGGATATAAAAAATGTAGCTAAAATTTATCAAATTAAAATAATTTATAGCTAAAATTCTATCAAATTAAAATAATTTATAATATTTATTTTCAATGATAATTCCATCCTTTAAATATTTAAATACATGTTTAAAATATAAAACAAACATTTCTAAATAGATAACAAGAAAATTTGATTTTACGACACACTCTACAATTAATTTATTGATCAATTGATTGAATATTGTAATACTTAAGAGTATTGACAGTATGAAAGGAAAGGAAAATATTTAGATCGTAAAGAAAAACAGATTGTAAAAAGAATATTTAAAATACGAAGCCATTTCATTTCCTTCGCGCTGAGAAATTCTCGGAAATCGTTGAAAGTAATCAGTAGACGATCCGTAAATCTAAGCTGTTCGCAACAATAAATAAATATATGTTCTCGATATGTTTGAGAAAATCTCTTACATGTACGACGAAGAATTATTCGACGTTTAAAAAAGAAACGTACACGATACATCCACTCTGAAATCTCGTACGTGTGTAGATAACTTCATTTATATAGTTAATATATGAAAAAACGTATACATTATCGCTGACCGACTTTATTGGCTACGAGCCATGATGCAATACATATATTATTTGTTAGAGCTTGTTTGCGTTAGAACGATAGATGGCTGTTAACAATAGATTGTTTTGTCCAGCTTGTTGTTTTTTCATTGGTTTACCAATCCGTGTGCTCATGTTATTTACGACAGGATGTGCCAGGACATGTGTGATGGGTTTCTTCTGTTTTTTCCCGTCTATCCACAAACGATTTAAATTTATTGCCGAGTAGTTTGAGACTAGTGATAGTTTTTTTTATACATTTTATTCGATACTAATATATGAGCACATATATTTACAAATACATTATTAACACACACATTCACAAACGAGTAGACATATACGAATTAATATAAAATCAGTAAATTAATCTCTATTATAATTACGAGGATCGTTTGATAAGTCCGTGTAAATTCCGAAAGATGGCACCACTGGTGCATATCGAGGTTATTTTTAATTAGTAGCACCTCTTGGAAGAACACACATCAAGTTTCAGCCATATCGGTCTATTCCTTTGTGTTTGACAATCGTTGGAATCAAGGAAATCGAGTGATTGTCAAATAATGGACGAAAAAGAATTTCGCGTGTTGATTAAACACTACTTCATTAAAGGCAAAGCACCTCAGGAGACTAAACAGAAGCTTGATAAACATTATGGTGACTCTGCACCTTCGATTAGTGCGGTTTATAAGTGGTTTCAAAATTTTCGGAGTGGCCATATGAGCACAAGAGACGCTGAACGTTCTGGACGCCCTGTTGAGGTCACCACTCCAGAAATCATTGATAAAATCCATGATATGGTGATGGATGACAGAAGAGTGAAAGTGCGTGAGATTACTAGTGCTGTAGGCATCTCGTGTGAACGGGTACATAATATTTTGCACCAACATTTGGACATGAAAAAGCTATCCGCCAGGTGGGTGCCGCGATTGCTCACGATCGACCAAAACGAGGTCGTGTGAAGTGTTGCAAGAACGGTTTGCAGCTGTTTTAGCGAAATCCGCAGGACTTTAAGCGTCGTTTCATCACTGTAGATGAAACATGGATACATCACTACACTCCTGAGACCAAAGAGCAGTCTAAACAATGGGTTATCAAGGGGGAATCTGCTCCGAAAAAGGCGAAGACAATTCCTTCGGCCGGGAAGATTATGGCGACTGTCTTTTGGGATTCGCAAGGAATAATCTTTATCGACTATTTGGAAAAGGGTAAAACCATTACAGGTGCATATTATTCATTGTTATTGGATCGTTTGAAAACCGAGTTGCAAGAAAAACGTCCCCGATTAGCCCACAAAAAAGTCCTCTTTCATCACGACAACGCACCAGCTCACACCTCAGCAGTTGTGGCCGCAAAACTAATTGAAATAGGGTTCCAAATCGTTTCACATCCCCCCTATTCTCAAGACTTGGCTCCATCGGACTATTATTTGTTCCCTAATATGAAGAAATGGCTCGCGGAAAAAAGATTTTATTCGAACGAGGAGGTGATTGCAGGAACGAATGACTATTTTGCAGACTTGGACAAATCCTATTATTCGGAAGGGATCAACAAACTAGAGCAGCGTTGGATGAAGTGTATAAACCTAAAAGGAGACTATGTTGAAAAATAAAAACGATTTATTCAAAAAAATGAAGCAGTTTTTATTTTTACACGGACTTATCAAACAACCTCGTATATTATAGCCAACATTTGCATAAACACCAAACTAACTATGCAATTTATTTTAATTTTTAAACTTTATTTTATGTAAACCTCAGATAATTAACGTGTAGTGAAAGAACGAAAATCAAAAGCTAAGCAAACCAAATTTTTTTAAAACAATTTTTAAACTAATATTTAAAAATCAAAATTGTTATATGCTTTTAACAATGTAATACTCTAACTTAAAATGAAAGTTTACATTAAATATATATATATATAAATAATAATTTCTATAAAATCAACACTTAAGATTAACACAGTCAAATATTTTTACACTGTAAAGAAGACGGATAATATCAAATTCGTTAATAACGTTAAAGTAATAAATCATTTTAAACGAAACTTTTAAGACGAATAATAAGCTGTCATAAACTTTACCAAAGTTTTTAAACACGTCAAAATAGGTATAATTATATTCACCTGCTTTTTATTACATGTTTACAAATGAATTACTTCTTTTTAAATTTTATATTTTATTTTCATCACTAATGCCATATCATAAAATAATATTTTTTATATGTGTATATATATATATATATATATATATATATATATATATATATATATATATATATATATTTATTTATTTAAATACATAAATTAAAATAATATCACAAATGTTAAAATATTTTTTATTTTATAAAATGAAATTAAAATATTATTTAACATTTTACTTTTAATATATTCTCTCTTTCTCTCTCTCTCTCTCTCTCTCTCTCTCTCTCTATATATATATATATATATATATATATATATATATACACACACATATACATATATACAAATCACATGTTCACATGTGTATAGTTAGTATAAAGTTAAATGAATACCTAAAAAAGTTCAAGTTCACATAATTAAATTTCCAAACTGAAGCGTATTTTTATTTAATGAAAAAATTACATTTTAATAATTTAGTTAAAGAGAACTGTATAAACTTCCCAACAATTAACTACAAAAGTAAAATGTACTGGGGTAGAAAATTTTATTGAAAAATAAATTTAAAACTCGGCCTTAAGTTTAATAAAAAAACTTTTATGTACCTTGTGCACACCTTCACCTGAAAACGTTTTTGTATTAATAAATATATATATATATATTAAAAAAAAGAAAAATACATAAAAACCAGCCGTATTACATTAAAAAGGTTGAAAATATCGATTCATCTTCAACATTTACATTCATGCACGATACCTAATGCTCTCCGAGACAGATTTTCGGTTGTAGTTACTGCACCAGTTCTTCAGCATCACATCGAGTCTACATATGTTAGCGGGTTGTTTTTCACCCTGTCGTGGGTTCATGCCTGTCGTCGACCGTGTCGCGGTACGATAGCGTATAACGCTAGACATCCCATACCCTCGGAGTCCTACGAACTCCTCCACTGTGCACCCACATATACTATCTTACCCAACAATCCCTTCCCGAGATCCCCCATTTCTGAGACAGCCCTCTCGCCACTTTCATGCTATATTATATTAGCTATTTTACTTGTACGTAATGCTTCGTCTGTACGGTGGATACACGTGTACTGCCTTGCTCCCGTGAAATATTTTATACGATGTCAAGGACGTTATTCCTTGTATGGTCTATTAATTAGAACCATAAATGAATATTATGTTGATGTTGAAACGGCGACGTCGTTTCTATCTCGGGTAATGTTTTCGTAACTAGGATTTAGAGGTTATGAATATTTACAGTACGTCGTATTCAACCGGGTATTTGTTCGTTTTGAAGAATAGATCTATTTTATTCTCTCGTACAATAAATAAAATTAACTAGAATATATCTATGAAAATTATTCATTTTGTAAATATATATATATATATATATTTAAGTATTCACTAATAACATTAATAACAATTTTATGCAATTGAAAAAAATAAAAACTTTCAACAATAAAAATAGAAAAAAAAACTTGAAAAATATTTTCACGAAAGCTAATATTTATTTCTACTAGCTTAAATCTGTCTTTCAATATTTTAATAGTTACCGATGTTCAAAAATAAATATAATAACTTGTATATATAAAATTAAATAATAAATGATTTTTTAGAATTAAAGTATCAATAATAAATGGTATTTGTTTTTTTAAAAAAAATTAATTCAGTACAATATTGAATATTTTAAAATTCAACTCACATGATAATAAATATAACAGTAATATTTATTGATGAACAAAAGTAAAAAGAAACTAACTACTGAGCAGGTTTCATTAGCATTTTTTAACTTTTGTATTTAATATTAGGTTGAGTTATAAATAATTTTCGTTTTTAATAAAATAAAACAGTAACTGTAGTTTGATCAATTTTATATTCGCCATTGTTTGCCATTTGCTAGGTAGCTCTTCTACACCTTTTGAATAGAATTCAGATGGTTTTGATTTGAAAAAGTTTTCGACAAATTTTCGAACCTGGTTTTCATTCGAGAAATTTGTGCTCATCAAAGCGTTCTGTAGCGATCCAAAAAAGATGATAATCGAATAATGCCAGATCTGGTAAATATGGTGGATGAGGAAGAACTGATCACCCAAGTTCCAAATTTTTTCCTGCATTGGTCTTGCTGTATGAAGTCTTGTGTTATCATGAGGATAACATTTTTCTTATTGACGAGCGCAGGGCGTTTTTCGATCAAACTTTAATAAAAACGTTACAGTTGTTGGGCATATAGTCTAGCATTTATTATTTTATTCCAATTTAAACGTTTTAAATGAATAATTTCACGACACATTCAATATTATTTTTCTTCCATGAAACTTATCCTTTAGATCGGCTTCTCGAGGCTTATCCTTATCAACCCATACCTTACGAACGTTTTCGTATGTAATTAACTTTTCATCATCAGTAATGATTTTATCCAGAATTGGATCATTCCTTTGTCTTTAAAGAAGACTTATCGCTATCGATAAACGATCTGCTTTATTTCTTTCACTGAAATCGTGTGAAACCCAAACATCCAACTTGCTGATTTTACCCATATTTTCAAAGTGGCGATAAATGATAGATTGTGATATGTATAACCTTAATGGATTATAACTTAATGAATTGCATTCCATCAATGATTTTATAACTTCTTCATTAAAATCCGAAAAGTATTCTTGTCTAGATTTATCTTTTAGTGACGTATTTCCGGAATGAAAATGTGCAAACCTGTTCCATACTTGCCGGTAAGTTATGATTCTTTCACAATACTCACTACATATTTTTTCCACTTATCTCTATAGCCTTTTCCCCTGCTTAATCTCCCATAACATTACAAGGCGAATGTGCATTTTCGATCCTTCCATTTTATAACCAATAATTTATTATTTGAATACGATGTATGAGTTACCACTATCGTAACAAAACTGAGTATTGCTCACTTAATTCAAAAGAGCAAAAACTTGTCATATGTGGTAAGTCATTAGGATACGTAATGAGTACTTGCTTTCAATAACAAAAATTATTTATGACTCAACTCAATATATTAATAGTAAACAAATTAAATACTATGTAATTTGTAAAGACAGTGTTTAAACTTTATATATGAAAATGTATAGATTAATTTAGAATTATTCGTTTAGATTTTATGAAATATGACAACTAATAAAGATATTAATTAACAGTGGCATACACTACACATTTCAAGGATTTACAGAGATACTAAAAATGTCGAAACGCGGCATATAAAAGTTTATAGAACTCGATTATATAAATCAATACAGTATATAGGTAAAATATAATTCGATTGAAAAAATTATGGGTCATATCTCTATTTATTACACAAACATGAAAAAATATAACATATTTTAAGCGATAAATAGTGAGCAATGCACAAGATCATTTACAATCATATTAATCTAAAAAAATCTTTGAAATAAGCAATACTTTTTTAATCAACAATCTATATATTCATCTAAAGAAAGTAATTTTTTTGTCTTCTGAAATAAAAAAATGGATCTATCAATATATAATAAAATCGTAAATTAGGTCGAATCAGTTAATCAAAATCATTCAAAATTACTTAATTAAATAGACATATCGTAAACTGCAAAATCATTTTAATTACTACATCACTTAATATTACTTAACAAGTATTATTAAAGTTGTATTGGAATATACTGTTCTTTTTATTCTATTTAACAGATCATAATTTTTTAGATTATTACTTATTATGGTATTCATAAAATTCTTTGAATAGCAACGGTTCAATTAAACAATATAAAAAAACATTTTGAGAAGTTTTTCATGAAGAAATTGAGATAGTTAGTTTCAGTAAAATATGTCGAAAAATATTTATTGAAATTTCAATTTCACATACTTAATTTAAGTAAATATTAAATAGAACAAATTTTACTTTGTAAAATATCTTTTTATAAACCATATACGAGTGTATATATATATTTGTATACATTTTAAACTTTTTTAGAAAAATATTATAGAAGTATACCTTAATAATATTTTGAAAGATCAAAGTTATTTTAAAGACAGTATATAATTACTAAATAAGAGATATAAGGAAAGTTGTTTAAAATGTCTTATTTTTGTTTATATATATGTCTTATTTATATATGTATATATATATATTATATATATATATATATATATATGTATATATATATATACATATATATATAAACAAAATTCAAAAATTAAAGTCTAAATCATATTTAAATATTATTAAGATGTAAAGACAACTGTAGTAAAAAATGTTAACAAGATATTATTGTTAAAACAGTTTTAACGAACAATAATCTTAATTTAATAGAACAGATTTTATTAAAGTGATTTAATATTAATCCTACATTGTTTTTTATAAACTCAGTATATTAACAATGAAAATGATATTATGACTTTATTTTAACTGGATTACTTAAAAGAAGCCTCTCTAAATAAAGACGAACAAAAAAAAAAAAAAAAAAAAAAAAAAAAACCATTGTAACTCGTCGTTGTGTTTTTTAATTCAAATGTTGTGTTGTAAAAAAAGTAATTTTTAAACAAGTCGACTGAATTTTCTACAGCGTCGAAAATAGCATTTCAAAAGAATGTGTTGTGTGAGCTTTAAGGACAAACGGTACGGTAATGTAGAAACAGTGAAGGGATGTAAGCGTGCGCCGAAATAAGGGATGAAATCTGTGGTATGGCGATATAGGACGGAACTAGAACAACGAAAGCGAAATTAAAACAGAAAAATAACCCTTTGCACAACAATCTAGTTACGAAATTGACATCCGTGACGTGGGTGAGGACTAAATGATGGTTTGGGCAAAACGAGGGTGTAAATATAACCACGATACACCTTAAAGTCACCAAGCGCTATCAGTGATAAACAGTAGCGGTTCGTACAAGATTCATTTCGTGGAATTTTACAAACCCATTCGACGATGTCTTGGAATTCGTTGCAAAGTCGAAGTTCGAGAAAATTAATTCATCGATCAGCGAATTAAAGTAGTTAATACCGTACAAACGAAATTGGGTTTTACTTAAATACCTAAGGAAAACAATATTAATGAAATAATAATTGATAAAAATCGAAAATTACAAAACAAACTTCTTAATGAATATTTTATTAAAAATATATTTATTACTTTATAATTATTTTATTTTTGAGAAAATAGCAATATATATATATATATATATATTGGAGAATAGCAACGATATACACATCTATATATATATATATATATAATGTTTTCGCTATTTCTAAATCTGTTAGAATAATAAATACCTCACTTCCTATTAGTTTAATTTTATATTACCATTAAAAATAGACGAATCTTCAAACTAGAATTATTTATCCATGTCAATATTATTTTGAAGTTTTTCTAAATTTCAGAGTATTGTTATATAAAATTTTTTGAATAATTTTTAGAACATATTTGTTAAGTTTAAATTATTTCATAATAAAATATAATGATTTTTCAATTTGAAAATTATAACAATAAATATTTTCAAAAAAATAAACTTGGTTGTTCATAAACAATATATTGTGTGATTGAGCAAGAATCCATCAAACAATTCAATATTTCTATATTAAATTTATTAAATAGTACGAATAATGCAATATTTGCAATAAAAAACGAAAAACAATTTCTAATGACAAAAAGAAAACAGTGCTTTTAAATCAACGATTCTTCGACATAGCTCATTTACTCATTCAATTAGTCTACATTTAATGAAACTTGAAAAATACTAATTTTCTTAAATATGTCAATCAATCTAACATCTTTGCCTTGGTAATTTATAACAGAATTAAAATTATAAAAAAATATTTCCTGTCTAGAACAAAAATAAATTCTATTTACTTCTGCTTTTTTGAAAACTGTAGATTATCAGGAATTACTAAAACCTTTAACATTGAAAGACTTAGCTGTATATACATATTAACAATTGTATTCCCTCTAATTTTGTTGAAATATATAAAAAATAGCTTATCAAAAAATCAACAAATTATGTTTTTTGATCAGTAAATACTTATTAGAATTCAGTGATTAATTATATCAGCTTCAAATTAAAAAAGAAATTCAAAATGTTTGACATTAACAATAATATCGATAAACACTTTTGTAGTTAATTTTTTATTTTATTTTTCCAAAAAAATATACCCATTTTTCATATTAAGTGATATTAAATTATTAATGAGGTATGAAATTTCACAATTTTTCTACAGAAAAAATATTCCGTATGGAATAACCACAATAATCAAAAATAATAAATATTCACTGAGATAAAAATATCAAATGAACTTGACAAATATAATATTTTTTTCTCGTATTTACATTTTCCTGAAAATTATATCTGATCATATTGTAATATCTGTAAATATTAATGATCTTTAATCTTAACGAAACTAACCTTATGTTCTTATTAAATTAGAATAAAAAAATGTAGGAGCTTAAAAATAAAATTTTAATATTTATTTGGAAATGAACAAATAATTTGCATATATAAAATTTATTGTAATTAAAATAATCGTAATATTTAAATTTATATTTTATGAGTAAATATTACATACTTTAATACACAATAGATGTACATCTCTGTAAAATATTTCAATCGAAATTTCGTGTTTATTTGAAACAACTTAGTTAATAACGCAAATACACAATACATAAATTTCTGATATCTGGAAGTTTCCAAAGTGATTCTCATTAATTGACATCCAAGTCTGTAACAGCAGTGCATTTCGGCATTCGAATTCAAAATATGCAGATTAAATAAACATAGGTCCAATTTAGTCTGTTCCATCCTTACTTCACAATGTACACACAGATAGAATATCTACGGTTTCTGAGTATTCACTGGAGCCAATTAAACGTAATGATTCGTCCAGCTGTACAGAGCGTCGAGACGCGCTTATATACAGTGGAGATGGTAACGCGTTGTACTCGATCCACGACACAAGGACAGTAATTACAAGTGGAAAAAGCGGCATATCTTTACAGGCAAGCAAACGAACGAACAGGTCCAGTCATAAATCTCAAAGTTATCTCATGTACGGAATCAAAGCCAGTTATTAATATTGCATTAACTCGTGTATAGTATGCGGTCGCCGTTATAATTCGCTGTAACGTAATATTTGACCTTCCTTTATGAATATTGCACGGCGGGAGAGATTTCGGCGCAACCCCTGAAGCTCTCGTGCCATTAGTCTTCAGGAAATGGGTTGGCGAGGGTAGAGAAATTGCGTTCAGAGAACGGTAGTGGTTGGCTTGTCGACGTCAACCAGTGTCGTAGTTACCAGTTGACGCGTACATAGAACGTGTCGGCCACACTTGACGCTCTTGTCAATTTTTTAAATTGACTTCAAGTGTTTGTAATGTATGATTCTTTTATATACTATATATATATATATATATATATATATATATATATATATATATATATTGTTGAAATTACTATGTTACTCAAATCATTTATAATATTAGTAATTTTGTTTCATGACACCAGCATATAAAAATTGAAAAAAATGATTTTTAAACCATTGCCATATTAACAATGTATTGAAAATAATTTAAGTATAATATATATTTAATACTTTTTTAATTTATAACATACATACATACACACACACATTTATATATACGAGGGTGGTCCCAGACGTACCCAACCCAACAAAGAGAACACAAAAATTTTGGAAAAAAATATATTTATTTTTCAACATAATCTCCTTTCAACTCTATACACTTTTCCCAGCGATATTCAATAAGTTCGATACCCTTTTTATAATAAGAACTGTCTTGCTCCTCAAAATACCCATTAACTGCCGACATCTCTTCTTCATCGTTGGGAAATCTTTGACCACTGAGCCATTTTTTCAAGTTTGGGAACAGAAAATAATCCGAGGGGGAAAAATCTGGCGAATAGGGTGCATGAGGTAGCAATTCAAACTTTAATTCATTAATTTTGGCCATTGCAATAACGAATTGTCTTGATGAAACAACACTTTCTTCTTAGCCAAATGCGGCCGTTTTTGCTTGATTTCTTCGCTCAAACGTTGCAATAAGTTCGCATAATACTCGCCGTTGATAGTTTTTCCTTTTTCAAGATAGTCAATGAAAATTATCCCACGCGCATCCCAAAAAACCGACGCCATGACCTTGCCTGCAGATGAAACGGTCTTCGCCTTCTTTGGAGCCGGTTCTTCCTTTTCAGTCCATTGTTTTGATTGTTCTTTTGTCTCGGGTGTGAAGTGATGGACCCATGTTTCATCCATGGTTATGAAACGGCGCAAAAATTCTGCTTTGTTGCTGTGAAACTTCGCTAAACACTCAATTGAAACATCTTCACGACACTGTTTTTGCTCGAGTGTTGCGTTTGCTCGCACCCATCTTGCACACAGCTTTCTCATGTCCAAATTTTCAGATAATATGCGATGTACCGCACTTTTTGAAATGCCTACTATGTCTGCTAGCTCGCGCACTTTCAGTCGACAATCATCCAGTACCGCTTTGTGGATTTTCTTCACCATTTCTGGAGTCGTCACCTCATTTGGTCGACCACTGCGATGCTCGTCTTGGCAGCTCGTACGGCCTCGTTTAAACTCTGCTACCCAATATTTCACTGTTGTAAACGAAGGAGCAGATTCACCCAGAGTAGAATCCAGTTCAGCTTTTATATTAGTTGGGCTGAGGCCTTTCAAATAAAAGTATTGTATCACGTAACGATGACCAATTTTCTTCATTTTCACAAATTCACTGAAAACGTTAACTATTGATGGCTGCCAAACAAATACTAAACAACGTGGCGTCCTCAAACTTGAAACATATGCTTATAGATTGTGTACTTTTTAATACAGTGATTTTTTCAAATAACTACCGCCATCTCTAGGTCAGGCCGGGTACTTATGGGACTACCCTCGTATATATATATATATATATATATATATATATATATATATATATATATAAATATATAGTATATATATATATATATATGAAAAAATTAATAATACCTCGTTATATTATAACTGTTTAAAAAACTATCAAATAAAATTGTGACGAAAAATATTAAAAAATCTTTAACGCAACGAATTTTAACCCCAACACCACAATGATTATAAAATAGTGTTCAATAATCACTTATTGTTTATCAATATGTCGGCTGATGCGCATTTCGATGACAATGCCATCATCATCAGAGGGGTCGTCAGAAATGCTCTGACGATGATAGCGTCAACATCGAAATGCACATTAACCGACATATTTATAAACAATAAATGAACAGTTAGTGATTATTGTTCACTTTATTTTATTATCATTGTGGTGTTAAAGTAAATCAGCCACAGTTCCAGAACAACAAATTATTAAAAAATCTGTAATTTTTAAATTCAATTTTAAAAATCAAATATCAGTAAGAAAAACTTAATCGCCAAAATTCATTCTTTTAATACTTTTACATTGAAGGTATATACATATTTTCATCGTTAATGTTTAGATCTTATTTTTTTATTTGTTTACTTTATCAATATTGATATATCTGAATAATAATTGATGTAAGATAAAACTTTATTGTTGACATTAACTTACTCATTATTTATATAAAAATAAAAGTAAATAATACACGTATTCATCATCGTATGCTATTTTTATTTAAACAGAGTAAAATTACTGCAATACTTGACAAATTCATATCATCACTGATAATTCATGTCGTGAGTAATTTCAAAAATTTCAAAAGAATGACTTATCAAAAAGATGAAGAATGTTCTGAGCGACTACAAGAGATTGTTTAGAAACTTTACTGCAGGAAATTGACATGAAATAGAAAAAATCCAAAAAGAATATAAATAAATCAAAAAGTTCCATTACTAATCAGATAAATAATTGTCTTTCGTAGATCAATCATCATAGATAAGAGTTTTTTATGTGAAATAATAACCAGAGACCTAGTATGGATTTGCTACTACAATCGCAAATAAAAAAGTCTTGAGTGATTTCTATTGAAGACTGTTTCAGCACTACAATAAAATACCCATATACATAAGATTGTCTTTTATATCTGATGGGATATGCTTAGAGATATTTGTTATGTTCTGCTATAACAATGTTATATAATCTCCAATGGTCGCTAGAATCTACAATTGAGGCAATTGAACAAACTATTAATTTAAAAACAGACACATTTTACTTAAAAAAGTCATTCTCCTCCACGATAAAGCTAGACTGCATGTTGCAATTTTAAACAGAGCTGTGATAGAAAATCCTCTTTACTCTGACATATTCTCCAAACATTTCTTTATCAAATTTTCAAATATTTCATACGATGCAGCATGAACTTATATATAAAATTTAATAATTTTGATAGAAAAGAAAATAAATTTATAATTTTATTCGCTAAACAGATAAAGCCTTATTTTACAATAGTATCGATTTTTACTAATAAAAAATTCCGTAAAATATTTTGATTAAAAATATAGTTTCATATTTGAAATATAAATAAAAAATTGTTTAAAAGAATCTACGTATTTACTTACTCCTAATACAAAATTTTACGTTATTTTTTATGTTAAATTTTATTGCTTTGCTATTTTCTTATGTTCGTTACATTTATACTAAGTAAAAATATAAAAAAGGTAAATTTTAGTTCTCCAATATTCATAATACTATAATGAAAAAAATATTACTTATTTTTATAAGTAATATAAAAATTACTTAAGATCACTTAAAATATTAATGAATAAAAATAAAACTTTAAAATGTGTTATTATCAATAAAAAAATATTGTATTTTTATATAAAATATAGTAATATTTTCACATATAATATAATATATAAATTCAAAGTTTTTAATAGAGAACAAAAATTTAACATTTACTTATTCCCCTCCGGAATTTATTCTTAATGTTTCTTACTTAAGAGCTCAATGATTTCGGCGTAGATAAATGACGTTATTTCAAGATAAAATCCCTTCCATGAAAGATTGAACAGTCGATGTTTTATAACTTTCTAATTTAAGTTTTTTTGCAAGATCATTTTTTTACATAAAACACAAGAAGCTATTATTTGATTAAACATTCTGTATTCTCCACAAATGTTTTATAAAATACAAACTAAAATTACGAGATTTTCTTCTAAATTTTTCCAACTGAGTTCTATCATTTATAATAACTTGAACTAGTCAACCAGAAATGTTTATTCAAGACGAAACGAGCAGATATTTTTATATTATTAAATATCCATACATATATATATATATATATAATTATTAATAAAAAAAATATTTGTATCATAAAACAACAAGAAAATGATGTAATATTTTTCTTCAACAGTTTAATTTCACAATCTTATAAATTTTTTTTTGAAAAAGAAAAACACTTATTACCTCGAGACAGACTCGATGTCTCGATTTAAAACGTACATTCCGCCATTTTGTCGTAGCGTTCCGGTCCGCTCGCGCTCGTCGCACAAAATAATTAACTTATCCCGGCTTCATTAAATTTTCAAACACGTTGATGGACATTCCGAAAAGCACATTATTTTCAGTATACACTGACTGTACGTTCTCTCTTATCTAATGACTACTTTTTTTCTGGCAGTCTTGTCAAGCGAGAAAGTACGTATTTACGGAATATTATCAATATTTGAAAACGCGCCGGAGTTAATTAATTATAATTGTTTAATGTCGACACAGAAAAAAAATCTTCGCTCTTATAATTTGTAAAAGTTCACGGTAGAAAAAGTTTTCGTTTTATTACATCTTTTCGGATATGATGTTTGATGTGTTTCAAAGTTATTCTATCAAACTCAAACATTGTTAATATATAGTTAATGTACTTTATATTATATTATATTATATATATATATATATATATATATATATATATATATATATATATATAATGATATAAAACGAAATAAATTTTTAATCATTTTAATTTTTACCTGAAATTCAAAAATTCGAAAAAAAATATTTATATACATTCAAAAAATTAATTTTAATTTAAAATATATAAATCTATTCTAATTAGATAATTTCTATTCAAAATTAAAAATTCACTTTAGTAGATATCCCCGAAAATGAAAATAGTAAATTTTTGTCTTTAAATAGCAATTAATTTGATAAATCAATTTTTCTATAAATATATTTCATTCCATATTAAAAAATAGATTTTAGAAGTAGATTCACTTTATGTCAGATCTTCATTTATATGGAAAAATAAAAGTTTACTCAACCAAGTTATTTAAAATTAAAAATAATGATTTTTCACTTGAAACATCATTTTTGTTTACTTAATACATTTTATTCTCAAAAATGGAATTTTAATCATTGATTCGTTTTATTTTAGAACTGATTCAAAATGTCAATTTTTCATTAAATTTAGCATATATATTTTAATCAAAAGGAGTCTTATACGGTTCAGAACAATAAAATTTAAATATTGTACTTGTCATTTTGTAATTAAAATGAAAAACTAAGATGTTAAGAAATTTAATCCTAAAGTTCTATTAAATGAAAAATTATTAGGATTAAAAATTATTGGAAATCATAGAACACATATACATATCTGTGAATTAAAATAATTTAATTTACAGTTCAACAATTGATTTTTTTTCTTATATAATAATATAAAAAAATATAAAGATATTTTTTATATATTTTACAAACATGAAGCACTCACTCGAATATTAAAAAAATAACTGTTTATTTATGTAAATGTTAATTAACTACAAAGCCAAATCAATGCAATGTTTGTGAAATATTTAAATATTCTGATAATTTACAACATTAAAATATTTATTTTTGTTTCAGTTTGTAACAGAACATATTATGGAGACGTAGGAAAAACTTACGAACTGGAATTAGGGAAACCGTTAGAAGGAAGACTGCCTTTTCTGTGCCATCTTACATTTACAGCCAATGGTCATGGTCATGGAGATATCGTCCAAGTATGTATATATTTTTTTAAAATGTTATTAAATTTTAAAACATCTTAAAATGAAAACCACTTTGTAAGGGTAATCTTTTTTTAATTCAAAAAATATTTTAAATAATTAGTAAATAATATGTTTAATAATAATTATTATATTTTTTAATGAGCAAAAAGTCGAAAAATGTCAAAACTAATAAAAATTCTTTTATACAATAATAAAAAAAATTCATACAATATTTCCTATTAAATTAACATTTTCTACAACTTGACTGATTAGAACAGTTCATCGTTTTCAAATTTAAACTAAATTATTAAAAATATGAATTAGATTTTTCTACTTCTTAATTTATACATTAAAAATTATAGATTCAAAGAGAAATATTTTAATTAAAAACTGTTTTATATAAAAATTAAAAATATCATTTAATTAATTATTATTTAAATTTAGTTCGTTGATTTCGAGTATAATTCTTACATATAATTAAATTTCAATGTTTATTCACAGTTTGCGTTAAAACTTAACAGTTATGGTTTCAAAAACAAGACTGTAATATTAATATTCAGATGTATCATCTAAAGTTAACCATTACTATTCAAAAAGTTTGCAAAACTTTATACGAATGCAACGATTTCATCTACAATACAAGTTGCAATAACAAGAGAAATGTTCTCAGTAATAATTGCAACTGCAGTAACGATTCTCTTGAGCAAGATAACAGATATAATATCTAATTTAAAAACAAATCGCTATAACAATAAACGTGTATCGTTAGTGCACATGTAATTACCAATATTCTGTTTTTAATTTACTTTTTGCATCAAAATTGTTATTACTTGAAACTCTAAAACGTACATATGTACCCAAAAAAATGAAAAAAATTATACTTCTAAAAAGTTTGAATAATATTTTTGTCTTATTTTATAACGTTTGAATGTTATAAAATACTGTTTAAAGCATATATATATATATATATCTATATATATATATATATATATATATAGAGATATATATATATATAGATATATATATACAGATATAAATAGATAGATAAGGTGAATCAAAAAAGACTGAAGAGTTTAAAAATACATTTACTTGCTTACTATCATTTATTATTCTTTACTATCCTTCAGTCTTATTTGATCTGCTCTATAAACATTTTAAAACGAAATAAGTGATATATCTTTTTCAATAAAAAAATATTTCCCCATCTTTTTTATAATTTGTAAAAGTCAATTATCTACATTTTCAATTGAATGTTGGTCACAATAGTTTATTGAAATAGTTTCTTGTACAATAAATTATATGCAGTTGAAATGAAGAACTATCTAACTAAGTCAATTGGCTATTCATAAATCATATCTATGAATTCGTGGAAAATATTTTTTGAAATAAAAAGAAAACAGATTTGTGTTTTTATTAAAAAATATTGTACAATTTCAATATTTTTTTCTAGACATAAAAGAAATTTTAGATTTTAACAAGTATGTTATTTAATTGATTATAAACGTATGTAAAATAAAAATAATATCAAAAATAAAATTGTTAGAAATAAAATTTTAAATTTTATTCTTCTTTATAAGTTCAAATTATACAATAATCATAAAATAACGTCAATATCAATTAAATCATTAAATAAAAATAGAAACTATTTGTGATCTATCTTTTCAAAATTAAAATTTTTAATCTGTTTATATTTCAAACTTTAATCTGTTGTTCAGTACAGAAAATAAATTTGTACGATTAAGTACAAAGTGTTGAACAAAACTATACGAAACTTGATTTATTACCGAAAGTGGACATTTACTTTAATTGATTTCTCTTTCACTCCCACACATACACAATTCATATTGAAGTTTATCAGCATTTTACAGTTTATTTTTGTTTACATTATCTTATTTCATGTATTACTTCGTGAAGAAAATAGTTCTAGAAAAGCATATTATTAAACCGTACCATAAATGATTACTTGCAAAATCTTATAACATTTAAGAGAAAATCTGTTATAAGAATTGAATTATCTACAATGCTAAATTATTTGTAAAATATTTTTATATTATTATAAAAATAACAAATTGAAAAATAAAAAAAAATAATAATCTTTCTGTAATTTATATAAAATTTTCTCATTTGTATATCATATAAATAACTAAACACAGTTACAATATTTCGAAACAAAGTAACTAATCTATTTCTAATAACTACCTCGTTTATAAATTTTTCTATTAGCCTAGAGCAAATCTACTATCAAAGCTCGTAATTTCACAGTTAGAATTAAATAATTACATAGCATTTATATGAACTCAGATGTACCTTTCTGCGAAAGTTTCAATTTATAACAAACGAACTAATTAATTTCAAATTATTAAACACTAACGTATTTTTATAGAACATACAAATTGGATAAATTAATTTTCTACTTTGTTTTCATTTCGACTACAAATACACGAATTTGATTTTATTATAATTTTATAAACTTGTTATTGTTCTAAACAAAATTTAATTTATATAAACTGGTTTATATTTTATGAAAAAACGATAAAAATTAAATAATAAATTGTAACTGAATTAAATATGTTATTATCATTATTATTAATTTAGAAAATATTATTTACATTCATCTTTATTGTCATAAAAATTCAATACGAATTTTATTAAAATTATTAAAATAATTGAGAATCATTATTATTGCCTTTTCCTGAAATTTAACATTTATCGAATTATTAGTGTTATTAACCAATTTTATAAAAAAATACATCAGATTTAGATTTTCAATTTTAATTTTATTTATCTATTTATATAAAAAAGTTTAACACCTGTTTTGAAAGACATGCTTTATTTTTTTAATTGATAACAAATTTATGACCAAATTAGATAGTTTATAATCAGATATTGTTTTTAAATATCCATATGAACAAATATTTTATTTTAATTTTCATTTACTATTTCAGTTAATGTTTTCGTTATATTTTTATTATAAAACAGAACTTGTAAAATACTGTTTTCTTTGAATTTTAATATTTAGTAAAAATATTTACCAATTTTTCAATATAAATTATTAAAAAAAATAAAAACACAATTCCTGAATATCACAAATAAAAATATTATATTTGATTATTAATACAACTATTAAGAAATAAAAAACATGTCCAATTATTGATTTGTTAATAGCATATGTTAAAAAAAAATTAATTAAACATTGTTCATAGCAATTTTATAAATAAATTTACTATAATTCATAGATAAGTATTTAATCCAGGAATTTGTTATTAAATCGTATCTAATACTTTTATAAATTTATTATAACCGTAATACCTTCGAGTTGCTTAAACTAAAAAGATGAACAATGTATCTTGTTTCCACATACAATTCATATATACATACTATCAAAATTAATTTATGAAAATACCTCGAACATTATTTAATTATATACAGCTGAGTTCGAATCTGTACATACTGTGCTCTTCTAATTTTAGTTGCGCTTATATCTTAATCTAATATGTGCCCAAATTAATTTATCTATACATACATACATTATATATATATATATATATATATATATATATATATATATATATATATATTGTATGCATATACGTATGTATTTGTGCAAGAAACTAGTTTTAATGTATAGTTATATACACATATAAGCAATGTACATCACGACTAAGTTTATGGACTTATTATCTTCACTAGTTTGGTATTAAGTGCGAATTACTCAACGTAATTCCACATAGTTTATAACGTATGATCCATATGACGACCAAGTACAGAGAACAGAATTAAGCTGTCTGTCAGTTCGACCAGTTTTTGTCGAACAGCGTGTGTCTGCTATATAATGAAACGTAATGATCCTGCGGGAATGTCACCATGCTTGGACGGTTTTGCAACTTAAGCGTATGCAAATTCTTTGTGATCGATGAAAGAAGCTTTGGAACATCCCCCGACTCCTTGATGATATATTTATTCATTCGCTCGCACATACACTCACTCGCTTCGACCGCACTGTGTTTATTCAACCCCTCACGCTCTTCAGTACAGCCAACATCTTTGTCGCACGTTCACTGATCCAACGAGATTCCCTATTTGTTATTTTGATGCTGTGTATTTCGAATGTTTTTTTCTCGTTTAAGTATAAAAAGTAGCGTCATTATTGTACGTGCAACGAATTGATGGCATGTGAAATTAGCATCGAATAATTTTGCAATGTATCAAAAAAATTCGTGATGAAGTATAGGTACTTCAAAAAAGTGTCTGTACTCGTTTCGGAGGTTTATTAACATCTTTAGAAAAATTTGAATTTGTTGCGGGTAAAATAAAGTTTTATATATATATATATATATATATATATATATATATATATATGTGTGTGTGTGTGTGTGTGTGTGTGTGTGTGATTTTTTATTTACAAAAAAGTTTTCATAGTAGCTTCAAAGTTAAAATAAAATCTAAAAATAAAATATGCATGTTATTACTTACATATTCTTATACATTGACGAGCAAATTAATATTTCTTTCATTTAGTTTTTATTGATATTAGAACTTTTATATGATATTTTTTATGGCATAAATTATTTTTGGAAAATTCAACAAAAAATAATTCAAACTTACATTTTATTATAATATGGAATTTTTCTTTAGAACTGAAATTGCGATCACTACTAACAATAATAAGTCGTTTTGCAAATTATTTACTAAAATATACTTTAATGAAATATCTCCCTTCCGCTTTTTTTTTTTTTTTTTTTTTGTACATTTTTATAAAACGAAAAAAGGGCTATATATTTACAAAATTATATTTTTAATTGAAATAAAATTAAACAACATTTTCTACAAATATCACATATTCTTTTCGTCGATAATTCTTTATTTAAAGCACATTAAAATAAAGATATTTTTGCCATAATAAATCTGCAAAAAACAATTATCTCAATAAATATAATAACTATCTATCTCCATTTATCTATCTAACTTTTATATATATATATATATTAAAAACGTTGTAAATACAAAAATATTAATTGACACAGCAAAATTTTTAAAATTTACACATTTGTTTTATTTTAAGGGCATTTTTTTAAATTATGTAAATATATCTATCTTACATACTGAAGCTTATTACTAAAATAGCTTATTTATATATATATATATATATATATATATATATATATATATATATATAAGAACTTTATTTTAGTGAGTCATAAAACTAAATTTTAATAAAGTCTTTAGTATTTATTAAAATATCTACCTGATTTCTTATGATTGAATTTCAAAAAAGTAACTCTGATGTATGTATATGTATATATATATATATATATATATATATATATATATATATATATATATATATATATATGTATATGTATATACTTGGTAATAATCAATAAGTAATCAATTTAATGAAAATAAGTAGTTTCTTAAAAAAGCAATACACTTTTATTGCATATATAATATCAGAATAAAATCTAGGCATTTATTGAACAAAAGATTGAATGGATAAAAATTGTAAAAATAATTCCTGTTATTTGAAAATCTTGTAATCATACCAAAGAGGTTTCTATTAAGAATAAAGAAAAAGAAAAACTTTACTCGACGCAAACAAAAGGCGAAAGAGTTGACTTTATGTTAACTACGGCGTTCATTAGACTCCTCACTCATTGTCAATATATATCTATGAGTGCACAATAATGGTTGTTCTTGTTCTTCTCCGTCATCTAAGTTTTCGTGTACGGCCAGAATGTTCGTTTCTCTTAACGAGCGTCGAGTCTGTGGTCGGTTGAAGCGACCCGGCCGGAGTGACGGTGGTACGGGCCACGAGCACGCCGGAACAGCGAGACATGGAGAAAAAGATTCCGACAGAATTTCGAAGCAAGAGAATTTATCTTTTATTTCCTTCCTTCATTGCAACTTTAACTTTACGCGCGCACCCATATATAGACAGGCAACGATACACAGACACACAGATATTTGATAACTTTTACGTGTAATTTTCGAAACTTTGACACATTTAAAAAGTAATGTTTTGTGAAATAAAATGAAAGACTTTTCTTTATATATATTTATATATCTGTATACGTAAAAATAAAAAAATGAAATTTATTTCAGTTTATTATTAAAGAATTATCAATAATAATTTTCAATATTTATAATTATTATTTATATCATATTCAGTTTTGTTCAAAACTTTTATTTGATATTTTATAAAGAAAAATTAGTAAGTTTAATAATTTAATATTTAAAAAAATCTTTGTAAATATAGTAATTAAAAGCAAACTAATATGAACCAAAAATTAATAGCAGTGTGTTGTTAGTAAAGAAATAAAAATTTTAACACTCATTAATAAAATACATTCTATGCATTTTTTCAGAATTTTATCGAAATATATATATATATATATATATATATATATATATATATCAAATAATTTTAATAAAGGAACGTGAAAATACTGTCTATTTGAATTTTATATCGGTAGCTAATTAAAATTTGGCTAATTATTCATTTAAGCATTTAATTAAAAAGATATCACAATATAAAGTTAGTAAGTTCGTTGTAAGAGACTTATTAATTTTCAATTTTAATTATTAAATTGATAATTAATTTCTTTTGAACATTTAATAAGATAATTAACAACAAATTAGCTACAAATTGATTGATTTTAATTTCAGTAAAATATTTAACACGTCATATTTTCAGATCATATAATTTTACTCATTTCAGACAATTTGATCGATCGCGAATTCAATAGATAACTTTATTTACAAATTCGTTCATATTTACTTAATCTGACTCTTCGATCTTCTGTAATAATTTACATAATTTTAATTTTTTTCTGAAATAGTGCAATGAAATAAAAAAAAACAATATACTAAGCAATGTTTTTAATAACATTTTACAAATTTGGGTCATTGCCATAATTAAAAATGTTTAGCTTAACAAAACTCGATTTAAAAATGTATCTTAACTTTTTAAATCTTCATATATAATATCGTTTTTTTGTGGCGATATTATTTTGATTTTATAAAATATTACTATTTTTAGAATTGATTTGAAATTATCTAAGAACATAAGTAATAAACATATCTATATTTTATATTTTTTTTAAAAAAATATCAACAATTCTGTAAATTCATTCGTCAATTAATAAATTAATATTAATAAATTATTTATATATATATATATATATATATATATATATTTATTAAGGTAGAATCAAATATTATAAGTTCTAGAAATTGCCAAAAAAGATTGAAAACTTTATCGCGATGATTTATTCTATAACGTGGTTGAAATATAAAACTGATTTGAAGTATAGCTTATCAATAAGATCTATATTTTTGCCATTTTTGTTATAAAATCCACATATTCTAGTCATTTTTATCCGTGACATACTTTTGATGATGTTGAGTAGATAGCATGCATATGTCACGTTCATCATGTCATTCTTTTACATCTATTGTGGTAGTATATAACAAAATCTTTATTCATCTTTTGTAATTTTTCTAAAAAGAACTAAAATAGTTTCTATTCATATGGTATTTTTCATAAATTGTAATTTATATAACAATTAATTTTCTTTTTTATGTTAAAAACAGCCAATCTTCAAAAAGCACAAAAAAAAATACTAACAATATTTTTTTAATTTATATATATATATATATATATATATATAAATTGGACACAAATTAACAAAATTTTTCTCTACTAATCATAATTCAATTAGTTATTAATCACAAGATATTTTTTCCTTAGTCGGTTTCAAACAGACTAATTTTAATCATGACTATATATTACTCATTATTAATCATTAGTCACTGTTTATTCTAAGTGACTAAATCTGAGAAGGAATAGGAAATGTAAATAATATTATCACCAATCTGTACCCCCTTCCCTTTGATTCTCGCATATATATTTTAAACCCTAAACTGATATTATATTGGACTCAATCTTGGACTCTCTTATGACAATCTCAGAATTTATTTGTATACAACTGATTTGTTTTTTTATTACCTATTTTCACAACTCCCTACTCAAGAAATTCTTTAAATAAAACTTGCTAAAAATTAAAAAAAAATGGTTATCAAAATGTCTTCAACTAATGATTAACCATTAAATATAATTTACTTATTAATCATTTTATACAAATGGGTAATTTAGTCATTAATTATTAATCATGTTATTAATTTTAGATCAATCATTAGTCACCAAATGTTTGTAAATGAAACTAATACTTTATTCATTAGTCATTTTTAATGATATTTTAGTCATAATCATTAGTCATATTTTTGACTGAATTTTTTCCCTCTCTAATATACTTGCCTACATATATACATACTGTATTTATATATTTATGATGTATGTGTGTGTATGTATGTATATACAAATAAATATCCAAGCAAAGATTAACAGTGTGAAGCGTCAGTGTTAAAATTCACACAATATGAACGCCAAAAATGTTGACATGAACAAATTTTGAGCATTCGAGTGAATTGTAAACAGATGACTCACATTTAGCGTCACGATGTTAGTCGTAGTTAAGAATCTGGTTCTTGGAAATAAATTCAAACATAATCAAATATTTAAATTCAACGCAAACAAACGGGAACGAAGCAGAGACCTGAGGGGTATTAAAATGCATATTCTCGGAATAGCGGAACGAACGCGTCTAGTATCTGACGTAATTCATTGTTTTACGCATATAGGTACTTCATAATACGTACGAGATGGTTCGATATAAAATATAAAGGAGATAAACGCAAGAACGTACGCACAGTCGTGTAACGAGTACGAATTCAACCCTTTTCTACACATACACACAAATTCGTCGTCGTGTATGTACATATTTGTACTGTGATTGAAATAATTAAGTTGTTTTTGAAGAATTCTCGTGTAAGAAATAGTGAAGATATGCACTGTTTACGACATTCAATTTAAAATTGAAGATTTTCAATTTCGCAACTTTGAACGTTTTTGAATTTGTTATTTAAACAACAATGATTACGGGATAATTTATAATTGTTAATCAGTAAATTTACTAATATAAAAAATGTTTTTACTATTTTATTCTTAATACATGAGCCATTAGATTATATGAATCTATGAACCGTTACAGTTGTTTTTTTTAAATAAATTAAAACTTTTGACAACATTTTTTCTTCGTCGAATGTTTCCTGTATTCTATTAATCAAATTATTTTGGTATTTCAATATTTATTTCGATCATTCAGTTTAAATCCCATTTGATTCAAAAAATATATGATACTTGCATTTATATAAAAATGTATATTAAAATATTATAACATCATTAGTATTTTTTAACACAACCCTATATATCAGTGTTTCCCAACGTGGGGCCCACGCCCCACAGGGGGGCAATTTGATAGTTAAGGGGGGCAATTTAAAAATGGACTCGACACGACTTTAACCCTTTCGCTTTGGGTTATTTAAATGCAATGATAGATATCGGTGACAAATTTAACAAAAAAGGCAAATTCTAAACTTGGTAGCTAAAAATATCTCGCCTGTTCTAAATGAAGTACTACATGCAGTAATAAAGTGTGTTAATGCTATTAAAGCTAGTGCCAAATGTGAGCGTCTTTTCAAGTTATTTTGTGAAGAACAAAATGAAGACCATGTGAGACTTTTACTTCATACTGAAGTAAGATGGCTATCCAAAGGAAACTGCTTGAAAAGATTTATGCAACTGTTTGATACTCTTAGTGATTTTTTAAGCGACAAACCTGAAATGAAGTATCTGTTAACAATCGATGGTAAAGCATTTGTAAGTTATTTAGCCGATATCTTTGAAAAACTAAATATATTAAATAAGCAACTTCAAAGACCAAATAAAACACTTGTCGATGCAAAAGCAAAGATATTTGGTTTCATTACCAATATAGAGTTATATCAGAAACATATTAACAACAAAAACTTTGAACAGTTTCATTGGCTCCAAAAATGTGAAGTAACTGATACCGCTGTACTTGTTATTGTTAATCATTTGAATATTCTATCCGCTGATTTAAAAGAAAGATTTTCTGATTTAAAACAAATTGATTTCCCAACATGGATGATGCAGCCAATATTAGTGGATTTGTCTGATATATCAAATATGCAGTATCAAGAAGAACTCGCAGAATTGCAAAATGATGAATCAGTAAAAACTTTATTTAATATAAAAGGAGCGATGGCATATCTTTGTGAAGAAACTGAAATTAAATACCCAAATGCAACCAAATGTGCAAGAAAACTTTTACTACCGTTTCCATCTTCATATTTAGCTGAATGTGGATTTAGTGCTGTAAATGATTTACTGATAAAAAAAAGAAATCGACTTGATATAACACAACGTGGAGACTTGAGATTAAAGCTAAGTAAATTGGAACCTAATATAAAATCTCTCTGCAGCAAGCATCAAGCGCAAGGATCGCACTAAATGAATATATAAAAATCAATATTAAAATTATTTTGAATTTCAATTTTTCATTATATGTTTTGAAATTTTACTTACGATGTTTTGATAACAATTTCATAGTGATTTCTTCCTAAAACTTATCATTTATATTTCTTAAGGGAAAAAAACAATTTTTAAAGGTTAAAAATTATGTATGGGGGGCATAAAAATTTTAGAAATGTTAAGGTGGGGCATGGCCTAAAAAAGGTTGGGAAGCACTGCTATATATTCAACCTACCCTATGTATTTGAAGCACTCCATCTCATTTTTGGATATTGCGCTATGACCTATACTTGATATTAAATTTCACTATGACTAGTTTCAATACTTGTGTCATACTCAAGTATATAACGAAGAATAACGTTATAGAAAATGAAAATTTTTTACAAATTTCATGAAAATACTATACATATGTATGAAAGCAACTAATTTCAGTCAGTTTTCCATTTGTTAATGTAGTATATGAGATAAAATGTTATTTATTTTTCTTGTTTCTTCATTATGTTCAATATTTTTTTCATAAATATATATATATATATATATATATATATATATATATATATATATCACAAACAAACAAATATAATTAATAAGTAGTTCAAATTAGCAAGAATATACAATTTATAAGCACATTTTAATGTTTCTTATTCAATGTAGGCAATCATTAAAGTCCTCAGTATCTATTTTACGTAAGTTTTCTTGCAAATTTGCTTTATTGCGAATTATTAAATTACCTACAACAGCCCTTTACTTTTGTACAATCAACATCGTTCAGTCTACTCTTTTGTATGTATATTATATATTCATGCCGCTAAGTACTTTCCATACAACGAATTTGTCGATAATTATAATGATGTATCTATAAAATAAAATATTTTGTTCATCACTTATTTAATTTTAATTTTTGTGAAGCCGATAGATTAATTTTTGATTAAAATCAATATATGTGTATTATTTAGAAAATCTCATCTTTTGAAAAATTTTCAAAGAATATTTTATATATGAGAGTCGTTTGATAAGTATGGTAAATTTATTTAATTTTTAATTTAATAAATTAATTAATCTAATTAATTTTTTAAATTTAGTTTTTCTTACTTTTTACCATACTTATCAAACGACCCTCGTATTTGGAGATATAATTGACATTTGAATTATTAATAATAATTTATATAACTCTTAATCATTTTACAATAGTTATTATGCATTATTAACAATAATAATACAATATTTGAGAAAATATTCTGCATTTTCATATTATATTGAGCAAAATTCTATAATTTCATATAGCATGATTTATTTTTTAAATTTTTAATACAAATTCTCTTAAAATTATTTAAAAACATTCATTTTTTCCTTTATGATTACCTGGTTAGCATGAATAATTTATAGATAATTTAATATTGAATGAACCTTTTTAATTTCGTTTAAATTATTTATTCAAATCTTAAAAGTCAAAATATAATTACTTGCATATATAGTATATCACGACGATTAACTTCGAAATATTCATATGTATACTATCTTCAAGCAAATTTTACGATACTAAATCAATATCACAAAGATAATAAATAAATTAAAATTAATCGTATAAACATATCACTTATTGTGTGTCTAAGATCTAAATCAAAAATAATAAAGAAAAATACAGCAATTTCGTATTATATTTAATAAAATAAATTGTCTCAAATACCTTAAAAATTTCAATGTTAACCTCCTTTTTAAAAATGTGAACATAAAAAAAGATCGTTTGAAGTTATATATATATATATATATATATATATATATATATATATATATATATATATATATATATATATATATATATATATATATATATGTATATGTATATACGTGAAAGAGACTACAAAAGTGTTATGTGACTGTCTAGTTTTTTCACTACGAAAAAGTAAGTTAAAAATATTTTGTAACTTCAGAGAACCATCCGAACAGCGATTCAAACAATGCGCTCTTCGTATGTTAAGTAATCACATTTTTTTTCGTTTTTGCTTTGCCCGGATTCGATTTTGTATGTCTGCACAAGATAAATTGCCCAGAGATTCAAAGTCAGTTTTGTGTGTGCGAGCTTATCAGCGCGTCGAAACACAACGATGCCGAAAACTAAACTGTCGGTCTGTACGATAGAAATAAATTACGATTTAACTAAAATATTTCGTACTTGGCGCTTGACTAAGCCTCTACACACACACAAACACACATATGTATATGTATATATCTATATATATTTATATGTACGTACGAAACATCTTTGTATTCATTCATCGAACAATTGTATCACTATGAAGATTCGTGTCAAGGTCCCACACTACTGTATTGTCTTTGATATTAACTGATTTAAATTTATATTGAATTGTATTGTTCTAACGACGAGAATACTGCCAGTCAAGTAAACACTTTCACTTTAATATATTTATATCGTTTGCTTTTTAATATAATATATTAACCGCAGGAATTATTCGATCTTTTACATTCATTTATCTTTCTTCAAAGCAAACATTAAATTCAATTCAATCATGAATTTTTCCCACGTCGCAATTTGATTTTCCGCATTTATTACATTTTTATAAAATATTCCTCAATAAATAAAATATTAAATTTATTCTTTCTATATAGTTAATCATTTGTATTTTAGTCATTTCACAAAAACAATATTATTTTTCAATTCGAACAATCTTTCCCAGAGACTCTTTCAGAAGACTGATCTCATTTTTTATATTTATTACTTTTCTTTGGCCTAAAACCATTCAATATGATCTCAAACGATATTATTTAAACTTATTTTATTAAATGTATAGTAACTCGTAAAAACGTATCAATTGTAAAGTAATCCAAATGAAATTGAATGGTTTATACATATATTTACTTCCTTATTATCATTTAGTAAAATGTCCAAAATGTTCATATAGTTTGAAAAATTAATTAAATACAAATTTAATATTTTTATTTACACATCTTTATTATTCTCTAAAAAGTAACTAGCATTATTATGAACTTTCTCTCAATCATTTAGTATTAAAAAAATATTCGCCAAAGGATTCAAGATTACTTTAATTGAATCATAAAATATTTTTAAAATAAATTTACCAAAAAATTGTTTCAAGCTATATACAAAATTGAAATCTGCATTATAAAAAAATCATTTTTTGTATTTATACAATAATATTCGCCGTATCGGCGTATCATTTTACTAATGTACTCTCTTGTATAGCTTTTGAACTTTGAACATTACTCCTAATTGAAAGTTTTATTCATTTCTTTTACAGAAAAAATAAATACAGAGAAACTTTTTCTTTTTCATTCAGTTCTATAATTACTTACAGTTCATTTTTAGTATTCAATATAGTCTTCGTATAACAAAGAATATAATAACTCTTATTTAATTTTATTTCTCTTACAGTTATTTATTTTTAGGAATTTTTAATTTTCTTGGTATTATTTTTATATCAAATTATTTATTATAATTATTGTAAAATAAAATATATAATATATATATATATATATATATATATATATATATATAGCAATAATATATATATATAATACAAATATGTTTGAAATAATTAAAGAAAATAATTAGTATAGATATTTGTCAATAAATGAAATAAAAATTATTTCTTCTATTAACACAATATCATTTTTTTAATTAATTGCATATTATGTTAAATAAATGACATTTATTTCAAATATTCCATAATAATATAAAGTCAAAAAATAATAACAATATATTTTTAAATACAAAAAGAGGAGATAAAATTTTTAAATCAATGAAAAATAATTATTTTCTCAATAATCTTTTTTATTTAAAGTACGGACTTTAGACAATCTACAACTTTCACAAATAGTGACTATGCAACAAATCGTCAGGTATCTTTTTTTACTTGCTCTATAATAACTTGATAATTTTTTAAATAAGAATCTTCAAATAAATCAAAAAGATAATAGTCAAACTAGAGGAGCATTAAGTTTTACAAACAGTAATCTAAAATTTCGTATTTCAGTTACGGAAAAATTTCTGTAATTTAAATCGTTGTTAGTATTTTACATACATTTCAATATTTATATACATGTATTAGTGTCTTGTTAATCATCGAATTATTTTGTTATATATAAGAATAACTTAATTTTCTAATTTAACCCAATTTAATACAACTTTAATTATTTTGTTCAATGAAAATCGTTTCTGCCGAAAAACTTCAATCGGAGTTCTGCCACTCGTTTAAAGATTCGTACTTACAATGAAACGAAATCAATGTAATATTCAATCAAATTTTAGTAGACGTTTCAATCTCAGAAAGAGAATAGCATCCATCTACACTGTATATACATATATTTGTTGGAATGGTTGCCCAATAAATAATACGTACATTTATACTTGAAACGTAACTGCTATTCACTGGAGATGTTGGTATATCCATATTACGACCACCTCATTCTCCCATTTCGTAGATCTGGAGCAGTGATTGGAAAATGCACATAGCTCGGACCAGACACTGTTATAGGTTTTCTATGTCCGATTCGTCTGAGAGCAAGCTTTCACAATAATACAAAAAACCACAGTGGCGCAGATGGTAGTCGTAATATTATGTGTGTATTTTTTTCTCAAATTTATTGTCTATTATCTATCCAATTGTTACAGAGCAATAATAATAAAAACGTAATAAAAATGCAGTACATAAATTGAACTCTACAATGGGAATAAAAGTCGTTACAGTGTTGAAACGTGACATTCTTTGTTGTTTTTTAAAAAAAGTTATGTAGATGAATTACATATTTATATCTTAACTTTTATATTTGATCTAATTCAAAATTGAAAATATTTCAGATTTCATTGAAGTTTGCTTATAAATTTATTTTTATTATATATTTATTATGTTATTACTAGTCGTACTTTCTAGACACGAAATTACATTTTTGAAAATAAACATAAAAATTACACAATGACTGCTATTTAAAATCTTTAACAATGAATGTTTATATAAAAATATACAATTGATAAATTATTCCATTTTTCTTTTTTAGAAAATTGCTATATTTTGATTAAATTAATGCAAAATAAAATTAATTAACATCCTGACAAATTATCATCTTTTTTATTATTTCAAAATAAAATGAAAAAATCTTTAAGTCTTTAAAAACTTTAAGAAGTTATCCTTCAAAATTACACTTTCAGCTCCTACAATGAAATCATATGATCACACCTCATTATTGAAAAAAATAATTAAAATATATCCATATCTATAAATAATTAGCATAGATCATTTTGTTTACAAATAAAATAATTGTTCTTATAAAAATATCTGAGTCTTTACAGACAACTATTTTCTGGTTTATAAAGAAGTTTATTTACAATATTGCAAATTCAATTATATAAAATAGCTCAAATAAGACTGAAAGATAATAAACAATAGTAAATGATAGTAAACAGTGAATGTATGTATAAACTTTTCAGTCACATTTTGGCCACCCTATAACGAGTCTAAAACAATTTCGACCAATAATAATATTTTTTTAAAATATACATACTTTAATAACGAATAATTGTAAGATTTTATATTTTCAATATAAAATTTAATAAAAATAATGAACAAAGTAGTAAATTTATTAGGAACTCTATTGAAACTTCAAGAAATATTTTATAAATTTTCATCCTTCGCCTTATAGTTATATTTTTACACCTATTGAAATTACTTTCTAATTAAAGTAAACAACAAATATTTATTTTTTTTATAGGGTTATCAAAATGTGATACATAAATGTGTGGTTTATTTTTTAAAAAAAGAAACTATATGCATGTTTCCCTATATACATGTTTCTTTTTAATAAAACACAAACCTAGGCGTATCATTTGGTGATCTTATATTTATAAAATGATTGATTATTAAATATTTTAATATAAAATTATAACAATTCTTAATTTAAAGTAAATTATTCAGTGTCGAAATATATTATAAAAATATTTGTATTTTCTCTTATTTCAAATAAAATTTCATTTTTATATCTAGGGTATATGAATATGAAAATCAGTTATGAAATAAATATTATATTGCCCTCAAGAAAAATATTTTCTTATTCTATTCCATTTTGCTAAAACGACGCTCAATACATTATATATATATATATATATATATATATATATATATATATATATATATATATATATATATATATATATATATATATATATAGTGATATATGTAAGTATGTATATTTTATATGTAGTAATAAAATATTCGATTTTAGAAAAACTAGTCAATCAGAATGAATGCACACGTAAGAAGGCGTACATTTTCACTGGAAATATTTTTCAAAAAAGAACAAATACATCTATGATTGCAATAAACGGCGAACGGACGAAAAAAGGATATATCCATAATCCTCTTATATATCCAACTTTATCCTACAGTTTGGTCAGTAAGAGGTGAATCGTAACATCGTAATTCTATTTCATCTTCAATATTGGTGAGATAAAGTTACGTCGCTTGGATATCCAATCGGTTAGACAAAACCGAAGTCAGTAAAACAAACAAACCGTTCGAAATGGATTCGCAGTGGCGCGCTATTTTATGAAAAAAATTAGTGTAGTTATATTCTCACATACGCATCCTATCTCTCTTTTTATCTCTCTCTATCTATATATATATATAGAGAGAGAGAGAGAGAGAGAGATAAAAAGAGAGATAGGATATATAGAGAGAGAGAGAGAGAGAGAGAGAAAGAGAGAGAGAGAGAGAATATTGATAGATGAAGCGAACAAGGGAATGAAATGGATTATTTTCAATTTTTCAGGATTACTAATTTTTTATATAAAATTCAGTTTTAAAATGATTTCTAATAATTTAATTTCTGAATTTGAAAGAAATAATTAAAAACAATATGTTTGAACTACACATGGAATTTCTTACTACAATTTTTTTTATATTGAACTCGAATGAAAATTGAAATAGCATAATTTTATTAATATTTTTGATTTATATAAATTAAAGAAAATATTTTTCAAAATTATAAAAGTAATATTTCTATTTAACTTGTTCTATATTTATTTATTTTTTTAATTTAACTGTTAATTAGATAGATGAATACATTATTTATTGTATTCCTCGATTATAATGAAAATAAATTTCAAAAATTTGAAATAAATGACAATTTATATTTGTGTAATTCTAATAAGTTAAAGTATTCATATCACTGATGATAACCGCCGATACGCAGTATCAAAACATGTCACATTCCATTCAAATGATTGAAAAAGTATACATTTTTTATTATTTGGGACCTTTTCGGTTAGCATCGCGACGTCTAGGTAAATATATGACTGCGCAGAATTTGTGTCGTACAAGTAAAATGTGATTGATGTATCGGATCTCGGAGACATTTTACCGCTGACTGCTTAGGGATGCCATGTCGACAACAGCGACGTAATGTTAACACTGCATTCTGGTATTTTCAAGTACGAAGAAAATGATTTGAAGACGGGAAAAGAGAATAAGAATACAGTTTGATCTTGCAGTGCGGATTTTTTTATCAATTTTTCAAGTACATATCATATATATATATATATATATATATATATATATATAACTACAATATATTTTATTAGCCATTTTTTCAATATATTTTTAATAAATAATGTAGTTAACGGTTAATACAATTAAGAAGTAAAAAAGTTATCAATAAATATAATGAATATCTATTATCAGTTTATCTAGGATTTATATATTATTAAAATTTCTTCGTCTCAATTACGTCTGCATCAAATATCACATGTATTGAAAAAAAATTAAAATACACACATATATTGAACTTTTAAAAAATATTTATAGAAATGCTTGTTAAATCGTTTCAATAAAACGTCATTATTATATTTATTTATAAATAATACTAGAAATAAATATTTATCAATCTAAATGTATTTTTAGATATGAACATATCATTACATTGTAGAAGTTCTATATAAGAAATACAACTTTAACTTTAAATAAAGACAATTATATCGCATCAAAAGAATCGATTGCTATTCTAAACCGTATAAATTTTTCAATACGTATTTTTAACATATTATACTATTAAAATGATAAATATAAAATCATATAAATACACTTTATATATATATTTAGATATAAATTCTCTCATTGACAATATTCTTATATCTGTCTAGTAGAATGAACGAAACGTAAAAGGAAAAAGTACAAAGTTGTGAGATGTGCGACGTTTAGTGCCCAACATCGGTTCTGAAAAGAAGCTATTGAGTGCCAATCGTCGGACCAGTTGAACGGTTTTATTCATCTTGCGATAAACTTTTAAAAGGTGCTTACCCTACCGGAACCATAAATGCTGCCACTGGCATATCTTAAATCGTATAAGATGCTTGCGTACAAGGATCGGGCACGTCTATGCGAAAAAAAATACTTAAAATATGCGAAGGTGCTATAAGGATTATCGGATAGACCATTGTCATATATGTAGATAAATTTAAACACATGTATTATATATATATATATATATATATATATTATCTGATACGTTTTTGACTTATTTATATAACAAATTTCTACAAAAAACCTTCTATAATAAAATAGTAAATGATTTAACACGAATGAATTATCACATCAACATTACAAAATATTATGTGGTCAATAATTTCTTTCATTCACTTTTTTGTTTATAAGGTGATACACATTTCGATGGCCATATCAAAATCATCAGATCTATATATTATAAAATCAAATTTTATAATATAAAGCTCTGGCGATTCTAGCCTGACAATCAAAATTATTATTAGCTTATAAACAAATAAAATGAATAATAAGTAACTATTAAAACACTTTTATTGTACAATATCTAGTGATGTTGAAGTGAGAATTCATTTTTATGTAAAGTGAATTTGCCATAGTACTAAAATAAGTAGTAAAAGATTTATTCGATATAAAAAAAATCTTAAAATTTCAAAAGGCAAATAAATAGCACGTTGATATTTGATAAATACATGAAAAAGTCACACTTGGAAACGTTTTAACCAACATCAATTTTAATTTAAAAATGCATTTAAAAAATGATTAGAGAAAATGGTAATGTACATACAAATGTCACTCAAGATAGTAAAGTCATAATAGTACTCATTAAGTTTGTTTATACTTATATATATATAGGGTGATCCAAATGAGACTGATGGGTGTACACATACATTTACTTTCTTATTATCATTTAATATTCTTTACTATCCTTCAATTTTGGGCCACGCTATACAATGGTATAAAATATTAGGTCATGTAGTATGAAATGTCTGATTTCTCTTTGATTTCCAATTGAAAAATCTGGCATTTCATATCACAGAACCTAATAAAACAATAAATATAAATATTAAGTTTTATATCCAACGACATTCCCTTATATAATAAATCTAATAAACTCGAGTTCATATTTTAATTTTCATTCGTATCAACAAGTTTCCTTCAATTGTATAAATATGTATTCAGTGCAATTTGTAAGTTTCATATGAAAAATTCTACGATAGGAAATGTATTCAGGACTATCTGAGATTTTCGTTCGATAATAGTTTAGCATATGGAAGGGGACAAGCATAAAAATTGTAATGGGAGTGTAGGTTTTGAATGACAGCTCTGTGTATGTCAAAGGAAGGTCTAGCGCACTGATGTACCGCCAGACTGTGTTCACAAAGCGAAAGGAAATTCAAAGGAAGAACTGAAATCGTATGCAGATAGACGGATCCTATTCATAGTTCTGATAAAGAGTGGATCATAGATTTCTAAATCATTTATATACATATATATATATATATATATATATATATGTATATGTATATATATATATGTATGTATGTATATATATATATATGTATGTATATATATATGTATGTATGTATGTAAGGATCATTGTATTTTAAAGAATGTTGACGTAGAATAGATATTCGGCAGATTTGAATAGATATTTGATTCACGTGACATATACGCACACTCCGTCAACCTATTGTCCTATATTAGAGGTATGCACAACTCACAATTCATTCGGAATGAAACTACTTGACGATATCACGGAAAAGGTTCGCGTCAAAACTAATATTTTATTTATACGAATTGTTATCATCGTCACATGCGACGTTCAATTCGTTGATATTCAGTTTTGACACTACGAATAAGAATTTGCAGAAAAATCTAAAACACAAAAGCCTATAAGTTTCGCAGAATAAACGTTTAAGAAACATGTGTAAGTTTCTAGGTTTTCATTTATTATTTTCTCTTTTGGTTTTACAGAATTATTACAGCGATTTGTAATTTTTATTTTCATTAAATAATAAGAGTTATAATTACTTCACAATTATAATTATAAATTATATTATTAATCTGTTTGTTATTTATTCTAACATGTATTTAAAATGAATAATGAATATTTATTAAAAAAATAAAACCGTTAATAATTGACATTATAAAGTATAAATTTAGCCAAAAATAACATTTTATTTACGAGGGTAGTCCCATAAGTACCCGGCCTGACCTAGAGATGGCGGTAGTTGTTTGAAAAATATCACTGTATTAGAAAGTACACAATCTATAAAGCATATGTTTCAAGTTTGAGGACGTCACGTTGTTTAGTATTTGTTTGGCAGCCATCAATAGTGAACGTTTTCAGTGAATTTGTGAAAATGGAGAAAATTGGTCATCGTTACGTGATACAATACTTTTATTTGAAAGGCCTCAGCCCAACCAATATAAAAGCTGAACTGGATCATACTCTGGGTGAGTCTGCTCCTTCGTTTAAAACAGTGAAATATTGGGTAGCAGAGTTTAAACGAGGCCGTACGAGTTGCCAAGACGAGCATCGCAGTGGTCGACCAATTGAGGTGACGACTCCAGAAATGGTGAAGAAAATCCACAAAGCGGTACTGGATGATCGTCGACTGAAAGTGCGCGAGCTAGCAGACATAGTACGCATTTCAAAAAGTGTGGTACATCGCATATTATCTGAAAATTTGGACATGAGAAAGCTGTGTGCAAGATGGGTGCCGCGTTTGCTCACACTCGAGCAAAAACAGTGTCGTGAAGATGTTTCAATTGAGTGTTTAGCGAAGTTTCACAGCAACAAAGCAGAATTTTTGCGCCGTTTCATAACCATGGATGAAACATGGGTCCATCACTTCACACCCAAGACAAAAGAAAAATCAAAATAATGGACTGTAAAGGGAGAACCAGCTCCAAAGAAGGCGAAGACCGTTTCATCTGCAGGCAAGGTCATGGCGTCGGTTTTTGGGATGCGCGTGGGATAATTTTCATTTACTATCTTGAAAAAGAAAAAACTATCAACGGTGAGTATTATGCGAACTTATTGCAACGTTTGAGCGAAGAAATCAGGCAAAAACGGCCGCATTTGGCTAAGAAGAAAGTGTTGTTTCATCAAGACAATGCACCAGCTCACAAATCCGTTATTGCAATGGCCAAAATTAACGAATTAAAGTTTGAATTGCTACCTCATGCATCCTATTCGCCAGATTTAGCCCCCTCGGATTATTTTCTGTTCCCAAACTTGAAAAAATGGCTCAGTGGTCAAAGATTTCCCAACGATGAAGAAGTGATGTCGGCAGTTAATGGGTATTTTGAGGAGCAAGACAGTTCTTATTATAAAAAGGTATCGAATTTATTGAACATCGCTGGGAAAAGTGTATAGAGCTGAAAGGAGATTATGTTGAAAAATAAATATATTTTTTTCCAAAATTTTTGTGTTTTCTTTGTTGGGTCGAGTACTTCTGGGACCACCCTCGTAATAGATTTAAAAGGGCACATTTATTCACTTTTATTGTACATTGAAAACAGATATTTGAATTTAAAAAATTACACATATTCAACTCCTATCTTTATTCGTCTTAAAATTATTTTAACCCCATTAACAATTTTTAATACAACCCATTTAAATAAACTATGAAAAATTTATTGTTCAAATAATTTAATGCAGTATTCAACATGCCGAGAATCATTGTCATTTCTATTAAAAATCTAGGTTTTCAAACGACAGATTTTATAAGTTTAAATACAAATTGCAACTTCTCATTTTTGTCATTTATTTTTGAGTTTTGTCAGTTATACATAGCATTTAATTATTGTTTATTTTCTAAATGAAAGAAATTTATTTAAAAATGGTGTTATTAAGTCTGATGCATGAAATAAAAAATGCAATTTTATCATTGGAATTTTATAGAAAATTGAATGAATTTAGAAGAGTTTATATTACATGTAATTAATAAAAGCTCGTTATGAAAAACATTCTAATTAATAGTTTTCACGGGTATTACTAATAATTAATGAACGGTAGACCGGTAACGAGCAATTAAATTTTGTTCAGATTGGATCGCTTCGTTCGAAATTGTAATAGGTATGACGTCAATTACCTATCAAGTTTTAATAATTGACTTCGTCAGTTTTGATTAAAATAGTTAGACGTTACTAGTTTTACAATTTATATAGGGTATTGGACATTGTAGTTCACATTTTGTAATCAAAATATATTTCTATAAAATCTACAAATATATATTTTCAAAATTGTCAAGTTAATATTTTTTACATGTAATTATTTCTGGTTGATTCTTCTGATACATAAAAAACTAATTTATTTTAACAACACTTATACAAGTATATAACAACAAAAATAAAAATAAATTATTAAAAAGATTCAAGTACAACCGGAACAAGAAACTAATACTATTTTGTATATTAATTTTTTTCAGAAAAATATTGTAAAATATTGAGAGTTTTAAAAATGCGTTTTTGAAAAAAAAATTAAAAATGCCATAATAATTTTAGAAAATACTATTTAATAAATTAATATATATATTATTTTTACGTAAGAAATATATTTCCTTTAATAGTTAATTAATTTTACCTGCACAGTAAAACATTTAATGAATGTTAAAATATGTAATAAAACTATTATTTATACTTAGTTTATTTGTTACTTGTAACAGACCTTCTTTTGAAAAGCAAAGTTAAAGTTCACGGCTCATTTTACACAAAACTAGCTGGTTGTTATCTGAATTGGTGTAAAGATACTTGAATTGGAGCGTTTTTTTTTTGTAATCTTCAATGAAGACGTTTCGCATTATTGACTAACATTCCTTTAGGGCATGAAACAAATTGAAATATCCTCTCGCAAATAGTGGTTTTTGTGTTATTTTGTGAAACATTTCAAGTGAAAGTAAATACTTTTACATCATTTAAAATAATTAATTATATTTTACATAAATTCGTATAAATATTTATAAAATTTCTTGATATTCTCTTCCGTTTTCTCATATTGTATGTATGTATATATATATATATATATATATATATATATATATATATATATATATATATATAAAAGCTTATTCAAATAAGACTGAAGGAAAGTAAAAAATAGTAAATAATAATAAACAAGTAAATGTATGTCTAAACCCTTCAGTCTCATTTGAACCATATATAAAAATTGGTATATAAGTTGATTATCAAAACAATCTACAAAAAATAATACATTTGGAAGTACATAGAAGAAAATTGTTATAAGTGAAAATAAAACGAAAAACGAATTAAATTATATCATAAATTAAAGTGAAAATAACTTAAAATAATATATATATATATATATATATATATATACGAGGGTCGTTTGAAAAGTATGGTAAAAAAGTAAGAAAAACTAAATTGAAAAATTTAATTAAATTAAACAATTAATAAATTTACCATACTTATCAAACGATCCTTGTATACATACATATATATATATATATATAAAATAAAATAAAATAAAATATAATTAGATATAAATACTTTTAGCAATAAAGCATTTTAAAACTACATTTAAATGAAAACTAAAATTAAAAAATATTTTAAATGAAAGAACAAAAATGAATTTCAAAATATAATGAAAGTAATTGCCTCTTGTATTTTTTTAATTTTTTATAATAATAAATAAATATCAATTTATATAGTATAACGTATATTAATTTCAAATCAGATATATTTTACTACTTTATATATTTCTGTTTTGAATAAACATGACACATATTTCACATATTATTTGATAATACATTATTGACAAATTAAATCCGATAAAAACACTGTTCAGTGCAGGATGAATTATAAAACTCGTTATTATTTCCAATGACGTCATTTTGTGTTATTGCCACTTTATTAGTGAGAATATTTGTACATTCATACATACATTTATTTATATATATATATTAAAATAAATATATACTACTATAAAATAGCATCCAATATATTAAAAATTATTCTCAATTGCATTAAAAGCCGCATAATTTAAACTACTTATACACGTCGCAATAAAAATGATTTTATAAAAAAAGTAACATCCATTCTTCTTAACTATTTTTCACGAATGTCGAGAGCGAGCGTATACCTTCTGCATTCACCGGTTGCAGCAGTTTTTAAGTGTTTTCTTAAAAGATTCCTTTTTTCATAAAATTCATCTGACGCCATCGCGATTACAAAGAACATCAGTTTACTTTTCGACTAGCCGTAAGTTTGTGTCGGGAAAGTAGCTCGGTGTTTTCACAGAAAAAAGACCATTAAAAGCCGGGCTGAAAGTTTTCTTTTCTACGTTTCTTGTCTTTTGTATTTGCTTTAACAGTATGCCAATGGCTAATGAAGTCGGTTTATGTACAGAGAGTCATTTATCAAAATGTACAATATTCGTGGATCACAATTGTCTGGATTTTGTTTCTGTGTTTTAGTTCTAAAGCTTTGTAAGAAAACGAGACTTCAATAAATAATAAAGCTTTATATCATAATAATCTATAAAAGATGTTCGTTTTACAAAAGTTCTATTTATGTACATGGTTCTGAATTCATATTTTTTAAGATTATTTGCGTTATTTTTCAGTTACGTCCAATTTTTAAAATTACACATAAAAACTAGTATGATGACTTTCACCGGTTTTATTGAAAATTGATTTTTCAGTAAAAACTCATTTGATAATTATATTTTTTTTAACTGTAATATTTACATTAATAAGATTATTGTATTTGTAAAGCATGCTTTCCATATTGATTGCATTGAAAATATACACATTTTTTTCTTTTTCCTGACAGTCATTATTGTATTTTCCACTTTTACTGAAAGCCATATAGGCAGTTTTGTTACAATTCCTTGTATAGTAAGACATTTGATAATGATTTATTTAATAAATATTTAATGAAATAAACTTAAAAGTATTAAATTAGATTCATTTCTTTTCAATTCTTGCCAATTATAAATTAAATAACAAGATTAAAAAAACATATAGTATAAATTAAATTCAGAAAATATAATCTCTGTTTAGTATTATTTAAAAAAACATACAATTTAAATTACTATTAGAAAACATTAACTTAATTCACAAATTTTCATTTACATAGTTAATATTTGTTTTACTTAAAAAACCTAACCTACAAATCAAAGCGTTATTCTTGATATGTAATTACAACAAACTTTCGTAAAAGTATACTGTCATTAAAATCATCGATTTAAAAGAAAATATTTCAAAAAATTACCAAGGTCGTAGTGTTTAATTTTTGGTAAAATCTTCTAAAGATGTTATTTTAACACAGAGTGATATTTTGTAAATTTCGTATTACTTGAATTCACGTGCATGTTTAAAGATTAAAAATGTAACCAAAACCAAATATGAACACAATCGACACAACATCCTCCAGTAAATTGAAATAATTCTGCTAGTCAAGTAACAAATGCATTAAGATGTGATTTTTACAAAGGTATACAAAAAAAATTGCAATCTATATTATTCGAAACGTTTAAAATTTGTCACTATAACTGAATTTAGAGTCATTTGTATAAATGGTAAATTTTTCAAAATTATCATATTTTTAACATAGCTTATTCTGCATAAGTCGTAGTAGACTACAAAATTACGAAAATAATATTAAGAGAAAATTTTGCTCTAAACCGTTAAAAAGAAGATAGAATTTACTGTTTTAAAACGTAATTTAATTTACAATTAGGTATTTATATGATCGAAGCATAATTTTTACTTTAGAAATTCGAACAAATCGATTTTCCAGTGCTTTAATGGCAAGAGCGCACAATAAGAATCATCAAACTAATTAATAAATTAAATAAAGACTTTTTTATATTTTAAAAAATATATAAAAAAATATAATCAAGCTAGTAATAAAACATTGAAACATTATACACTTTACAAGATATTGTTTTTGTTAATAAAGAAAATGTATAATCCAATTACAGTTTAATTAAAATTTCATTAGTTACTATTCAAATTTATAAGAATATAAAAGAAGATCACTGAATTATTCATTTAATATTATCTACATTAAAAAATGAAATAAGAAAATTTACAATTTTATTGAAATATAATACAGAACATTTTTTCAAGTTAAATATTTATTAAATGATTTTACATGCTACCAGTAATGGCGATAATTCATTTATTGTAATTATATACAACATTCTTCTCAAATAATCGTTACCAGTAGTGCGAATGTATAAATTTTAATAAAAAAATATCACACACCTCGAGTATTTAATTTTTATCTAAATACTACCCAACCTTCTCCGTGCATAAATACAAACTTAGCAGCAATATATGTGCTTGAATGGTACATACCAGTACGGGTGGAACGCTGTTTAAAATATCATGCAAATAAGATAATATCTTTATTTATTACGTTTGTTACATTTATGGTACGCTGTAATTATAATTAATAGCGTTTCGTTTCGGTAGATTATAATATAAACGTGCACGTGTTCAACGGAATACATTTTATGTAATTATTATCAAACGTTGTGAACGAGATGTCAGTTGTACGCAGCGCATCTGATTTTTATGATTTTAAATATTTTATCAAGCCAAGACCGTGAAATTTTATTCGAAATTTGATTTTAGTTTCAGTATAAATTTGTAAACAAAGTTGAGAAAAAAAATTATTACAACTGTGTCAGATTATTGTGATACTAATATTTTATCTCTAAAAATAATTATAACAAAAAAAAATAATTAAATTAAATAAAAATACAAACAATAATTTAGATAAAGCTAAAAATTCTATTCTTTTTTTGGATAGCTATACACAGTCGTTAATTCATAAAAAAAATGTTTATTGAGTTTACAAATTATTTACATAAAATTATAATAATTTATTGGGAAGTGTAAAATAAAACTTTTAAGATAAAGATTTACATAATTCATTTAAGGTGTAGTAAGTTAAAAAAACTGGAAAATAATTAAAACGTTTATAGATAAAATGCTACTACTAATTACATACATCAATGACCATTAACGATAATATTTTTATTCATACATACAATATTTGTCCACTGGCGTTGATTTTTTAACTTTCTAATTTATTCTGAAAAGAATTTCTTAGATAGATAACATAACAGATAAAAACAGTAATTATTACGTACGAAAAAATATATGTACTATTATTTTGAAATCTGTTTTATTAAAAAAAGAATATTTACTTAAATGCGATAATTATTCTAATGCGTTTTATATACATATACACACATTTGTATATTCACAATCTTGAAATATCTGTAACTATGATTATCAATGTACTTATAAAATGATTGTACATTTGCTTTCGACTGAAAGCAAGATGTAATCATAATATTATTTAAAGTACAATAAACTATACAAATAGTTATTGAAAACTATATAAATAGTTATTGAGAGCAGATCACTACAGTAAAAATCAAATATCGAATTATTTTTGGCATTTAATTGAAATTTTGCCATTTACATGCGCATATTTATCGATTTTTGAAAATGATACAAATTAACATTCATTGAATGCTATTTTGACATGTTCATAAAACTCATTTGATTGTAATTAAATTTGTTTTAATTATATTTAACATCAACCCTTCTATTGTAAATAATATATATATATATATATATATATATATATATATATATATATATATATATATATTACAAATAAACTATAAAAGTACATTTACCTCTCATGAATTACTATTGTGTAATATTTTTTATAATTTTAATTCCTAAATGTAAACATTCTCTTTTAATTGAATTAGAAATATAGTAATATAAAATTATTAATTAATTATGATAACACTATAACTGATAAACTAGAAAATAAGTACATTTAAATTTCTCATAATATTGCATTTTTGGTTGATTTATATTAGGTTGGCAAATATCTCCCTTCCGCCTTCTGGTCTTTTGAATTTCGCAGCTATGTACAAAAAAAAAAAAAAGCGGAAGGAAGATACTTGCCAACCTAATATATATATGGACTGTCGAAAAATTTTGCTTGTTACTGTCGAAACATGTTATAAACTTTAATATGAATGAATTTTCAACCCCAACACCACAATTGGTTATAAAATGTTCAATAATCACTTATAGTTTACTTTTTTGTTTATAACAATAGTCGACTGATGCGCATTTCAATGGCGATGCTATCATCGTCAGAGATAAAAATTGTGAATTCACCACAGTTTCAAAACAAACAATAACATTATAAACTCTTACATCAAACAATTTACAACATATAAAACACATCAATGTGTAAATCACTTTTTCGAATAATATTTAAATTATTTCTAATTATAGATAACGCTTGATACATATTACTTAAAATTTTCTCTGTTTATTTTTTTATTAGCCTCGAAATGTAAAAAATACTTTGTTTTATTGTTTGCGGTATAATAACAATATATTTATATATTTTCTTTTATTTTCAGCTCATATTCGACGCATTCAACGTAGGACGATACGAGCCATCTGCCTTAGACGGTTGTCCTGACGGATACATGCAGCTCTCTGAACTGGGTCGTCCATTTACCGGCGGCTCTTGGTGCGGTTCATCGACAGGTTATGCTGTTTACTACAGCGAAACATCTACAATCACTGTATCAGTGAAACTATTCCATATGCATGGCACGACACCGTTCGAATTTCGTCTCAGGTATAAGTTCGTATCTCAGTTAGAAGCGATCGTGCGATTCGGCCATCCAAGCGCACCTCTCGAACGTGGTCAAGTGTCGCCAGGAACGTACTGTACCCGCAAGTTCGAAGAATGTTACCGTAAACCGTGTCGTTTACAATCTCCCAACTACCCTGGTATGTATCCGAGGAACGTTACATGCTATTGGAGTCTTCGTCAAAAAACTATACCGACGTGTAAACACGCAATGATCTCTGTACGACAGGAGAGCGCGCACAAAATGCAAATGAAAAGATCGATCAGTGTTGCCAGTTTAAATAAAACGGGGCGCGCTTTACGCGCTTGGAAAGATTGTACGGGAGAACGTGATCATTTGATCTTTTATGATGGTGGTTCGACGAATGATCCAGTATTAGTCAAATATTGTGGCGGAGATTGGTTACCACGTGTCGTTTCTAGGGGACCAGAAATGTTAGTAGCTTTTCATTCGTCTCCGTTCAGTATACCATTACATTCAACTACGGCTCCATCACCGTTAAGAGGATTCGAACTAGATGTAAATATTATTTTCGCCGATTCAGATTCATTAGACTATTCCAGAGAAATGAGAAATTGTGAATTTGACGTAAACGCAACAAGTCCAGACAGCGAAGAAATATGGACAAGACAAAAAGGTCGCTTGGGTAGAATTTTAAGTCCTAGACATACTTTACCTCCCAACACGACATGTCTATACAAATTTCATGGAAAATCTACTGATAGAGTCTGGATATTCTTTGTATCTTACACTCATCGTCCACTTTTACCTCTCAGTGTTCAAGAAGGTACTGATTCTGTAAACCAATCTCTAATTGTAAATAATATCAGTGAACCATGTATGACCAGACTACGTATGTGGGACGGTTCGAAAATCATCGCAGAACATTGTGATGATGACATACCGAAACTTTGCGATCACACATCACTGAGTAATCTAACAAGAATCACAAGACCGTGCGCTCCGCACGAGAGTTACATTTCTAAAGGATCCGAAATGGCAATAGAATATCACACGGAAGACGGTACAGCATTACATCCAGCATCGTTCAAACTCAGATATGAATTCGTTGACACTAGATTGGGTGGTGAGTCTTTTCCTGGCAGAAAGAACGAACGTTGCAGTCGTGTGTTTCGTAAACAACGATCCGGTCACTTTTTCTCTCCAAGAAATGTGTTTTTATACGGAAGAGGTGGATCCACGAACCTCTCTTGTATCTATAGGCTTGAAGCAGGTGCCGGTGAACGCGTCAAACTTACACTACATAACGTATCATTTGGGGAAAACCCGACGTGTGCCACTGAACCGGACTTGCACACTGGAAGACAACGATGCGTCGCTGCAAACACGGATCAAGATATAATTACTCGTGAATTGAGGCTATGGGAGGTGCCTTGGCGTGAAGTTCGGCTTCCTAAAGCATGTCTTTGCGATAATTCTTCCTTAGCAGAATCCAGTACACGCCCTGTTGTGTTCTTATCATCGTCACGTGTTCTTGAATTACATTTCACTATCACTAATATGAATATCACTGAAGATTTTAGAGATATATATTTTTTCGCATCATTTGAAATGTTACGAAAACCGGAATGCCCGAGACGACAACGTTTGCGTGGATCCGGAGGTGAAGTGGAATTTGTCAACCCGCCGAACTCCCGTCCGGACATTTACTGTGAAGGAATACCGTGGTTAATCGAAGCACACGATAATAAAAGTCTATTTATTCTTACATGGGGCACTGTTCTTCCGATTGAACCAGTAAGCGACGATTCAATACATTGTATAACAAGGAACAGAGTCCTGTTATATACTGGAAGACCGGCGAGATTACTCAAAGTATTATGTCCTGCAGAACCAAACGCTCGACAAGGTGCCATACGTGTATTTTCAGAGGAATGGTTCGGTACGTCCAGTATAGACGCATCTACCCTATACCTCCAACCTCCAAGACCCCCTTCGTTTTTAGTCGAATTTATAAGTAGAGAACCTGGTGTAGCGGCATTTAACTGGCTCGAAATTTCGAGATCGAAATCATCACTTCTGCAACAATTTCAAATAGAACTCCCCACGAACGGTAATGCTAGTAATGACACAGCATTTCCTCCAGATTGGGACTGCCCGTACCGTTGTCCAGAATTAAATGCTTGTATCAGTGCAAGTTTATGGTGTGATGGTAAGCAAAACTGTCCGTCTGGATTTGACGAAAGCGAAGTACATTGTGGAGTAGGAAGAAGGATTTTCAATTTACTGCCCGGTGGTGTATACACAGCTTTAAGTTGTGCTGCTGCAATCGTAGCAGCATTCTTATTATTCTTAATTGTCGCTGCAGCACATAGATTCCGTGCAAGGAAACGTAGACGAAGATTAGGAAAAAAGAAAATGATCAACAGCGACTTAGGCTCACTTCCAAGACGTATCGGTACTGACGAATTTCTTATAGACACTAGTTCAACAATGTCATCCTGACACAAAGGCCAGTCTGTGGAGTACATCCATGTGGACAGAGAGACCACTGTATGAGGTTAAGCCAATTTTAGGCAATAATAACCAAATTAAAAAGAATCGTGTGTAGCTCAGATCGGTTATTAAATTAATAAAAAAATGATTTGCAGTTTTGTGATAAATTCCGGCACTAGAAATGTTAATAGTAATAATTATAATTTCTTTTAAATGGATATAAATGTTAACTTTTTAACACCACCTAGAATCACTGCCAATTTTGTATACTTCAGTGACGAATACTCATTTTTCGTGGATTGTTGTGCCAATATAATATTTATCATGTAACTGAAAAACATTTTTGAGGCTGTTTTCTGCTCAATCCTAGGTAAATATAAAGATGGTGTTTACAAAACTCTTCTGAATTTTTTGCTGTTATTTTTTATGTAACGCCGTCCAACCATTCCGTTAATTTTTAATTTATAACACTGTGGTAAACATTAAACATAATTTTTGCTTTTTTCTACTCAAAATACAACCACTAATATTATGTGTAATAAATATAAATACGTTTAACTTTCCATCTTCCAATTTATATTAATGTACATATAATCAAAATTAAATTTTAAGAAGTTTGGTGAAATACTTTACATCATAAAATTATTTTTTTTATTTATTTCAAAATAAATAACTTATTAAACAAAATTATATAAACAATTATAGTATTTATTTTTCGTAGTTTAATTTTTCTTCGCTATATTTTAAATTTCTAATATGTATTAAAATAAATAACAAATAAAATGAAGTACTCAGTTATCTTTTTGTCACGCAATTAATTTAAATAGGAAATATTATACTTCAATTGATTGATAGTAAAATTTATTTCTATAGAAATTTTGAAAAATTATCCATTTAATTCATATATATATATATATATATATATATATATACAAGAAACCAAAATATTTTTCTCCAAAACACATATATTCAGTTTCTCTTTAAAAATTATGCCATACAATAACAAAATTAATTAATTAATAATAAATATTTTATAGAAAATTATAAAAAAAACGAATATTTTAATATTTGAAAGTGTTTGTAAATGTTATGAAAATGTTTTTATTCTAAAATAATTATCAAGTTACTTAAAATAACTCTATGATTTCATTTTTCAATATAATATAAAAATATGTAACATTCTTAAGGGCACATTTGTAAAATTTGAATAAGATATTTTATATGGAAGCCATTTTATATTCAAATATTTTCAAGTACAACCAATTTACTAATTAAATTACATTGTTTTTTAACTTTTATTCATTTTCCGTAATTCTTGTAAACGTACGAAATAAAAATATATACAATTATTCAAAGTTAAAACGAATTTAAGGAATAAGGAATATCTGATTAAAAATATGGAGTTATTAAAAAAACATATAAAAATTAATAACATATTTAATAATTGAAACCAAATCTTTCACTTTTATTTAAATCATTATTTTATTTAAGAAGACTGAAAATAACTTTGCTAATTATTACCGATATTACTAATTACATAAATTGGAAAAAATATATGATCGTTTAAGTAGAAGTGATAAATATTAA